>CM076572.1:372706404-373306404 GCA_034641835.2 Pinus albicaulis
CAACAAATGGATAAGGTTGTGGAGGAGTACGGGGACATCTTCACCTCACCCACAAGGGTTCCTCTGCACTGTCAGGTCAAGCACCCAATTGATCTGACCCTAGGTGCGCTGCTACTTAATGGACCAATCTATCGGCGCTCTGTTCTAGAGAACGATGAAATCAAGAGGCAGATTCAAGAGCTGCTGCAGAAAGGTCACATCCGACCAATTTCATCACCCTATGGGAGCCCGATCGTGTTGGTACAAAAGAAGGATGGGACGTGGAGGCTCTGTATTGACTATCAGGCGCTAAACAAGATCATTGTCCAGAATAGGTACCCGATCCCATGGATTGATGACCTTTTGGACCAACTCAAAGGTGCAAAATATTTCAGCAAGATTGACTTGAAGTCGGGATATCACCAGGTACCGATTGAACCCTCCGATGTGTGGAAGACTGCCTTCAAAGCCAAGGAAGGCCTTTTCGAATGGCTGGTCATGCCTTTCGGGTTGACGAATGCTCCTGCCACCTTCATGAGGATGATGGATGACATCTTGCGGCCATTCACCAACTCATTTGTGGTGGTGTACTTGGATGACATTCTGATCTTCAGCCAGACTTGGGAAGAGCACCTTCACCACATCCGACAAGTCCTCCAAACACTGCGGCAACACAAGTTGTGTGCCAATCTGGAGAAGTGCACTTTTGGCATGACCCAGGTTCAATATCTGGGATACATTATTGATGAAAGGGGGGTGCATGTGGATCCATCCAAGATCCAAGTCATTCGGGATTGGCCAGCCCCAACTACTATAACAGAGCTTCGCAGCTTTCTGGGTCTTGCTAATTTCTACCGGAGGTTCGTGTTGGGATTCTCTCATATCACTTTTCCCTTGAGTCAAGTCACCAAGGGAGGAGCAAGAGAAAAATTATTTTGGTCAGAACCTCAACAGAAGGCGTTCACAGAATTGAAAAATCGCCTCTCTTCTGCCCCAGTGCTCACTTTACCAGACTTGCAATAGCCATTTGAGATCGAGACAGATGCCTCTGACTATGCTATTGGGGCAGTTCTTACTCAACAGGGACATCCAGTGGCATATCACAGTGAGACATTGTCTGAGACAGTTCGCAAGTATCCCACCTATGACAAAGAAATATATTCCATTGTGCAAGCCTGTCGACAATGGAAGCATTACATTTTGGGGAAGGAAACAATCATCCACACAGACCACCGGCCCCTGCAGTTCATACAGACACAAGGGAAGTTGCAGAATGATCGCCATCAGAAGTGGTCCACATATCTGCAACAGTTTCATTTGAACATCAAGTACGAGAAGGGTAGCACCAATAATGTTGCAGACTGCCTCAGCCGACCACCGATCGTGGCGCTCACCACCGTGCTCAACTCTTGTGGGCACGAGACTTCTGATTGGCCGCTTCTCTATGAGAGTGACCCAAAATTCAGCCACACTTACAAGGCACTCTTGGGGGGCACGCAAGTTCCAAATTTTCACCTCCAAGATGCACTTTTATGTCACCTGGGACACCTTTGTGTTCCTTCAAGTGAGCGTGCCAAGATGATATGGAAATCACACTACAGTCGATTCGCTGGGCATTTCGAGGTCGAGAAAATAGTAGCGATACTACAGAAGTATTTCTATTGGTCGAACCTTCGAAAGGATGTCAAGAAGCACATCAGATCCTGCACTGCTTGTGCCATTGCCAAACCGACCATCAAGAAGCAAGGCCTATATACTCCACTACCTACCCCTAGTCGACCTTGGGAATCCATCTCCATGGATTACATGTCGGGCCTGCCTTCTACTAAGAATGGAAATGATTGTGTTTTCGTGGTCGTTGACAGATTCTCGAAGATGGCCATCATGGCGGCCTGTAAGAAGAATATCACAGCAGAAGCCACTGCTAAACTCTTCTTTGAACGAGTGTGGGTGCACTTTGGGATCCCACGGTCTATCATATCAGATCGAGATAGCAGGTTCCTCAGCACATTTTGGTCCAGCCTCTGGTCAATGTTGGACACAAAGCTCACCAAGTCCACAACTTTCCATCCTCAAACAGATGGCCAGACAGAGGTCGTCAACAGAATGATTGTACACATTCTGCGCATGTACAATTCAAAGCATCCACGCACATGGGACGAGAGCCTCCCTTATGTACAACATAGTTATAATCGGGCTCTCCACAGTTCAATCGGCCATAGCCCCTTTCAGGTGGGCTTGGGATTCCAGCCACTATGTCCTATTGACGTAGCCATCCCATTTGCAGCTGCTGTTAGTATGAATATTTTGTCGAAGTGTACGAGAAAAGACCACTTTAGCTACGCATAACTTATAGCCCTAACATCAAATATGATTGCCAATATCTTCAGATCTGCAATTAGTTGATCAAGACAAATGCTGAAAAAATCCAGATCTATGCATAAAGAGACATTAAGCAGTAAAAATAAGGTTTTGCTCCATACATCCAATAGACAAGACAAGAACAATATTTTTGAAATAATTTTTGTATTAAGGGCACCTGGGAGGAAAACAAGAAGGTGTTTCCAATTCTCCTCAATGGGATGGGTTCTTGGAAGTCCTCAGCACTTCAAATCTAGTATTTCTCTCTCTTGTTGGTGTAGAAAACCCAGACAAAGATAGAACTCAAAGGGAGCTCACACAGCAAATAATGGAAAATTTGACAATGATAATGGCTCAAAGTCAGACCAAGAGTATAGATCCAGAATGATCTAATAGGCAACAAAATGTGAAGAATGGTAGGAGAAACCCTCCTATTTATAACAAAATATTGGGTCATTCTAGATCTTCGTGCATTATTAAAAACATTAACCAAATCTAGATCCACCTTTTATGGAATATTTTATTATATTTGTTGGAGGGAAGAAGTATTTGACTTGGGTCAAATCCCTTTATTTGTAAATAATAAATAAATAAATGATTTATTTATCATTTTAAGGAAGTGGTTGAAAGATAATCAAATAAATACTGATTTATTTAATTATTTATGGGTGATTTAGTCATATTTAACAAGGAATATTATTTAAATAAGATTTAAATAGTTATTCCTAGAAAATAATAAGATAAATAAGGATTTATCTAATTAATTTCTTTGTTTTGGGTTAAACATGACCAGGAATAATAATTAAATTATTGTTTAATTTATTTTTCCAGGAGGGAAATCAAACAAATATAGATTTGTTTAATATTTCCCTTTGGGGTTTCCTATTTAGACCATAAACAACCTAATAAATGTGTTTTATTAAGTTATTTTACATAGTGAAAGCAATTGTACTTGGGGTAAAATTGGTCTTACATGGTGTACTTCAGTCCATCTAATGGTAGTAGGTTAGATGACCAAAAAATGGTGTAACATCTTCTCTGGCCGATTCAACTCATGTCCAGTCTGAAGTTGACAAAGCAAGTAGCTTCATCGAGTGCATTCAACACATCCGCCAGCAGGTTCATGATATATTGGACAGAGCCAATGCCAAGTACAAGCAACGCCATGATCAACACTAATAAGTATGGCTACATTGGGTGCCACACAACTTCCAGGTGGGCGACAAAGTATGGCTACATTTGCAGAAGGAGCGCCTCACTGGACCCCACCGCAAGCTTCGCCCTCTCCGATACAAGTCGTACACCATCACCAAGGCTGTAGGGAACAATGCCTTCGAGCTCAGTATTCCACCATTCCTTGGTTTGCACCCAGTCTTCAATGTGGATCGCCTTCGTCCTTACTTCCCACCTCTACTGGACACCTCAGACATTGCAGAACAACTCACACCAACAGAGTTAAACCCAGACTGCATGGAACAGACCACCACATATTGTATCAAGGACATGAAAATAAAGAGCACTCGCCAACAGAACATCCAACTGTATCGGGTTGTCAAAGCTGACCAACTCCTGCACCAAGGCAAGTGGTTCACCAGGGACCAAGTTCAGCAGAAGTTTCCTCATCTCATGGATGAACTCAACGCAATGGGGACCATTGCTTCCTAAGGGGGGAGGAATGATCCAGGTGGATATTGGTGGCCACCTGCCTATTCCACTTGGGGCCCCACCATTGCCTCTTTCAGTTTTTCAATTTCGGCACAACTTACTATTTTTAGCAGTTTTTCGGGTCTTGAACTTCCGGAGCCGTTTTGAGGCCCTAAATGACGTTTTTTGGGCATCGCGCCTCCAGAAAATATCATTCCATTTCAAAATGGATATTTGTGGTGAAATTTGTAGTCCTCTGATAGATATTTCTAATGATGTACCATGTGCGTCAAACGGAGATAGTATGCCAAAGTTACGTCCCTTGGAAGTTGAAACACCAATTTACCCAAACGGGGCCCATAGTTTTGGCGCTTCATCTCCTAGGGTTAGGTTTTTGAATGTTTAGAGTTCTCCATTGTTTCTCAATAATAAATAGGCCCTCGAGCCTCATTGTAACTCAGTTCAGAGGCCTGTAGCCGCCACATCTCTTCTCAGAGATAGCTACCAGCGCCCTAGCTAGTTTTATTTCCATTTTGTCTGTAAGCAAATTTCAGTTCTTTGATATTAATGAAATGAAGTGTTATTTCCGCTGCATCTCTGTATTTATGGTTATACGTTTATTCTGTTGCATTCCTGCATAAATCTGGATCATCTGTTGACTGTAGGAGTTGAAGTGATTCTCCAGAAGATGGGGAAGATTGACTTATGGATCTTCACACTGTTAGGACAAAAAGTAGGCTGCCCTTGTGGGAGTCTCCGAACTATATATAAGGATGGCTTGAATCTGATGGGAAGCTTAAAGGGAGAGGCTTTCTTGACTAAGGGGACAAAGGGGAAGGATAGGAGAAGGAGGCCCACGAAGAAAACACTAAGAGATAGGGAGGAATAGCTTAAACTGCACGAAGATTGGAGAGTGCGCAGCAGTTTCTGTGTGCACACTGAGGGAGGATAGGGGAGGATTGTAGATGACAAAGCCCACGCGATGGGAGGCAAAGCTTTGATGAGGAGAGGGTGATGGGAGATGAAAGGATAAAGAGGATGGGAAGGGAGCTCAAATAGACATAGCTTGAGCATAATACAGAGGACCGAAGACATAACAGAGGAAGGGTGGGGGTAGAAGGAAGAATGATCAGTCCTGAGAGAGATAGGGAGGAAGGATGCCTCGAGGAGTAAAGGCAACAGGGGGGAGTTGATGTAAGGGAGATTCCCAAAGGAGAAGAGAAGAGGACAGATAGGGAGTCGAAAAAGATGAAAGGGATTTATAAATCTCCAAGGCCTGACATGCTTGTTGGATATCTTACAGGGGGGGATATGAATACTCCATAACGGGTAGAGAAGATTGCCCAGAGAGAGATTTGTGTTGCAGATGTAATTCATGATTTTTAACATGATCGAAGAGGCTAAGGGATGGGTGTGAAGAACACCTCTGTAGAAATTCTTGTTTCCCCTTCAGGTCTAGCAACAACCACATTTGGGTGGTGATCAGTTGTGCTATTATTTTCCCTTAGGATGTGTTTGAATGTAACATTTCCCAAGTCTACCAGATTTTGTCTTATCCTGTTTAGAATTTGGCCCATTCCTACGTTTGGTGGATTTCTTTTGTTGATCATGGCCTCAATAATAATGGTCGAGTCTCCTATGATTATAGGGTCCTTGAATCCTCATTTTTTAGAATCTTGGTGCCCAATAATAGGCCATATGCCTCGGCCCTATTATTGGATATTTCCCCTAATCCCCATTCATAAGTGACAGAGTTGTTTCCCCCCGGATCTAAGAGAATTCCCTTGGTTTCGGCTCTTCCCGGGTTGTTTTTTGAAGCGCCATCAAAGAATGCTTGTTTTGATTTTCCTTCCATAATATAAATTCTTCCTTATTTATTTTGATTTTCCAGTTTTGTATTGGTGGTCTGGCATTGGGGCTGATTTTCCAGTTGCTTCTGATTGTTGCGAGGCTGATCTAGTTCCTTTCTTCCTGCTAGAGGAGACACTTGTCTATTACTTTTATACCTTTCATGTTTAGGAATTCGGAAGTGAGGCCGCATGTCTTTGATATAACTCTTCTTATATTTGGAGGTTGGTCTTTGAAGATGTGTTGATTTCTGGAAATCCAAAGCTGCCAATAGAGAAAGGACGGAAGGCTTTCCCAATACCTTTTTATGGTAGGCTTATTCTTCATAGAATATGCGTAGCTTTTATTCCATTCTGTGAAAATTTCATTAAGGTTTTCGAGAAATTGAGCTCCATTTCCAAAGGGTTTATCAACTACTTCCAACACTCTCTTGCAAAGGGGCAATCCAAGAAAAGGCGTTGGATGGATTCTTCTTCATTTAGGCACATAGAGCACCTTAAAGGCCTGGAGAATCCTTTTCTTTTAAGGTTGTCTGCTGTGATAATTATGTCTTTTATAAGAGTCCAACTGAATATCTGAACTTTTGGGAGACTTTCTGCCTTCCATATTGATTTCCAAGGTACCCAATCATGTTCATTTTGCTGAGCCTGGAGAGTGTTATACCCAGATTTCACTAAGTAAGCTCCCCCACTCGGATCCCAAATAAAAGAGTCTTTAGATTCTAGGTTAGTGGGGGCTTCTCCTTTGAGGCAAAGAACTAGAAGATCCCATTGGCTTTTTAAGTTTGGGGGCAAATTGGGAATATGCCATTCAATCCAATCTTTGTTTTGCCAGCGTGAAATAGAATGTAAAGTGGATAGCTCCTTAGCACACATCCATCTCCTTAAATCCAAAAAGCCCGGGTAGAATGATATTGGCTCTTTCCCCATGATTCTATCTTCCCAAACCATGATGTTGAGAATGCAGCAAGATGATGGAGCTTAGTGAAATGAAGTCGCCTTCACTAAGTGGGCCCGCAGGCAAATTCTGGCGCAAAGTCTATTTTTAGACATACGGAGCATAATTTGGGAATTCCAGTTGGAGATTCTTGAAGTATGCGACATGTCAGTAAAAATAGATGAGACCCTTATTTTTAGGACCCAGGCTATTTTTAGACTGTGTCTCCTAAAAATATGGAAGTCAAATATTATTTACCCTTAATAATATTTTGACTATAAACAACAGTTTACTCTCTTGGAGCACTTCAGTTTGAGTCATGGAGGTGACTCATGCAACTGACAGAAGGAATCACGTGGTTCCTAGGGTTTGATGGCATCTTGCATGGTTGACTTCAGTTGGACTTCAGTGGCAGAAGTTTTGGAGGAGTTAACGGGACAGATAGTGGAGTTGTGTTTTGTTTGTTTTAGTTGAACTAGTTGAGATTAGTTAACTAGCTAATCAACTAGATATGAGTGGAGTGAATTAAATATTATTTAATTCACTAAATATTAACTCATTAGTCAACTCAGGAACACTTCAGTTCACTACAGTGCATGATCAGTTCAGTGGAGACCAGTGGAGGAGGTAGATGAAAGGGTGAGTAAAGCTATCAGTTGGAGGATCGGTTTTGCATGGGATTTGCATTACACTTGGAGGAATTGTCCATGACAATTGCACAGTCAAGCCAAGGGGATTCGAACCTTGGATCTCTTCATATACAGGCCATGATTTCGTAATAGAGGCAAGGCAATTGGCGGGGAGTTTTGAACCAGTGACTTGTTCAAAACTAAGTCAGATTGTGTGTGACTTTATGAGAAAGTACTGAGTACTTGTGAGGAGTATTGTACTTGTTTGGTTACATGATTTCTCCATTATAATATACACAATAGCTGCGGGGTTTTCAGCTATAGGCTTTCCCCATACATACTGAGTTAATGTGTGATTGATTTGATGTGAGATTGCTTCTATATTTCCGCATGTGACAATTAATTGTAGAAGAAGGTTATGTGTTATGCATGCAATTCGAAATTGATGTATGATCGGGTTAATCTTCATTGAATAAGTGATTTATTCAGCTAATTTCTACATGGTATCAGAGCGAAGTTAATTGTCGAAGTCTATTACGGTGATTGCAAACTTATTTCCTCGGACAGAGTCTGCATGCGGGCCAGGTAGCCTCCGGAATATTCATCCTTCTTTGTAAGGTGAAAGATCTGGTGAATGCCCTTTGCAGTCAATCTCCGATTTGGAAATAATTTGTTTTCAAGTATAGATCGGAAGCGATAGAGCTTTGAGTTTGGAATTCGAATTTTGCAGAAGGTTGTTCTTCTTGGTGCCGGTGTTGAAAGATGTCTTCTTTCAATGGTTTGCGACTCGAATATGCTCTTGAAGACAGTTCGAACTATGTTGCATGGAAGGATCGAATGGAAGCAGTGTTAGAAGACAATGGTCTGAAGGAGTTCGTGGATGCGGATGTCCCAAAGCCCACTGATGCAACTTTGGTCGATGCATGGCAAAAGAAGATCGCGAAATGTCGAAGGATCCTGTTGGAGGGCGTCAAGGATCATATTGTATCCAGCCTGCATGGAAAGGCTACTCCATATTTAATGTGGAAAGCTTTGACGGATCTATTCTAGAGTAAGAGTGACCAAAGAAAGCTGGCACTCAAAGATAAGCTCAGGAACATCAAGATGGAGAAAGGCGACAGTATTGCCAAATACCTCACGAAGTTCACTCAATGCAGAGATGAGCTGGGAAGTGTGGGGGTGACTGTCGAAGACGAGGACATGGTCGACCTGGCTCTCCTTGGTCTTTAGAAGGCTTGGCACTCATATCAAGATAGTGTCAATGGTCGGGAGAAGCTGCCGGGATGGGAGCGCCTTTGGGCGGATCTCATGCAGGAGGAGATAAGGAGGACTACTCGAGATGGATCTTCATCAAAGGGAGCTGATGAAGAAAACTGCGCTTTGGTGTCCAAAGCTAAGAAAAGGAAGGGTAAGAAAACCTCTCATTCTGGAGCTAAGGGCAAGAAGCAGGATATGGCGAAAGTGAAGTGTTTTCACTGCCATGATCACGGACATTATGCTACCAATTGTCCAAAGAAGAAGAAGAACAAGCAAGCGGGAAGATCTGGAGATGGAGAAGCTTTGGCTTCACAGTTCGAGCTTGACTTTTCACTGATTGCATGCTTGGTTTCAAGTGTGATGGGATCGGTGTGGTTCTTGGACAGCGGTGCGTCATTTCATATGACGGGAGATCGGGAGTTGTTCTTAGATCTGGAGGACAAGGATTTGGGGATGCACATCGAGATGGGCGATGACGGTAGATACAGTGCGACTGGTATCGGTACCGTATCCTTTCAGAGGGAGTCTGGTAAACCCTTTGTCTTAAAGGATGTCATGCATGTAACTGGATTGAAGAAGAACCTGATTTCAGTAGCGATGTTGGAGGATAAGGGTTATGATGTGGTCTTCAGCGAAGGAAAAGCTTTCCTGCGCAGTAAGACTACTGGAGAGACCCGGAAGATAAGGGTTCGAACTCAGAACCTTTATCAGTTGCAGGTAGATGACTGCGCAGCTATGGCATGCAAGGCTGGAGATGTGGTGAGCCGGGATGATGAGGGCGAACTATGGCACAGGAGATTGGGCCATCTTCACCATGGATCTTTGAAGATTCTGCAGCAGATTTCTACTGGACTTCCTAAGGGCACCCTTGCGCAGTCAGATCAGTGCAAGGGGTGTACTTTAGGGAAGTATGTGAAAGCCACCTTTCACGAGAAGGATAGTCGTGCCACGACGATCCTTGAGAGAGTTCACACAGACGTGTGTGGTCCTTTCTCGGTTGCTTCGACAGCAAAGCACAAGTATTATGTGATCTTTGTTGATGATTTCTCTCGAAAGTGCTGGATCTTCTTCATGCAGAAGAAGAGCGATACATTCGCGAAGTTCTGTGAGTTTAAAGCACTGGTCGAGAAGGAGTCGGGGAAGAAGGTGATTGCTCTAAGGAGTGATAACGGTGGTGAATTCATCTCGGGTGAATTCAAGGAGTTCTGCAGCGCAGAAGGGATTCGGAGAGAGCTCATCGCACCCCATAACCCACAGCAGAACGGGGTGGCTGAGCGGAAGAACAGAACGATCGTGGGTGCTGCACGGGCGATGTTGCATGATCGGGGCCTACCCCTTCACTTGTGGGCTGAGGCATGCAATACAGCAGTGTATGTGCAGAACCATTGTCCTCACAAGGTTCTTGGCATGAGTACACCGGAGGAGGCTTATTCTGGCAAGAGGCCTGATATTTCCCATTTGCGTATTTTTGGTTCTCCTGTCTACATGTATGTGACAAAGGATGCGAGAAGGAAGCTGGATCCAACTGCTGAGGTTGGAATATTTGTGGGGTACACTGATACACCTCACAACTATCGGGTGTATTTTTTAGACAGTCGAAAGACTGTTGTGCGACGGGATATAAAATTTCAGGAGGAGAAAGCCATGCGGTGTTCGCTTGAGAGGGAGCTACACTTGCATGCAGATGAGGAGCTGTTAGTTCCTAAGGAGGAGCTTCCGGATGTGGATCAGCCACAAGAGGAGGTTCAGGAGGTGGAAGAAACTACCCAGGCAGCGCCAACCATCAGAGGGCGCATGCGCACTACAGAAGCTGAGCGACTGGCTCGGGATGCAGAGAAGGTTGTAGGACCACCTACAGCACAGCGTAGACAGAGGCAGTCACCGGATCGGTACATTGGATACATGGCTCTTGTGAGTCAATGTGTTGTGACAGAGCCATCCTCTTTTGAGGAAGCTGTGGAGGAACCCGCATGGGTTGATGCCATGATCGAAGAATATGATTCGATCATCAGGAACAGTGCATGGGAGATTGTCCCAAGACCGGTTGGGAAATTAGTTGTAGGTTCGCGATGGATCTACAAGGTGAAGCAGGCGGCTGACGGGAGTGTGGAGAAGTACAAGGCGAGATTTGTCGCCCGTGGCTTCTCACAGATCGAGGGGATTGACTATGAGGAGACTTTTGCACCTGTCGCAAGGTACTCTTCCATACGGACGATCCTTGCTCTCTCAGCGCAGATGGGGTGGCACATTCATCGGATGGATGTGAAGACTGCGTTCCTCAATGGAGTTATTGAGGAGGAGGTGTACATAGAGCAGCCTGAAGGTTTTGAGATCTTCAGCAGTGAGTCGCATGTGTGCCGACTCAAGAGAGCACTGTACGGGCTGAAGCAAGCACCTCGTGCTTGGTACACTCGGATAGACAGCTACTTCACAGGGCTTGGATTCTCCAAGAGTGAGGCGGATCCAAACCTGTACCAGATTGTGGTGGAGGGGAAGCTGTTGATCATCGTACTGTATGTAGATGATCTGATTTTGACTGGCGACGAGCAGTTGATACTTTCATGCAAGGAGGATCTTGCACGAGAGTTTGAGATGAAGGACCTGGGCATCCTTCATTATTTCCTGGGATTGGAGATTTGGCCGCGCAGTGGAGGACTGTTTGTTTCTCAGGGCAAGTATGCCCGGGAGATTCTGGAGAGGTTCAACATGCAAGGCTGCAAGCCTGTTGATACCCCTCTTCCTGGAGGTTGGAGGAAGAGAGATGCTACTTCGGAGGAGGTAGTGGATGCCACTGTCTATCGACAGTTGGTGGGGTCGTTGATGTATCTGGTCAATACTCGACCCGATATATGCTATGCAGTTAACCAGTTTTCGCAAGCTATGGTTAAGCCTACCAAGCTCTTTTGGAAGGCGGGCAAGCATGTATTGCGCTATATCAGAGGCACATCGGGATATGGTCTATGGTACAGACAGGAGGATGGAGTGAAGCTTTATGGCTTCACTGATGCAGATTGGGCAGGGAGTCCAACGGACCGGAAGAGCACTTCTGGAGGAGTTTTCAGCATTGGGTCGACAGCAGTTTCCTGGTACAGCAGGAAGCAGAGATCCGTGGCACTCAGTTCAGCAGAGGCCGAGTACATGGCAGCAAGTTTGGGGGCAAGTATGCCCGGGAGATTCTGGAGAGGTTCAACATGCAAGGCTGCAAGCCTGTTGATACCCCTCTTCCTGGAGGATGGAGGAAGGGAGATGCTACTTCGGAGGAGGTAGTGGATGCCACTGTCTATCGACAGTTGGTGGGGTCGTTGATGTATCTGGTCAATACTCGACCCGATATATGCTATGCGGTTAACCAGCTTTCGCAAGCTATGGTTAAGCCTACCAAGCTCTTTTGGAAGGCGGGCAAGCATGTATTGCGCTATATCAGAGGCACATCGGGATATGGTCTATGGTACAGAGAGGAGGATGGAGTGAAGCTTTCTGGTTTCACTGATGCAGATTGGGCAGGGAGCCCAACAGACCGGAAGAGCACTTCTGGAGGAGTTTTCAGCATTGGGTCGACAGCAGTTTCCTGGTACAGCAGGAAGCAGAGATCCGTGGCACTCAGTTCAGCAGAGGCCGAGTACATGGCAGCAAGTTTGGCTGCATGTGAGGCTATTTGGATGAGGAAGATCCTCGCAGGTTTGTTCAGGTTGCATTTGGAGCCTACTGTGATCTACTGTGATAACCAGAGCTGCATCAAGCTCTCGGCTAATCCAGTATTTCATGATAGGTCCAAACATATCGACATCAGGTACCATCATATCAGAGATTGTGTTCAGCGGAGAATCATGATGCTTTCATATGTTCCCACGGAGGATCGGGATGCCGACATCCTGACGAAGGCGCTCACCAGGAGCAAGTTCGAATTCCACAGAGGCAGGATAGGGGTTGCAGATAATCCATATCTTGCTGAGAGGGAGTGTTGAGAATGCGGCAAGATGATGGAGCTTAGTGAAATGAAGTCGCCTTCACTAAGTGGGCCCGCAGGCAAATTCTGGCGCAAAGTCTATTTTTAGACTATGTCTATTTTTAGACATACGGAGCATAATTTGGGAATTCTACTTGGAGATTCTTGATGGATGCGACATGTCGGTAAAAATAGATGAGACCCTAATTTTTAGGACCCGGACTATTTTTAGACTGATCTCCTAAAAATATGGAAGTCAAATATTATTTACCCTTAATAATATTTTGACTATAAACAGCAGTTTACTCTCTTGGCGCACTTCAGTTTGAGTCATGGAGGTGGCTCATGCAACTGACACAAGGAGTCACGTGGTTCCTAGGGTTTGATGGCATCTTGCATGGTTTACTTCAGTTAGACTTCAGTGGCAGAAGTTTTGGAGGAGTTAACGGGACAAATAGTGGAGTTGTGTTCTATTTATTTCAGTTGAACTAGTTGAGATTAGTTAGCTAGCTAATCAATTAGATATGAGTGGAGTAAATTAAATAATATTTAATTTACTAAATATTAACTCATTAGTCAACTCAAGAACACTTCAGTTCACACTACAGTGCATGATCGATTCAGTGGAGTCGGTGGAGACCGGTGAAGAGATAGATAGAAAGGGTGAGTAAAGCTATCGGTTGACGGCTATCTTTGTTGCTATTTGCAGCACATAGATAGGTGGAGTAAGCTATGAGTATTGCAAAGTTTAGGCTGGTGGTTTATCTATATAAGGAGGCCATGACCTAGCATTAAAATACGCAATCAAGGTTGGCTATCAAGTGGCTAAGGATTGGAGCAAGTGAGTTGCTAGATCTAGCTTGATAGTGTGTAGCATGGGAGGTAGTGCATGAGAGCTTGTGAAGAGTTTTTGTACTATGATTGTTACACGGAGATTTCTCACATTATAATATACACAATAGGCACGGGGTTTTCAGCTTCTGGAGGCTTTCCCCATACATCTTTAAGTTAATGTGTGAGTGAATTGATGTGAGATTGCTTCTATATTATTTCCGCATGTGACAATTAATTGTGGAAGAAGGTTATGTGTTATGCATATGCAATTCGAAAGAGATGTATGATCGGGTTAATCTTCGGTGAATAAGTGATTTATTCATTAATTTCTACAAAGGTAAGGTGGGACCGGGCGACATATGCGATGGCAGATAACTATAAAACCTTTGTAATATATGCTTTATAAAAAAGTTTTAATACATGAAAGCTATGTTTATGCGGGGTTAAAACCTTGGGTTAACTTTATATAAAGCATGAGGCTTTACATAACGGGAATGATTAAAAAGGTAAAGGTTTTCGTAGTGCAATTTCACACTTTAACCTTGGGTTAAGTTGGGGAAGGGTAATAAGTGAATTACAAAGAGACATCGCCTTTATAAAAACTTAGGCTTAAAATGATATAGGTAAAGTAGTATTTTTTCTGCTTTATACATATAAAATATGTATAAAGTTTTATTTTATTTTATTTGTATTATATAGTTATAGACTATGGAGATGTCTATTCACTATAGGGGGCGGGGTATTTGAATAGAGTTAGTTTTTAGGCCAAAGGGAGTGCAATTGGGGTTTTAATTCACCATGTGGATTATATTCTTTGGTCAAAAAATCTTATAATAGTGGGTTTAGGGGAATTAGATAAAATGAGTTATAATACTTAGGATAGGGTGTGTTTATAAGGATTTAATAAGTAAATTAGAAGTTAATATGACTAGGGATGATGTAGTACACCAAAATATAATTATATGACTAAGTAAAGTGATAATGTAAAAGCAAAGCTTTATCATTTATAATTTGACAACTTTGACTTAGAATATAATACTTTTGGAGGGTTTTTTATGTTTTTATGAATGAAGGAGATTAGTCAAAAGGGGATTTTATCCTTCATTAAGTAAAAATGTCTTTACTTATGAAATTGAATAATGATGAGTGCATGAGGGATAAATGATGATAATTAGGGATTAATATATAAATTCAACATTTTTAACTTATTAGTTATTGAGCCTTGGGTCTGATCCCAACAGAAGTTAGAGAAATGCTCTGAGCCTCTTTAACTCGAAGTCTAGAATGCATAATAACTATAGGGGAGAGGAAATTAGTGATTGTTGGTTGGTGACAAATATTACAATGATTTTCCCACTTATTTCTACTTACCCAACATAACTCTAACATTTTTTCTTCCTTTTTGCAGGTGCATTTGAGCTAGCAACCTTAAAACATTTTATTCTTTTGAAAGCAATAAAAACTATCTAACTCTACCTTATTTCATCCGAGGGCTCAGATTAAATTTATGAGCTCCTCTTTATTCTCTACCTAACTACTGATTAGTCAGGATTAAACTGTCTGACTAATATTTATTCACTATCTATGACATGTAAATTGGAAACATGACAAGTCAAGATTGAACAGTTTAACTCATCATGGATTATGGAATTTATTGACACTCTGCCATAATCATCTGCAAAAGTAAAAAGTAGTGGCATTTGGACTTGCACACTTTCATGTTTTATTTCTTTCTTTTTCTTTTAGGGGTATATTATTTTTTCTAAGTACTTTGATCTTTCTTTTAGGATTTTTACCCTCTTTTTTATTTTTTATTTTTCTTATTTTTTTACAAAATATGGGAAAACAACTTGCAGAAAGCAAGGTATTTACATATTTACAAAAATTATCAAATTCAATTCCAAATTATGAATCCTATACTTATAGGACCCTAACACATGGTATCCTCCCTTTGTAGAATACCATCTTCCCCAAACTGATGAAGAACCTTGCACTTCATGAAATGTTGAAGTGCACCTCCAATGAGATCTCTTAATGAGACTTTCTTCTCATCCATGGCCTTCCAAAACTAATGAGGTTCTGGATCTGTTGTAGGTAGAATTCTCTCTTTGAGGTGTGAGGTGCTCATTGAGAAAGTGTCATCAAGAAAGGAGAAAATATTTCTCATATCTAGATGTCTATCATTTATCATATTTACCTCCATTGCTTCATGAGTGAAGATACCTTCAGAATGCTCCGAGAATGATGGGGCCTCTTCACTTTCACAGCTACTAAGTGACAACGATGTAGATCTGTAGGGTAATACATATGATGTCTCAAAGCAAGGCACAATACTGATCTCATAACTAGTAATTGTACATAGGATCATGCTCATCCCTTCTTCTAAAACTCTACACTTCAGCTCAAGAGGTTGAATGTATTCCATCCATGAAAAACAGGGTAGCTTTTCATCTCCTCCTTGATTAGATCAAGGGTCCTCTTTACTGTGATAGTTTGTTGCTTCAAATCAGCATTTGGATCCAACCCTTGGTCATGCATTGGCCCTGATGGCATGTCCCCATAAGTTTCAATAATATCTAATGAAACAATAGATGATGATTATCTATGCATACCTTGGATCAACTGATATGTGGGAACCTCTTGACAGATTCACAAAAGAGTTCCTCCAACCAGGACAATGGTGTCTCTAACTACTGGTAAGAGAGATGGCTGCTCTTCTTCCAATGTACCAGCGCTAGAGTATTCGTCCTCTTCCTCATGCACCTCCTAAATCATGCATGGGACTCTATGTGTTAAGAGCTCAAGACCATCTTGCAAAGTTACAAGTCTCTTATCCAGATGCAAGTACTTCTGCAGTTGGTGGTGAATGTAGTGACCTCTTGTTCAGAGTGACAAGATTGACATCCTCCTTTGTTTCCTTAGGAAATGTCACTTTGTGACACATCTCTGGTCTTCTTACATCAAATTCCTTCCTCAAATTGTGAAAGAAATATAAATATTTAGTCACCTTTGCATGCTCCATGTGACCAAACCACCAATCATTGGCTTCATCTAAAAGATGAAGTGTTGCAATTTGAACAGCCTCTCCTTCAGTTACAGGATGTAGCCTGAAAAATGCATATAATTCTCTCCTCCAAGCCTAAACAGTTATTGAGGAAGATCCATCAAGTGTAGGCAAATAGAATCTATTATTCCTCTTTCTTCTATTGCTGCTATAGGATCCTCTTTCTTCTTTGATTTTAAAGAATTGTTGGAGAGTTAGCTTCTCCTTGAATGCTCTAGATTTTGCTTTGTACTCTTAAAGATATAGACTGAGAGTCTCATGAGTCTCAAGTTCATTCCTTCCTTCATTTATACACCTTGCACCTTCTCCAAATAAAGTGGGCATAGTGAATCTATGAGGAGATCTGGGATTCTTTGGTTTTCTTCTTTGCTGATAGGAAGTGATTGGACCTTCCTCATCACATCTTCTTCTTGGATCTTCTTTCTTCCTTCCCTCTTTCATTTGATTAAACTCCTTGGGGATATTTTGCATAGATCTATAGCAATGAGTGGAAGAATTTTCTTCCTCCATGATATATCTCATCTATCTTCTTCTTCTTTAGGTGCAAAATATGAAGTGTCCACAAGATGAGCCAAAGATCATGCTCTTATACCACTATAATACCCCAAAAGGAAGAATGTAGTAATACTAAAACAAAATATAAGAACTGCAGCAAGATAAACAATAAATATTAAGACAACATCAGAATTTATAGAGAAGTTAAGCCATTTTATTATATTGGAGAAGATTCAGTTACACAATGTACAAAATATGAGGGGATATAACTAAAGAGATGGCCTAGAATCACGCAGAAAACATGCCACAATAGGCACTGCGTAACTGGAGAATCACTGAAGCAAATATTGTGTTGTCCCTTCAGCAGAATATGAAAATATGACTATAGGCTAAAAAGGAAAATGAAAATATACTCAAATATGGAGCTTAGATGATGCCAAGATTCAAGATTTGGCCAATGTGATGGATTCCCAAGATAACCCATAAAGGATTTTCCAGATCTACAAATTTGGAAAATCACCTCCCTAGGATTTGATCCTTGATCTGTTAGGAAATACAGATCTGAAGATAGATCTATCAAATAGATGGCTGAAATATGTGGAAAGATCAGATCTAAGCTTGAAGGTTTGATCCCTTCTTCAGATCTACAAGCTAGAAGCTCTAGATCTAGCTTCTCAATCCTCCAATAATGATTATAGTCGTTGCAAAACAACTGACAATAGAAACTGCACTGTGAGGGAAAGAGAGGCCTTCTGCTTTCTGAAAAATGTTGCAATAAACTTAGGCTGATCGAAATACTGATGGCAATGCGAGGGGATGATCCCTCATAGGATTACTAGCTGAAATGATAGCAACTTCCTTCCTCCTTTTGGATTTGCAAATTGGACAGCGTAATTCCTTAAGGAAATACTGCTGCTAGGAGGTCAATAAATTTTTGCCTGATGCCAGATCTGGAATGAAGCTCTGGGAATGTTGATCTATAAGCCCAAGGTGATAGGAATAAACCCTCACCAGTTCTCCAACTAAAGTACTGAAGATAACTTCCACCTTCCAAACTGATCTTTAGAAATCTACAATTTCTGAATATGAATGTTTTGCAGAAAGTAGGAAAAGAGATGTGGCACCAATGCCTAATGTCAAATGAAGTACAATACTCTTTCTAGAGCTACTCTATGAAAGAGGTGGGATTCCTGACCAGGAACACCCTGTGCTAAACATCACTTGCATACTCTGCTAAACAACCCAAGAAAGCAATGGAATGTCACATGAAAATTCCAGATCTGAAAAGATCCTTACATCAAGAATAACCAACATACCTCCATTCTTTCCTTCATCTTCTTTATATAATGTTTGAGCCTTCCCATGCCTTGGCCATTATCTAGACTACGTTGTGCATGTGGAAAAGATCCTCCATGTTTTACTATGTTGTTTGACCAAATCAACCATCATGTGTAGGTGCAATGTACACCCTCTCCATCATGTGTGCTTTGTTTGGACAACATCCTCCATCACTTTATCATGAATGTTCCATGATCTTCTGTTTGGCATCTTTAAGATCTTATTTGACTGTATCAACCTCCATGATCTATCTCAATTAATGAGACATAATCTCCAATTCCATTCACATTAGTAGTTTCTCAACTACCTCATCATGTAGATCTAGGCTTAACTAATCCACATTCACACACAAAAAGTGGATACTTATTTATATTAAGGATTTTGGGTCCCTCCATGATTTTATTTACTTAATTTATTAAGAAAGTTAATAACTCTAATATTCCAATTATCAGGTGAAAATTTGGGAATATTACAAAGATCGAGCTTCATCTTCCAGAGTGGCCATGAATATTTTCATCAAGCAGTCTTCAGAAAAATCAATCTTTAATCTACGCACATGCATGTGAAATCTCACCAGATGATGAGCATCATCATTACCTTTCACATTTTTTAACATAGTTAAATTCCTTTGCCAATATACCTTAGGCATTTTATTTGGGACACCTGGAATGTGATCTCAGTTCATGGGAGCATACCTTCTTGCAACAGTTTCCACCTTGAAAAATGTTGAAGCTATTGATCTTCATGCATTGGAGTCATCATAAGGTGTTGATTTTCAAGATATTTCAGTGAATGGAGTCGCTAGGTGAATGGTTCAGCCTTCATATGCATATGACCGTTGTCCATTATCAACAATCAGATTTGAAATTTGATGATCTTTCCTAGGGAAGATATGATCTTACTTTTTATCCCTAGTGGAGTCGCCAAAATATTATCACTCGGATTGAACCTCAAGGCTAAGAAGGTAATCCTGAGGTAACTTCAAACCAAACTTTGGACTTTGGTATCTAGCCCTACCAAGTCAGAGAGGGATCTCTCGATAAAATCATAGCCAAGAGGGCCAGATGAAAAATATTTTAGGCTAACTAAGGAATACAGGAGGTTTTGATTTTGATTTTATGGTTGGGATCACTGAATAGGGATCAGGTCAAGGGGATAGATCAGGGCCAAGAGGATGAAATTGTAGTATGTTTGATGGGGCAAGGTAGGTATAATATTTAACCTTAAAATTAGGATTAAATGGGATGAAAAGACTAGTGAGGAGCTAGGGAAAGCATCTGAAATGTATTTTCCCTAAACTAAAGAAAATGAACAAATTATACTGAATTTCCCAAATCAGAGCATAAATAAATATGAATTTTGTCTTTCAAACTTGAAATCACGTATATTATAGATGTGAAATGGTTTATGAATTAACAATACATTCCAACAAATCAATAACAAAGAGGAAACTATGTCTAAATCTCATACCACAGGGATCCCAATAAAATAGCTGCAATTTTCCATTAATGTCAAAGCCATAATGATACTTGATCAATACAATCTCTCCAAACTGATGCCAACCATTACAAAGACTGAAAAAATACCACTTATAGTCCTCAAAACCACTTCCTCTCATCCTTAGGGTTGAATACATGAGGTGAGGGAGTTGTTATATCAAAATTTGAACTGGAAGCTAAAGTCTATGATAAGGAAAGTGACTCATTCCTATCTTTTAGAATAGATACATTTGACTTCAACTAATGATTTACCTAATGTATCTACCTTAGGTAAAAGTAAAATATGATATTTACATTGGTAAATTTTTCATTTACCCAAGTAAAAGGTGAAACAAAAGTGAAACTTCAAAATTTACTGAAACTGTAAATCTCATGGTAAAAGCGCAGCGCCATGATAGAAACATTGACCTGTTTTGTAAGCCACTTTTGGAGGCCTTCCCTTTGTCAAAATCTACTACATGATATCTCATTGGAAAGGTCTCTGAGTCTAGCTTCCAAATATGCTTTCACGTTCCAAAATGGTGTTCATATGCCATGTCAAAAACATGTTCTCCCAAGACTCGTAAACGCGTAGCCCCAGGGTCAAAAAGAGGGCAGAACCATGATTGTTTGGTGGTTTTTTGCCTCTTTGAGGGACTAGTTATGCTCCATATCTCCTGAACCTTTATGATGTTGATGTATTCATCATTATGAACATGAGGATGCTGACCATTTTTCATTTTTATGCCCCAAAAAATAGTGCAGCACTAGTGGCGCTGCGCGTTTAGCAAATTTTCTGCATGCTAAACTGTCCAAAAATCAAAATTTTCACAAGGTTTCAAAAATGTACCAAAATTGTGAATTTGATTGTTGATTTAGTATTTAGAGGCATTGAGAGACACCTCATCAATAATTTTCAACTTCTCCTTCTCCTTTGGCTCGGTCAAAGCCCAAATATTTGAATGGGCTCATTTGAGCTTGGCCCTTGCAATATTATTTCTCATGGCATAGTGTTTTGCCATCTTCCTCTGAATGTCAATGTCTTTATTTTCCTTCTCTAGCAGGCCCTCCAGATGCAAATTGGCTCTCTCAAGCCAAGACTCTTTGTCTCTACTAATATCTATGGTAAGCAACTCACTTGGAGTAAGCTTCTCTTCCAATTCAGCCACTTTCTATCTTTCCCAAGCTAAAGCCTTTTTTAGCCCAATTTTCCTCACTTTCTATCTCGGAAGCTAATCTTCCTGCCTCTCTCTGAACTGTAATTCTCTTAACTTCACTGATGGTTTTCTTATTCTTCAGCTGCTGATTTTCTAGCTCAAGAAAGTCAATCACGTACCTTTCTCTATCAATGTTAGCATGAAGCTCACTAATATTGGCCTCCTTGCCTCTGATCACTGCACTAGTGGCTCTATCCTTATCCTCATCATCAATCTCAATCAACTGAAAATCCTGCTAAGTTTCATGTTTTTCCTCCTCCTCAACAATGATAGGATCCATAGCCTTTTCCTTGCCCTTGTCTACTTGTTTTGCTGATGGAGAAGGCATGGCCCCTTTCACACCATGTGAAGAAAACACATGCATGTGGCCTCTCTGATATGTCAAGGGAAATGGTTCAATATAAGTCATTTTTGTGCAAGCTGCCTCAATTTCCCTTTCACTACTTGATTCTCCGGTATCATGATGTGATGGTGAAGGGTTATAGAAAGGTGATGAGGTAGGATCAACATGAGGTGAATGGATGTGAGTGGGTGGTGATGTATGAAAAACAGGATGTTATGGAGAAGTGGATACGAGAGGATGGGATGATGAAGGAATATCCTGCTCATGATGGCTAGGTGGGGTAGTGAAAACCTCATTTGCAATGAATGCATCCCATGAAATGTTTTTCTGCTGAAGCTTATGCATGACCACCATTTTTATGAGTGAATGATGAAATAGACTCTCCATTTGCTGATTGGAATCCCTCTTTTTCACAATGTAAGCCATTTTTTTAATGTTGCAGAAAAGATACTAAGGTAAGTGTAGCATTATAAATCTAGTGAAATGCCTGAGGAGACGGATATGGTATGAGTAGAGTCGAGAAAACCTCCCCTCACAAGTGAAATATTTCATGATTATTCTCATCTTGGCAACATACCGATCAAGGAGATGAGAGAAAGGGAAAATTGATTTCTTGTGATCCTTGTACTTAGGTTTGAGGTACGGTTCATAATATCTCATGTCTAATTTTTCTTGTTTAAACCACCTCTTTCCCACACTAGGGATCCCTGTAGCAGCTACAATAGCATTGGTGGACATATCAAAGGTGACCCCAGCAAAAGTGACCTATTTTTCATGTAGATTAGTGATGAACAATCTTGTTAAATCCAGGTGATTTTGAATTTGCTGCACTCTCTCACAAAACTAAAAACAAACCACATGTTTGAAGCAAGACACAGTGAGAGGATAGGCTATGAGTTCCCTTGTGGTTATGGGTTCAAACCTGTTAATTTTTCCTCTTTGATCATTTCTTATTGGCCTTTGTGCCTCACCAACAATGCCACTATCTTATTCTTCTAACATCTCTAAAATCCGACTTATGAAACCTTAGGGTACAAGTGAAATGAGATGAGGGGAAGGGGATGAGATGGCTAGCTTGAAAGCTGAATGGAATGAGTGTAGGGAATGAGTGAAAGGGAAAACTAAATCAATGCAAACCCTAAATCAATGAAATTATGTTGTATGACTAATATTCTATTTAGGAGGATAAAACAAGTGTATAGACAGTGCTCACAAACTGAAATTAGGGTTTCATTTAGGGTTCCAATTCAATTCGTTTAAGAGTGACCAAACAACTTAGAAACAAGGCTTGTGATATGTACTTACTTCTTAGAAGTGCTTGGAGGATTGTAGGAGAAATTTGAAGTAGTTTTGAACTTGTTTGAATGGCTTGAACACTCAGCAAAGTTCACTGTCTAGGTGTGCATCACTAGTGTGTGAAGGCGTAGTGCTTTTCCAAACACCCAGTGCCTCTGTATGAGAGCGTAGTTCCTTAAAAAATAACACTATCTCCTCCTGGCAAGGGTGCAGTGCCACTGTATAGGCACGCAGTGTTGGTTCAAACGCGCAACGCCAGTCTTTTGAACGCGCAACACCAAGAAACTTGGCACAATGGCTCACAAACACTCAAAAACTCTTCTCTTTTTGAATACTTATAATAATTACAAAGGAAACTATGGATCTTTTGAAATGTTTGGTGGGATTTATAGGCATGTGGATTTAATTTAACTTGAAAAACCCACTTTCTAATGTTTGATGTCTTTTTCCTTTTATCACTGATACTCTTTGACACTTTTTTCATTGCAGGTTCTTGAAGTCATGGAGTTGGATTTTTAATTTTCTCACTGAGGCTAGATATAATTACTTTGATAGCTTTTGGATGAAATTATTACATATAATAGCATAAAATTACATTTGAAAAAATATAAAAAAAAATTACACAAGTGACTTTTCTATCAAAATGGCATTTTTATAAAAAAAAGTCTTCAAACTAAAAATAAAACCTTTGAAGTATAATGAAACCATCATGATGGTCTCGGTCAATCCCTCTCATATATATGTTGACATTATCATAATGAAGGAATGAGCTTGAAAAATGCAAAATCCTAATGACCTAATGGGACTAATTTTTGACCTAATTTTGAATGAGATTTTGACTTAAAGACTTTCAAGTAAATGAGAGCATTTTGATAAGTGTTATTATGCTCAAAGAATCATGGGAATGAGTCAGCCAATATGATCTTCTGAGGGAGAAAAATTTTATTTGACAAGGACAACCACCAGCGGAGCAATTTTATGTCATGACCCAACGGAATGATAAAAAATGTTTTTAGAATTGGACACCTAAGATGCACATGAAAATGTGTTTTGATCCCCGGTGGAAGTATGCAAATACCGACACTAACATGTGACATCACCAAAAACTCATTTGTATGGTGGTCTGTCCATCTCGTCTATTTATTATTCATTATCTAGTACCTTTTTTGGTGTGGCTTCCATTCCTTGGATCTCTCCCATGTCATCTAATTCAAGAATAATGTCTCGTACTTAATTCCACATAGCCTGCTCCTCCTCATCTAGCTATACCTATAATAGAGTAGTAGGTTGGTCCTTATATTAGTGGAAAAATTTACCCTCCACAACCTAACTTTGCTTATGTTGGGTACCTTCCATCTATATCATAGTTACCTCCATCATCCTATCCTCCTTTTGCAGGGGGGAAACTTGTTGTTGGTATGCCTCAATATGGTAATCCACTTAATTATAGTATGCCTTATCGTGGAATGGTTGCTAGTGTTTGGAAACCTACTTTTCCCATTCAACCTGGTTCATTTTGGAATTGATTTTTGAATCCTCAAACTACACCATCCTCATCACAAATTCAAATCTATCCAGTAGCACCTCGACTTGCTCAAATGCATGTGAGCCAACCTTTACAACCTATTCCAATGGTAGTTGGTTCCCCCCAGATACCACTTAATCAAATTGTACAAGGTGTCTCATCTTCTCAATCATTTGTATAAGGTACTCCTCAAGTTTTGGTAGGTAAAATTCATCAAAATTTGATGTAGTATCAACAAACCCCACCATAACAGGGTGGAATACTAACCCTATCTGGCAATAGTATGGACCACATCATGCACCTTTTCAAGAACAAGTCCAAACTCAACCATTCTATCATCTTTATCGTCATCCCAGGGATGGGAAGTACACTCACTTGTATCATGGTTATCAAAATCCTCCATATCCTAGTAACCAAGTTCCTTATTATTAGTGTTGGGAATACTGAGAGGGGGGTGAATCAATATTCCTTTCAATTATTATTATTATTAATCTTTCAGAGCATTATTTAATCTTCAATTATTATCAGTGTTTGTACAATGATAGTAGTAAACAAAAGGAAAAAAATTGCACACGGTTTTTAATGTGGAAACTGTCTACGGATCAAAAACTACCTGAATTATTTTCTAATAATTCTTTAATATTCAACTCCAATTGAAAATAAATCTCCAACTTCCTGGAATCTAGAAAATCATTCTTCACCAACTCCCATTGGATGGACACTCCAACGCCTGAGATTCTTTAGTAGTAAAATGAACGGATGCCCCAACACCTAATGATCTACAACTCACCTTAGCACCACCCTACCACCCTAAATTTTTCATAGGATTGAACCTGTTGGTGACTTCATGCACCAGCCTAGCACCAGCCTACCACCCTATAGAATAATAAAAGACTAATGGACTCTCATACCAAGGAAAATGTTCCAGTTTACAATCATATAGAATGATGTAGAAGAATAAGACACACTAGACCATAACCCCAACTATGACACAACCACCTAATGATGATCCTATACCTCCCGACACCTCCTCTTCAACTCTTGGCAGATAGACACTTTTACAATTTTACAATGATGCATTTACAATGACTTAGTACAATGATGCCTTTATAATGACTGTATGAAGTGTTGCCCACTTGAATACTTCATGTGGTGAACTTCTTGTGGCTGTTCTACACCTTGATTTCTGCTCTTGGCATGCTACCCTCTCTTACACCTTGCTTTGCTTTGCTGCCCTAGAATGTTTGATCCTTTGCAACCCTTGACAACACATGATCTAGCTTTTTCTTTCCTTCTAGGAGGTTGATATTGAATTGGGTGTATCTCATTTATTTCAGATCCCCAATATGTGATTTTTGGTCCTGCAGTATTCCTCTGAATCTTCTTTCCAATTCCACAGGTCTGACCCAATTTGGATTCTTCAAGGGAGAGTTATGCCAAGTATCCCACAATGCCCTAATAATGGACTGGTTCAGTAGAGAAAACTTGTATGGTGTTCCACGTATCATTGTTTCTTCATTCGGCTCTGAAATTGATACAGGGAACACTAAAATTTGTGCACTATCAGCCACCTTTTACAGAATTCCAATCTGATACTCAGAGAAAGAGTTATGACGATTTTCTCAAGGTCACTTCTTTGCGATGAAGTTTAGGATCCTGCAAAAACATTGACCTCCAAAGATCATATCTCTGAAAATATTGTGCACCTTGATCTGAAATATTTACAGAAGCTTCCTTGATATTTTTTCTTCGCCACATAAAAATTTCAACTTCTGAACTTATGTAGAAAAAACGTTATAGCGCAAATTCCACGATGACCTGTTTTAGGTAGCGAAATCCTTGCATGAGGAGGATATGAGGATCAAAAATTATATAAATGCTTAGGTTGAGAGGATATTCAACAAGTGAATGTGGGAGGGATTTTAGGAGCTTAAAATTATTAATTATTGATTTTTCAATGACCCATGCCACAACCCCGTGGGTTTTTAGCCCACTAATTGGGGTTACAAACTTCAAACATGAATATCTCCTAAACCGTGAAGAATTACATGGCATGCCATATATAAACAGAAACATCTCGACAAGTAGAAACCATCAAAAATATTCTTGACCTAGAATTTAGTAATTTGGTAGGTCAAAATTACCATGCAATATCGGGGTAACCGCTGGTGCTGCTTGGTTTGACATCAATGACAACCATTGATCAACAATCTCCCCCTTTGGCATTGATTCCAACACAAGAAATCCCCCTGTGATCATGACACCTCTTCCTACAACTTTCTCTCCCCCTTTGACATCAATGGAAAAGGGTAACACCCCCTAAAACAAAACCATCCTGTGGACCTATACACACTTCCACTCCCCCTTTATTTTATAAATAAGGAAAATATAATGAAAACTTGGGAGAATCCCAAGCTTCTAGAAAAGATATTCAAATGCTTCAAGAGTACTCTTACAATCATCAACGCTTCCTGCCCAATCTTCATCTGTAAAGGCTTGAATAATGAGATTTTTACCCTTTAGATACCACAAGTCATATTCTGATGTTCCCTTTTGATATCGAAGAATTCTTTTGATGGTAATAATATGTGATTCTTTTGGTGCTGCTTGGAATCTTGCTACTTGTCCAACTGCTTGCATAACACCTCGTCGAGAGGCTATTACATATAGAAGACTACCAATCATATATCTGTACAACCTTCGATCCACATCCTTAGATGAGTTTTCTATGCTCAATTTGCAACTTGTTACCATTAGAGTAAGGACAGGTTTGCAATATTCCATTTTGAATTTCTTGAGCATTTCCTTGATGTAGTTGTCTTGACATATAAATATTCCTTTCTCTTGCTGAGATATTTGAAGCCCTAAGAAGTATGTCAGCTCACCAACTAAAGACATCTCGAACTCACTTTGCATCTTTGTAGAAAATTTCTTACTTAGTCGATCATTATTGCTACCAAATATTATATCATCCTCTTTAGCTAGTAGACATGCTTTAGTTGCTTCATCTAGAACATATATGTCATTTGGAGCTCGACTTGATGTAGCCACAATTTCACCATACTTGCCTTTCCTGATTTCACATTTTTTGGAGTTTAATAGTATTGTGTGTCCTTGATCACACATTTGTCCAACACTGAGCAGATTGTGATTCATGTTTTCAACCAATAGAACATTCCTTGCTAGAGTATCTTTACTTCCGAGAGTGATGATACTTGATCCTATGATATTAAAGATCCATCATTTCCAAAGGACATGGTTCCATCCTTCTTCTCTTTCAGAGATAGAAATTTCTTTCTATCTCTAGTCATATGCGTTGAGTAACCACTATCAACATACCACACATCTTTGTTGTTTTGAGCCTTGAGAGCAAGAGCACAATTATCAATCTTCTTCTTCTTCCATGTTCATTTCCTTCTGTGGCTATGTGTCCAAAGTTTCGACATTTATAAAATTCAATATTATTTATTAAATTTTCAAATCTATTCATATTTCATTGAGCCCTGGGAGGTTTATATTTGACAGATCTCCTGGAATTGTATTGGTTCCTAGGGTACGTGTGACATTCTACAGCTTTATGACCAAATTTTCCACATGAATAATAATAGCCATAAAAAATATGTTGGTACTTGGATGGAAATTTTCATCAAGGAATTGACTTCCAAGGATATTCTTGTGAATCTTGTCCAATGAAGTCTACATGCATGTCAGATCTCATAGGTTCATTGTATTTTGTTGTAGAAGGTAGTGCTTCTTCTTCTTCTTTGTAACCGAGGCCAGTTCTATCATTGTAAGATCTTTGATTTTTGATGATTTCTTCCAATGCCCTTGAGATGTTGGCATAGTTTGGACAATTTTTCCCTTCTTCACTTCCTTACGCTGCATGAATACTTTGGCTTATAATGCTTCCCTTTCTTGGTTGATTTCTTCCAACTTCTTTTGAACTGACCCTTCAATACATTTGTGTTCTTCAACTTCAATTTTGAGACCTTGAACTTGTTCTTCAAGAGTATTGGAATGGATCTTCTAAGACTTGAGCTCTGTTATAAGCTTGATTGCCTCTTTAGAAAATTATTCTATGGTCAACCCTTCTTCTTCATTTTTTGATACCTCTTGTTTAATGTGCTTCACCATAAAAAATACTCTCTCATTGGCTTCTTCTTCACTGTCATTGTCTTCATTCGATGATGAGCTATCTTCTTCAGAGATAAAGTTCCTTTTGAATCCTTTATTTTTTCTTTGCTTGTTGAATTTCTTAAAGCCTTTATTTTCTTTTGAGTTTCCATCACTTTTGTTCAAACATTTTTCTGCGAAATGCCCAACCTCGCCATAGCCGAAACATATCAATGGAAGTTTACCCTTGAATTTTCCCTTACCAATTTTTATTTTTCTTGTAAAGTAAGCATATTATCCATTTGAAAGACCTTCTTCATCATCTTCCTTTTCTTCACACTTGCAGGTGCGGGTCTATGCCTTTGAAGGTTGTTTCTCTTTATTGGTTTTCTTAATATATGCAGCGAACACAATTTCTAGATGCGAAGTACCCTCTTCTTCATCAAGTCTCATTTCATATGCTATGAGAAATACATGTAATTCCTCTTTACTGAGTTTGTCCAGATTTACACTATATTCTAAGACCAATACCTTTGGGTTGAATCTCCCTAGTAACGTTCTAAGAATATTTCGTATAATAGTCTTCTCGTCAACAGTCTCTCCCAATCCTTCTAGAGTGTTGGTTATTTCATCAATGTGTTGGAAGTATGCAACAATGTTGCCATATTCTTTATTTCTAAGTGTTACACCAATTTTTGGTCATCTAACCTATCACTATTAGATGCACCAAACTACACCATGTAAGACCAATTTTACCCTACGTAGAATTGCTTTCACTATGAAAAATAACTTATTAATCCATAATTTATTAAGTTGTTTATGGTCTAAACAAGAAAACCCATGAGGAAATATCGAATAAATCCATGTTTGTTTGATATTCCAGAAGGAATACTTATTTAAACAAGAGTTTAATTAATATTCCTGGTCATATTTAACCCAAAATAGGAAAATTAATTAGATAAATCATTATTTATCTTATTGTTTTCTAGGAATAATTATTTAAACCTTATTTAAATAATATTCCTTGTTAAATTTGACTAAATCATTTATAAATAATTGAATAAATCAATATTTATTTAATTATTACTTAACCACATCCTTAAAATAATAAATAAATTATTTATTTGTTTATTATTTACAAATAAATGGATTTGACCAAATTCAAATTCTTTTTCCCTCCAACAAATACAATAAAATATTCCTTAAAAGTTGGATCTAGAATTGGTTAATAATATTTTAACTATGAACCAATATCTAGAATAACTCAATGTTTTGTTATAAATAGAAGGGTTTTTCCATTCACTCACTACCTTTTGTTGCCTAAATATCACTTTGGATCTATAGTTTTGTTTGACTTTGATCCTCCATCATTGTCATATTTTGCTACCATTTTTCTTGTGAGCTCCCTCTGAGTTCCATTTTTTATCTCGGTTTTCTACACCATTAAGAAAGAGAGAGAGAGAGAGAGAGAGATCTTAGATCTGAAGTGTTGAGGACTTACAAGAACCCATCCCATTGAGGGGTACTGGTATCACCTTTCTATCTTCCCTTCCCAGGTATCAAAAATACAAAAATTATTTGAAAATATTCGTTTCTTGTCTGTTGGATGCATGGAGCAACTCTTTCTTTTATTTACTGCTTAATGTATTTTACTGCATAGACCTGGATTTTGTAGCATTTATATTGGTCAACTAACTGCAGATATAAATAAATTGGAATCCATCTTTGATGTTAGGGTTGTTTGTTATGCACAGCTAAAGTGGGCTTTTTTCGTACGCTTGTGATTATAATTCATACTACCAACTGGCGACTCCATAAGGGTTTGCGATTGCGACCTCTGTCTTTTTTCAGAACCCTGCATGACCAACTGCCTAAAACCCTAGGATTTTTATTTAGCTTCTTGTTTTTCTTTTATTGATGTTGTTTTTAACCTTTAAAACCCTAAAATAGTAAAAATTCTAACTTCCATGTGTTTCCAGACCTATTGCGTAGGTGACAGGTATCAGCTGTAGCTAAGACAACAATTTTTCTAAAACATGCTCCCAAGAGTGCTGGAAGTGCATGTTGAACTTTTTGGGCCAAAACCTGCGACCTGGACCTTCAAGATGCAAAAAACAGACTCAAACCTGCAACCTCTATAGAAATCAGGTAAGAACCTGCGACCTGTACTTTTTGCAGGAATTATTCTGAGCTTTTTCTAGGTTTGTTTGGGCTACTGTTTAGGGTTGTTTGATCTCTATCTCCACCCATTTTAGACATGTACTTGCTCTATTTTACTTCCTCGAAATGGGAACCTAGCCCCCTAGGGCTTCAGTATGCTTCACCTTTTTAGGAGGAGTTTAGCTGAAGTAGGTCGTCTGAAATTTCAGTGTGTTCAACCATTTTTCAGATCCATTCCCTTACCTTCAGATCCATTTCAGATTGGTTATCAATCCATTCAAAACACCTCTTTTGAGTTTTTTTGGTCCTCCTCTAGGGTTCCCTCCATTTCCCTTGAGGTTGTAACCTTTTGCCACCTCATTTGCAGCATTTTTCCCACTAGTTTTTTGTTGTTTTTCTGCACCTATTTCCAGCATATCTGACCTTTAGATCATTTTCCCTCCTGAATTTAGATCCATTGGCTATTTTGGTGTTTTTTGACTAGATTTTTTCCCACCCACAAAATAGTTGTTGAGAGGCCCGCCTCCTTGGGTTTAGATTAATGCATATTTAACTATTTATTTTATGTTATATTCAGTTTACTTTACTGTTTTATGCAGGTTTATTTACAATTATACAACACACTTTTTCTTTTTCTCTACAAACATCTGGGTTTAAAAAATAAAATTAACACACTTAACACACACACCCTAAGTGAAGAAGTGTTTGGTTAACACCGCCAGGAAAAGACTATAAAATTGTAATCAATTGATCCTGCACCTCTCTGCCCTTGTTTCGACATTGTAATCATTTGATCCTACACCTCCTTGCCCTTGTTGGTCTCTCTTCCCTTTTTGATCCATGTATTTTCTTTCATCATTGCACCCTAAAGGAATTTTTCCTAGAGAATTCTTGGCCTTCATCTCCAGTTTCCATTAGGAATACTTACTCCTGCACATAGGATTGTAGTTAGTCCTCCACTGAGTCCTCATTCCAACTCTGCTTCTGGTTCATTGGGTTCCCCTTCTGGTTCCATCCCCAGTTCTCCCCTTGCACCTTTACCATGTTTGGTTCAGGACCTAACATTGATGGTAGCCCCAGCCCTAATGTTGGGAATACTACTAGTGGGACCGCAATAGGAACTATCCTGGCTGCTCTCTTGCTCCCTTATATGGCAGGCCTTAATCTTCTTGATTTTAACCAGTTGATCAATGAATCCATACGCCATGACGTTGGTTGGTATGCTATGCCAACCAAGCTCCCTTCCAACATCCCCAAGTTTGAAGGTCTTGCTGGAGAAGATCCTACAAACCATATTCGATATTTCCACATGTGGTGTTCGTCTAATTCCATCACTGATGACTCTGTCCATCTTCGGTTGTTCCAATGTATGCTTACTAGAGAAGCTTCTAAGTGGTATGTTGACCAGGCCTCCTCCTCTCATACTTCTTTTGCGACTCTTTCCGAAGCGCCAATATTACGCCGAAACGTTGCTTCTGGAAAAGTTGTGCATTCTTATAGTATAGTAGATGATTTGGTGCAATCTCCTGCTGCCATCTCAATGTTGGAACTCCTCTAGTCGTGTCCTTCACAATGAAAAGCTCTACTAGCTACCATTTGCATTGTGGACACTTTAAAAGATTATTTTATCATCTTCTATGTTTACCAGTCAGAACATCCCCCCCCTACCTACTTCTGTCGCCTTCCAAATCCCCGTCAAGATCCGGAATTTCAACATCTCCCATTGTCTCATTGATGAGGGGGCATCCACCTACGTGATGTCCACTTCGGTTTGGAACCAACTCAGATCACCTGAGTTGGCCCCTTCCACTATCACCCTCCGAGTGTGGGATGGCCACTCTTCCCAACCCATTGGCCTGTTCCATAATTTTCCTATTACTCTTGTAGGCAAGATTGTTTGCGTTGACGTAGAAGTCATTGATGCCCCCTTAGATTACAACATTCTATTGGGTCATAGCTACACCTATGTGATTTCTATTGTACTATCTGTGGTTCACTGCAATATGTCATTTCCCCATAATGGAAATATAGTCACCATTGACCAATTGACATATTATGAACTGAAGTCTCAGACCTCCCCTGAGTCCATTATATCTTTGGTGGCCAATAAGCAATCTGTCAAACATTTGACCAGTGTCTCACCCGGAGTCTACAAAGAATCCTCTTTTCTTGGGTCCTTCCTTGGTCTTCCTCCTCTTTTCTATGATCCCAACTCGTCGAATTTTTACACGATGCAATTGTCTTGGGCTTCCCTCAAGCGACCCGCTTCAGCTACTCAATAGCCCCGCCCTTCGCAACCTGCTCCTAGCACTGTGGAATACCCCCCTGGGACTTCCCCTTCTGTTTCGCACGGCCTCCCTTTAGTGATCACCTTGGGCTCAACATTGGTGGATCCTTCATCTACTTGTTTTTGTGTCACGCCTTGTGATGATGCGCATGTGAAACTCTCTTCTCATGATGATGAGTCAGGTAGCTTCGCCGCATCAAGTGGTATTTCTTCCACCAGTCACCCAATATTTTATTACGGTGATGACAATATGGAAGCATTCATCACCCTTGACTTTATCTATCCCCCCTTATATTGAGCATACGTGTTTGAACCACATACACCTTGTTGCCATTACATTGACACCCAATGTTTTGGTAAGGGGGCACCCATATTTGAGAGACTAGGAGAATCAATTCTCCACAACTCTCCTAGTGTATCTGGTCGTGTTGACTCTAGTACCTGTATTCTTCCCCATTTTGAAGAACCTCTAGAGTCCCATATCACTTCAGATCACTCTAGGGATGATACCCCTCATCATTCCTTCATCTTACATTAGCAACCCATTCCCTTGACATTGTTGTTGACCAACCTATGGGTCTTCTAGGAGAGCACCAGTTCATTATCTCCAAATCCACTCTTTGGGATAGTGACACCATGTATGACAAACTAGAAAATTAGTCCATTTGCTTCATATATGCAGCAACAAAAGAGATTGGTAATCCTTCACTCCCTTTCTCGAACTGCATAACCATAACAAAAACAAATGGCACACCACATCATAAAAATGTGTTTAGATTCCCCCTTTTCTAAAAAAAAATTGGCATGACCACAACATGCTTGGGGGAATCTATGCCCCTCAACCATAAAAATCCCAGATCTCAGCCAAAAGTAGCACCAAAACCCACTTTCTCTGACAGGTCACACTTTTTAGGTCATTTCAAGGGACATGTCACAGTTTTCTGCCCAGTACCTGCTACCCAAGTCACAGAACAGACCCCAAAAAGTGCGACATGGCCTGTTCATGAGCTCTAGGTGCCGAAATTGAAATTTTGATCCCCTTACTTGAAAGAGTATGGTTAGGCCCCTTACCTACAACTGACGGATATCTATTCTAGCGGTCGGTTTGCTAGCTACGATCGCCGCAAGATTTAGGGCCTTCTCTCCTCCCTACATTCACCACAACTACTCTTGCAAATGAGTGAATTTGGAGGGAAAATGCCTTATTAAAAGAGAAACCCCAAATTTTTATTTCGCCCACTATGACGAAATCGTAGCTCAGTTTGATAAACCGTCTATACCATTAGAAAGCTCTCACCGAGCTCTAAAATGGGTATCTATTAGTTTTTTGTGATTTGATACTTCACCAGGACACATTTTTCCAAGAAGGGTCATTTCACCACTCCTCAAAATCGAATTCCTTCACTTGCAACACTTGTACTTGGGGCACCACTTTTCCTCTATAATTTTCCATGCTCGTGTTGATTTTCTTCATGAGTAACCATCTTGTACTCATGTTTTTATGGTCCCCAGTGGACCTTTTCTATGTGACAGCATCATCGAGTCGCCCTTGTTTAGAGCATCCGAGTTGAGTCATCATCACATCCATGGAGTCTATCCTGAGTCCCTTTATATACCACTATATTCCTCCACCCTTCATTGCTTGGTTCCTCTCTCGTGTCACACATTATGGCCTTTAGTCTTACTGTCCCCTATCCCCTTTGATATTGTGTCAGTTGTTGCCAATTCATTCATACCCTTTATGCTCTAACAAGGGAAGTCATCCATCCTCTACTCAGTCCCCCCCCCCCCATTTCATCATCATCCCTGGTGTCAGTTTGTCAATACCTCTACTATTTTCTCTTATTCCTTAGTTGAGGATCCCTTATTGCCTCACTTATGGTATACCTCCTTCTGTCAACATCAACTCATTCATTCCAGAAGATAGGTCTAGAGGGCATTGTACCTTGGTTCCAAATTCCACTCTTGTTCGGTGCCTTGAATTAGGCAAAGGGACTCCTTATTTCCCTTTGACTTTATTGTTTCTTAGCTCCAACTCCTTACGGCATGCTCGAGATTCATATACTTGATGGTTTAGTGATGCAGCAGATTGTACCAGTGATTCCTAGGTGTGTGTGAGATGTTTCAGACCTCATGAGGGGGTGGCCCTTCAGGCAGCCCCCAAAATTCCCAAATTACCTCTTCATTACAGCCTTCGATGCAACTCCAGAGATTTGATGGTTTCTGACTCAGCCACTTGCAGCACCTTTTATTTTGCATGTATCATTCAAATTTTTAGAGCCCTCTCCTATTTACAAGGCCTCTTTGGTTGTACTTAAATATCATGTACTCAGATATTATGTATAAGTCCTGGTTGTTATCCCAGGCACAATATGTATGTGGGATCCATTATCATGTTTTTATTTGGCTCATCTTAATGCCAGCATGTACTATATAGTTCAGTCCCTTGTTTACTGGACGCAATATTCTTTGTACTTTGTCTCAGTGGGCATAGGTATGCCTCCCCTGCCTCTTGCAGCATAGGTATTCACCCATAAAAGAGACTTGTCGCACCTGTAAGTCTCGCATCCTCATGGTCTTGTCCTCTAGCGCTTTGGTCTACCTTATATTTCTCTCTCTCCGAATTTCCCTTCGATGTCTAGTGATTGAGTTCTTAGAACGTACTTCGGTCACACGATTAGCTCCTAATGCTCACACGCTGGGGGGGAATCTATTACACCAATTTTTGGTCATCTAACCTATCACTATTAGATGGACCAAAGTACACCATGTAAGACCAATTTTACCTTAAGTAAAATTTCTTTCACTATGAAAAATAACTTAGTAATCCATAATTTATTAAGTTGTTTATGGTCTAAACAAGAAAACCCATGAGGAAATATCGAATAAATCCTTATTTGTTTGATTTTCATCAAGGAATACTTAGTTAAACAACATTTTAATTAAAATTCCTTGTCATATTTAACCCAAAACAAGAAAATTAATTAGATAAACCATTATTTATCTTATTATTTTCTAGGAATAATTATTTAAAGCTTATTTAAATAATATTCCTTGTTAAATTTGACTAAATCATTATTTATTTAATTATTACTCAACCACATCCTTAAAATAATAAATAAATCATTTATTTATTTATTATTTACAAATAAAGAGATTTAATCAAATTCAAATTCTTTTTCCCTCCAACAAATATAACAAAATATTCCATAAAATTTGGATCTAGAACTGGTTAATAATATTTTAATTATGCACCAATATCTAGACTAACTCAATATTTGTTATAAATCGAAGGGTTTTTCCATTCACTCACTACCTTTTGTTTCCTAAAGATCACTCTAGATCTATACTTTTGTTCTGACTTTGATCCTCCATCATTGTCATATTTTTCTACCATTTTTCTTGTGAGTTTCCTTTGAGTTCCATTTTTTGTCTGGGTTTTCTACACCATCAAGATAGAGAGATCTTAGATTTGAAGTACTGAGGACTTACAAGAACCCATCCCATTGAGGCTGACTAGTAACATCTTTCTATGTTCCCTTCCGAGGTGTCAAAAATACAAAAAAATCTTTGAAAATATTCCTGTATTGTCTATTGGATGCATGGAGCAACTCTTGCTTTTATTTACTGCTTAATGTATTTTACTGCATAGATCTAGATTTTGTAGCATTTATCTTGGTCAAGTAACTACAGATCTAAAGAAATTGGTAGCCATATTTGATGTTAGGGATGTTTGTTATGCATAGCTAAAGTGGGATTTTTTCGTACGCTTGTGATTATAATTCATCCTAACACTGAGTTGCTCAAATTTTTCTCTGTAGATTTGAAACTTTTTTTCTTTGACATTTGAGTCACCTGCATATATATTCTCAAGCTTGTCCCATACATTTTTGGCAGATTTACAACCCAACACCATATGATAAGAAAATTCAATAAGTCCATCGATAATAATAATATTTGCTTTTGAATCATTTACCAAATTCTTCTTACCTTGTTCATTCGCAGTTGATGTAAATCCATTTTGAACAGTGTCCCATACTTCGTAACCTTGCGCCAAGAGATATACCTCCATTCTTCCTTTCCAAAGTGCATAATTATTTTCATTGAATAGAGGTACACCATTCTTGGTATGCTCCATGACCTCCTTCCAATTGTTAAACTACTATTGAAGGAACCAAACTCTGAAACCAATTGTGGAAATACTGAGAGGGGGGGTGAATCAATATTTCTTTCAATTAGAGCATTAGTTAATCTTTCACAAAATTAGTTAATATTCAATTATTATCATGTTTCTACAATGATAACGATGCTCAAAAAGAACACAACTACACGATTTTAAGGTGGAAACATAACCAGGGAGAAAAACCACCTCAATTTTTCCTAATAATTCTTTAATATTCAAATCCAATTGAAAATAAAGCTCCAACTTCCTATAATCTAGAAAAACATTCTTCTCCAACTCCCAATGGATGGACGCTCCAATGCCCGATATTCTTTAGTAGTCAACTGAGTGGATGCCCCAACACCCAATGAGCTACAACTCACCCTAGCACCACCCTACTACCCTAAATTTTTCACAGGCTTGAACCTGTTGGTGACTTCATGCACCAGCCTAGCACCACCCTACCACCCTATATAAGAATAAAAGAAGAATGGACTCCCGTACCAGGGAAAATGGTCCACTTTAAAATGATATAGAATGATGTAGAAGAAGAAGACACACTAGACCATAACCCCAACTATCACACAACCACCTAATGATGATCCTAGACCTCCCGACACTACCTCTTCAACTCTCGGTAGATAGACACTTGTACAATTGTTACAATGATGCATTTACAATGACTTAGTACAATGATACCTTCATAATGGCTGTATGTAGTGCTACCCACTTGAAGACTATATGTGGTGAAATTTTTTGTGAAACCAGCTCCGAAAATAGAAGAAAAGAGATATCAACGCCTTATAAATAAGCCACTTCAAGGGGGCAACCTCCAATACATTACATGAATGAACAATTCTTGGATGATACAAATTATAAAACCTCCTTTATATATATAGGAGTTCATGTGGCCATAATGTAATCCTAGTGGGGCCATAATGTAATCCTAGCCGACCTAACAATAATAATTTAAGGGCATAATAATAACAATATGGGGGTTACAGAGGTACAATATTAACAATAAGGGGGTTACAATAATAACAATAAGGGACTATACTAGTAATATAGGGACCTAAAATGCCCCTCTCCTTCGAAAAAGTGTTGTCCTCAATGCTTGAGTAGCTCTGGGTGCTTCCACTTGATGAGATACTCTAAAATTAATCGATTTTGTCGCTGTCAAGTTCTTGTTTCCGTGACCGCTTCAGGTTCCAATATGATTTTTCCTTCCTCATCAAGTTCTGGCAATATTGTTTGAACTAGAAGATTTTCACCTATAATCTTTCTTTATTTGGCTATGAACATGAAAACTAAATGCACTGAAGAAGCAAGAACCCACTTAGGCGTTATAGTCACTATTTTTGCAACACCTTGTAAGGACCATAGTACTTTGGCGATAATTTATTATCCTTCTTAGCTTGCTTGAGGGACATTTGTTTATATGGTTGTAGCCGTAAAAATACCGAGTCTCCTACATCAAAACTTCTCTCGCTGCGATGTTGATCTGCCTGTTGTTTCATTCGATTTTGTGCCAAATTCAGGTTATCCTTTAAGAGTTGGAGAACTTCTTGTTGATGCTCGATGTGATCTTCCACTGCTTGAACCTTCTAATTTTCTCTTAAAGATGATGTGATGGATGGTGGATGATATCCATAAAGTGCCATAAATGGGGTCATTTTTGCTGCAGTATGGAAGGAAGTGTTATACCACCATTCAGCGAGAGGTAACCACTTGACCCATTGTGTTTGTTTATCAGATACAAAACAACTAAGATATCCTTCCAAACATTTATTTAATATCTCAGTTTGACCATCAAATTGAGGATGATAAGATGAGCTATGAGCTAATTGAGTACCCAAACAAGAAAATAACTCCGTCCAAAAATTTCCAGTAAAAATGGGATCTCTGTCGCTCACAATAACCCTTGGGTTTCCATGTAGTTTTTGAATTGTGTCCATAAATGTAGTAGCAACTGTACTTGCTTTAAATGGATGAGATAATGCACAAAAGTGTGCATACTTGGTAAGTCTATGAACTACCACCATGATGACACTCTTTCCTTCGGACTTAGGTAAACCTGTGATAAAATCCATTGAAATCTCCTCCCAACGTTGACTTGAAATGGATAAAGGTTGTAGAAGTCCTGGGGTCTTAATTGTTTCCACTTTATTCTGCTGGCAAACCAAACATTCCGCCACAAACTTTTGAATATCAGATTTAAGGCCATCCCAAAAAAATTCTTTCTTCACCCTGTGGTAAGTTTTTAAAAATCCTGAGTATCCTCCTAAAGGAGAAGTGTGCAATTCCAAAAGAATCTTTTGTTTTAGTTGGGAATTCTTACAAATATATAAGCGATCTTTGTACCATAAGGAATCATTTTTCCAACTAAATGTATCAGATGTACTAGGATCTTGCTGCAACTTTTGAATGAGTGTCAACACTTCTTCATCCTTCTTCCATTCATCTCTTGCTTCGGTTATCCAATCTGGTTGGAAAATAGAAATGGCACAAAGCAATGCTTCCACCTCTTCATTCTTTCTTGAGAGTGCATCTGCAACAACATTTAGCTTCCCTTTTTTGTAGATTATTTCAAAGTCATAACCCAACATCTTTGTGACCCATTTTTGCTACTCTTCTGAAGATAGTGTTTGTTCCAAAAAGTGTTTAAGACTATCATGATCAGTTTTTACCTTGAAGTGTCTTCCCATTAGGTAAGTTCTCCATTTCTTTAGTGCATGCAGTATTGCTAACATTTCCTTCTCATAAATAGGTTTATGTAAATACTTTCCTTTGATTGGACGACTTTCAAAAGAAATGGGTCTTCTTTCTTGCATTAAAACAACACCAATTCCATTTCCTGAGGCATCACATTCCACAATAAAGGTTTTTGTGAAGTCTGGCGTAGCTAAGACCGGTGCTAGGCACATTTCCTCTTTAAGATGTTCAAAGGCCTTAGTTGCTTCAAGAGTCCATGAAAATGCATCTTTCTTCGATAATGTTGTTATAGGTGTTGCTATTCTCCCATAATTATTAACAAAATTGCAATAATACCCTATTAACCCGAGAAATCCTCACAACTACTTTATGGTTGTGGGGACTTTCATTCCTTAATGGCTTTAAGTTTGTTAGGGTCTACCTTAACGCCCTTGTGAGATAAAATATGACCCAGATATTCCACCTCTTGTACTCCAAAGAAACATTTGGATGTTTTTGCATATAATTGTTTCTCTTGCAATAGTTTGAGCACCCTGTCAACATGTTGAACATGATCCTTCCAAGACCTATTGTAGATTAGTATATCATCAAAAAATATTAGCACAAATTTTCTAAGGGTTTGAAAATGGAATTCATCAACCCTTGAAATGTAGAAGGTGCATTGGTAAGGCCAAAAGGCATGACCAAAAATTCATAATGACCCTCATGAGTTTGAAATGCTATTTGCGGAATATATTCAGTCTTAATTCTAATTTGATGATATCCTGAACAAAGATCCAACTTGGTAAAATAAATTTCTCCATATAATTCATCCAATAATTCATCAATCACAGGAATGGGGAATTTATATTTAATGGTGAGCTTATTGAGCTCCCTATAATCTGGACACATGTGCCATGATCCATCCTTCTTTTGTATCAATACTACAAGAGTAGAGAAAGAACTTTGACTAGGTTGAATTATACCCACCTCTAACATTTCTGCAATCATACGTTCAATTTCGCTCTTTTGGACATAAGGATATCTATAAGGCTTGATGTTTGGAGGAACACTTCCTGGAATCAAATAAATAGCATGATCATGATCATGAATAGGTGGGAGTCCTTTGGGAGTTTCAAACACCTTGGAATGATTGTCCAAGACTTTTTGGAGATCTGTAGAAATAGATGATTTTGATTTTGGAACTTCCAGTGAGCATAATTGTGCAATTACGCCTCGTTGTTCTTTCTTTAGAATATTTTTCATGACATTAGAGCTTCTTATCTTTCTCGGCTTCCCTGCAATACCCCATAATTTGACTTCCTTTCCTCTGGAAAAAAATTTCAATAAAAGTTCTTGAAAATTAAAAGCTACCATCCCCAAAGATTGTAACCATTGTACTCCTAGTACAACATCAGCACCTCCCATAGGAATGGAAAGCATTGGACTAGTCAATACATATTCCCCCATGGTTAGCTTGATATTATGACATTTTCCAAAGAAATTTATAGTTCCTCCATTTGCAACCATCACTTGACATTCTGGTGCTGGGTATAGGAAACAATTTAATTCCTTGGCTACCTTACAATGAATAAAATTATGGGTGCTACCTCAATCAATCAACACTATTACCTTTTTCTTCTTGATATGTCCTTCTATCTTAAGAGTTTGAGGAGTGGTAATTCCTGCCAGTGCATTACACGATATGGTCAGATTCATTTCTTCCTCTTCTAGGGCTGGTTCCTGGTGTATATCCTCTTCTTGTTCATTTTCTTCTTCCTCCTCACAATCTATGTAAAATAATTTCTTCTCAGCACACTTATGACCTTTAGTGTATTTGCTATCACAACTGTAGCAAAGCCCTTTTTCTCTTTTTTCTTCCAATTGTTGTGGTGCCAACCTTGTAGGTTGTGGAAATCTAGGAGTAGCAACACTTCCCTCTTTATAGAAGTGAGTGGTAGGCTTCCTTGTCGCCATAATTTTACATTCAATTTTTCTTGCCAACCTGAATGCCTTCTCCAATGAATCAAGTTCCAAAATGCGAACTTCATGTTGGATGTTATCCTTTAAAGTACCTATGAAGAGATCAATCCTGTGTTCCTCTGGAATATCAGTTACCCTTATATTCAATTTTTGGAAGTCCTCAATGTGCTCCCCCACTAAACCCTTTTGTTTGAGATTTATCAATTGGCTAAAGAAGGTGTTGCTCCTTGTATCCTCATAATGTGCTATCATTTCCTTCGTAAAAATTGACCAAGTGACAATTTTTTTACGGGAGCAAAGCCATCGATACCATACAAATGTATTTTGTTATAAATGTAAAGTTGCAATGCGTACCTTTTGTGTGTTTTGCACGTTATGGAGATCAAAATATTGCTCCATCCGTAGTATCCATGTTACAGGATCCTTTCCATCAAACTTCCTCATATCCATTTTTGGAATATGGTGGTTCTTCCCGCCAACATTAGATTTTATGAAATCACGATTAACATTTATTTTGTTCTCATCATGAGTTTCCTCTACTATATTTTCACCATTAGAAAACATTTCTTGTATCAACTTTGTCAAACCTTCCATGTCTGCTTTTAGATCATTCTTCATGTTTTCCATTTTCTCATCGATCTTAGCTTCCATGTCATCCATCTTAGATTCCATGCCAACTTCCATGCCATCTATCTTAGATTCCATGCCATTCTTCAAACCATTCATCTTAGATTCCACACCTTTCTTCAAACCATCCATCTTAGTTTCCACGCCTTTCTTCAAAACTTCCATGTCATTTTTTGTTGCTCTTTGCGAGAGCAAAATTTATTGCACTTGCTCTTGTAATTTTGATATGTCATGTTGCCATTCTTCGTCTTCATGAATCATAGTAGAGACTTCTAAAGGCTTAATGGGTGTTGAATTCATTTTAAGGGCCATTTGAGAATCCAATACTGATATCTATTCTACAATATGCCCTTGGAATAAATTCAACTTGATTCTTCAGACAAGACTAATGCAATTCGGAAAAAAAATACACACCTTTTACTTGCTTTTGAGGAGCTCGATATTGAAATTGACTTATCTCTATACTTTCAGATCCTAAATATCTGAAATTTGGACCTGTAGTATTCCTCTAAAGCTTCTTTCAAATGCCATGGGTCTGACTTGATTTGGATTCTTCAAGGAAAAGTTATGTCCAATCTCCCACAATGACCTAATTATGGACTGATTCAGTAGAGAAAATTTGTATGACTTGCCATGTGTCACTGTTTTCTCCTTTGGCTCTGCAGTTTATAGAAAGGAAACTACAGTCCATTTAATTCTTGTTGCTTTTTACAGAACTCCAATCCAATGATCAGAGAGAGAGTTATGAAGATTTTCCCACGATCACCTCTTTGAGATAAAATTCAGGAGCCTGAAAAGGACCTAAATTCCACAAATCATATCTCCAAAAATGTTTTGAACCAAGCTCTAAAATTTTGTGACGATGTTCCTCAGGCTTTTGGCTTCATGCTCTAAACATTTTAGCTTATGACCCTTCATAGAAACAAAGTTATAGTGAAAATTCCATGAGGACCTTTTTAAGTGAAATTCAGGAGCCTGCAAAAAGCCCTAACTTCCACAGATCATATCTTCGAAAATATTGTGAACCAAGCTCTGAAATTTTGCGACGATGTTCCTCCAGATCTTTGCTTCACACTCTAAAATTTTCTACTTCTGAACCTTCGTAGAAAAAAAGTTATAGAAAAAATTACACAATGACCTGTTTGGAGTAGCGAAACCCTAGAATCCAAAGCTCTGATACCAAATGTTGTGAAACCAACTCCAAAAATAGAAGAAAAGAGATATCAACGCCTTAGAAATAAGACACTTCGAGGGGGAAACCTCCAATACATTTCATGAATGAACAATTCTTGGATGATACAAATTACAAAACCTCCTTTCTATATATAGGAGTCCATGGGGCCACAATGTAATCCTAGCCGACCTAACAATAATAATTTAAGGGCACAATAATAACAATATGGGGGTTACAACAGTACAATAATAACAATAAGAGGATTACACTAATAACAATAAGGGACTATACTAGTAATATAGGGACCTAACAAACTTCTTGCTGATGTTCTACACCTTGATTTCTGCTCTTGTCTTGCTACCCTCTGTTGCACCTTGCTTTGCTTTGCTTCCCTAGAAAGTCTGGTCCTTTGTAGCCCTTGATAACACATGATCTAGCTTTTTCTTGCCTTCTAGGATCTCAATATTGAATCTAGTGTATCGATGTTATTTTAGATCCCCAATATGTGAATTTTGGTCCTGTAGTATTCCTATGAGTCTTCTTTCCAATGCCATAGGTCTGACCCAATTTGGATTCTTCAAGAGAGAGTTATGCCCAATCTCTCACAATGCCCTAATTATGTATTGGTTGAGTAGAGAGAACTTGTATGGTGTCCCACGTATCATTGTTTCTTCATTCAGCTCTGAAATTGATACAACAAAAACTACAGTCTATGTAGTATCCGCCACTTTTTACATAATTCCAATCCAATACTCAGAGAGAGATTTATAACAATTTTCCCAAGGTCACTTCTTTGAGATGAATTTCAAGAGCCTGCAAAAACACTGACTTCCACAGATCATATCTTCAAAAATATTCTGCACCTTGATCTAAAATTTTTATAGGAACTTCCTCAGGATTTCAACTTCGCCGCATAAAAATTTCAGCTTTTGAAACTTTGTAGAAAAAAATTTATAGCTCAAATTCCACGATGACCTGTTTTAGGTAGTGAAATCCTTGCATGAGGAGGATATGAGGATCACAATTTATATAAATTCTTAGGTTGAGAGGGTCTTCAACAAGTGAACGTGGGAGGGATTTTAGGAGCTTAAAAATTATTAATTATTGAGTTTTCAATGACCCATGCCACAATCCCATGGGGTTTTAGCCCACTAATTGGGGTTACAAACTTCAAACATGAATATCTCTCAAACCGTGAAGAATTACATGGCGTGCCATATATCAACGGAAACATCTCAACAAGTAGACAATCAAAAATATTCTTCACCCGGAATATAGTAATTTGGTAGGTAAAAATTACCATGAAATGTTGGGGTAGCCCCTTGCGCTGCTTGGGTTGACATCAATGAAAACCAGTGATCAACTATCCTGCCCATTGGCATTGATGGCAACACAAGAACTCCCTCTGCGATCATGACACCTCTTCCTACAACATTCTCTCCCCCTTTGACATCAATGGAAAAGGGTAAATCCCCATAACACACAACCATCCTATGGACCTGTACACACTTCCACTTCCCATTTATTTTATAAATAAGGAAAATATAATGAGAACTTGGGAGAATCCCAAGCTTCTAGTGAAGATATTCATATGATTCAAGAGTAATCTTAAGATCATCAACGCTTCCTGCCCAATCTGCATCTGTAAAGGCTTGAATAATGAGATTGTTACCCTTGGGATACCACAATCCATATTTTGTTGTTCCCTTTAGATATCGAAGAATTCTTTTGACGGAAATAATATGTGATTCTTTTGGTGCTGCTTGGAATTGTTGGGAAAAATACTGAGAGGGGGGGGTGAATTAGTATTTAGGACTTTATCAAATATTTTACTTTTTCACTCTCTAAAACCCATACGCTACTTTGTTGAACCAAACTAGTGTATATACACGGATATCCTTCATAAAACTCGCGTATACACAGAGATCTAATTATGCCATTAATTCTTCACTAAGATCATTCCATCATTCATTCATTAGATGTTCAATAAACAGTAAACATGTGTAGTAAGAACAGAATAAACCATCACACATAAGCATCAAACATGAACACCAGGATTTTAGGTGGAAACCCAAGTCGGGAGAAAACCACCGCTGCAGTTGCTCAGCCTTCAATATTTTATTATAGAGAAAACATCTTACAACATATGTGATGGTGCAGACTCCTACCAGCACGCAGGCACCCACCTGCGCTCGTTTACCAGCCTCTCCTGGAAGAGAGCTCCAACCCCCTGACTCGTTTACCAGCCTCTCCTGGAAGGGAGCTACGACCCCCTGATCTCGTTTACCAGCCTCACCTGGAAGGGAGCTACAACCCCCTGACTGAAGGCTACAATCCTCAGCACCTCTATGGACCACGTTTCACCAATTTTCACACTGGATCCAAAGCTTCCTTTAGGACACCACTTGCAGGCCATGTTTCATCATATTTTCAGACTGGACCCACTCCATGCTTTTAAGCTCAATCATACAACCAAACTGAAATAGACAACTCAGAACTGTAGAATACAGATAGCAACAACACAACAGAACAGATCAGACATTTCATACCCCTTGCTTCAGCAAACCCTAGTTTTCATACGCGCTTTCCTTTTATTGATACCGCGTATATACGCACTTCCAATCACATAAACCCGCGTATACTTCTGTACATATTACAGAGCTAATTTCACTACGCATACGCACTTTATCTTCAGCGAAGCCGCGTATATACGTGCTTCCTCTGCGTAAAACTAGCGTATGATTCTTCAGACATTTAGATCGATGCAATTCTTCAGAACAGATACATCACACAGATTTTACCCTTTACTTCAGACAGATGTTCGCCTCATCTCATATCTAATCATTTCATAAACAGATCTAGAAGATACAAATACATTTCAGATCTAGATTCCCTTCGTCATCATTGGTGCCTCATGCATTCAGATTTATCATTCACCTATAACCCTTTCCATTCAGATATACTCCAGATAGAAGTATTCATTCAAGCTCAGACATCTTGCACCCACACTCATGATTTTCACAATGAATTTCTTCTCTTTATATAGGTTTACCCTTTTTCAATACCATGAGCCAAAACCACATTACTTCCGATGGTATTCCTGGACGGGGTCATTTAGACGAATCATTACCCAATACAATGGGTCAATACCATGGTGTTTACCCCTGGTTTTGCACTTTTTGAGCGCTTTTGCCCATACACGACTTGGAACGTACTTTACCGCGTGCATACGCGACTTCTACTAGACAAATCCGCATATGCCTTGAGACATACTCTTTTCATCATAGATCTAGCACATGCTGAATTCCTTTCTTCATTACCTTCTGTACTCACTATAGATACATCAGATTTACATCATTTAGCAAGTTTATCAATACATAATCTATCAAGCACAACTTCATCAGGTGGGTTGCCATTCAAGGACAACACTCTATCAAGTGGGTTGTCATCAAGGGAAACACCCAGCATCATATTGCCAACAAACATCATATCACATCAGATTTACATCATTTACCAAGTCCATCAAGTCAAGAATAACTTCATCAGGTGGATTTCCATCAAGGACAAAACATGTCAACAATCTCATGTCTTCATCTTCATTCAGTGGGTTGCCATCAAGGACAACACTCTGCATCATATTGCCAACAATCTCCCCCTTTGGACTTGATGGCAACCACGATGGTGTTTGATCATCACAATAGATAGGTACATTAAGAATACAATGACACCATGTCACTCTCCCCATTCTTTGACACCATTCTTGCTCTCCATTTCAAACACCATGTCACTCTCCCCCTTTGACATCAAGGGCAAAGGGCGGATCAAAACCAACACACTCTCCCCCTGTTCTCCTCATGTAGAAGAAGCGTTCTGCAGATCTGATGTATACTAAAGTGACCAAGCTTTCCCTGAGTTCATGCTGAATCTTCAAACATATTTTTCAATGAAGTACATGACTCTATGAACTTCCTATCACCAAAGACTCATACTTACATCAAATATCCAACCAAGTGGATTTACATATGAGACTCAAGTACCCAACCAAGTGGGTTTACAAATTTATCAAGTCCTTACATGACTGAATATTACAATTTTACATCATGGGTCTCAACAAGACCTTTTCATCAAATTACAAATATGATTTTAATGACCAATACCAGAAAGACTTCAAGAAAAAGAACATATTTCAGAACCATCATAATGCCAACAATGCATTATACTCAGCAAGGCTGATGCTCCCCCTGAATCTGTGCATCCAAGCAACCTTTCCATATGACTAAGGCTCCCCCTTAGTTTGTGCATCCTGAACACTTTCACCAACAAATCATTCAGGCATCTTTATCAAAACAATAGAATTATGAGAACTGGAACACCACCAGAGATACCAAACAGTATCAGAGATACCAAACAGCACTGCAGCTGTGCTGAAGAAAGCTGACCCTAAACATAAATTTGTCAGCAACCAGACATACACGGTTTTATGTGCATGAACTCGCGTATATATGCGACTGTGTTTCAGGAAATCTGCGTATCCAATACCATCTTCTATATTTTAACCAGTTCTGAGCCTCTGTGAGACAGAGTCAGTGTTCAGCTTCTTTCTGAGATATTTGAATGCTTCCCTGGAATACAGATAGATAGAACAGTGTAGTTGTGTCTTCAAGCGTCATCCAATGGTTGTAGCATAAGCACATTAGTAACCAAGCCTTCAGATTCTTTGCAGCATCAACACAATATTTCCAAGAGCAATTATCATACCAGAACAACATCTTCAAATAAGTGACAAGCAATCATCATGTGGTCCAATATCACCATGATCTTTATGAAGTAACATATGTAGGGAGAATATCTCAACCATAGTAACAAACTCTTCATGATCTATTCTTATTTCTGAATCAAACGACTTCCAATTCATCCATGTGTGAGCACAAAAAGATATTTTTCAGCAAATAGTGCTCAAAATCTCATCAAAATAAACCATGTACCAAGTCATCATCATATGAGTATCACAATAACCAAAGAATAAGCAGTCATAGTGCCAACAATGCAATCATTAGTATTCAACATGTTGCTCCCCCTGAACCAGTGCTCCTCCTTAACTTGTGCAACCTGAACACCTTCATCAGCAAGTCATCAGCAACAATATATGTATGATCTGTCCTTATCTTTTAATTTTAAGACTTACATCTCATCAACGAATACTCTTCATCAAAAAGCAAACAGGACTCATCCATAATCTTCAACATAAGAAACCAAGTATCATATCATCATTATTTAGAACAGGGAAACTAAGCTAATACTGAGTCAATAATACAGTTATTAACAGTCAGAATGATGCTCCCCCTGAACCTCTGCTCCTGATCTTCAACTGTCATCCCAATTCTCTTATCATACGTGCATACGCGACTGTGTCTGCTGTAACTCACGTGTAAACGCGACTTTTGTTCATAGAACCCGCGTATGGAAAGTGAAGCATAGAAATTTTCCACATTCCTTCATCTCCCCCTGAACTTGTACTTCCTGTACCTGTCTTCTTCATATCAGATGCTCTGTCAGAAATACATATAACCAGAATAATCAAATCAACAATGAGAGTCATCATACATTGCTCCCCCTGTGACGATACATTACTAAATCTCATAATGTATCCCACATCATTCCTGCAGTAAATAAGAAAAGTAAGCTTCAGAAGCAGATGACTGCAGTAGGGTCAATATTCCCTACTTTTCTGATCGGTCCTCCATCTTTTTCCAGATTTGTTTGAACTTTCTATTTGTGTGCTGGAAGTTATCCAATTTCTCATATCTGTTCAATCTTCATTCCTTTTCTACATGTCCATACTTGTTACAAGAATAACGTCTCATGTGTCCAGAGAAATAAGCATAAGAATCATAATGAGTATTTCTAATCTTCCTCCTTTTACAATCAGCTGCTTTATGTCCATACTTGTTACATGAAAAACAATATCCCTTGAAGAAACCATAGTACCTTTCTATGTAGGAACTGTTTGTTTGAGGCTGAAATGATCTGCTCCTGCAATTTGCTGCAACATGCCCATAATTATGACATTTAAAGCATTCACCATTATTGACTGATTTCCTTTGAGATTTCATCATTGTTGGTTGACCTTTTGTCTCTTTCAACACTTCAGGTTTTGCATTGACATCCTCTGAATTTTTAGCACTTCCTTGTGAGCTAGATTCTCCTTTAACAGTTTCATGGAAACCAAGACCAAGTTTGATAGCAGGAGACCTTTGATTACTTAGAATATTGTCCAAAATATTAGTACTATCTTGAAACCTCAAAAGTTTAACCTTTTCTTCTAATTTAACTTTGAGAATGTTTACTTCAACCTCCAAGGCTTGACATTGCTTTGTCATGCTTTCTTCTTTCCTTCTTCCATCTTCTACTTGATCCTTCAGATTTAGAATCTCTTCTTTCAACCAATTTTCATTTTCTTCACATGTTTGTTGCAGCTCTTCATTCTTCTTATTCGATTTTTCCAGATCTTCTTTGAGAGAGATGATTTTTGCTTCAAGGCCTTCCTTTTCAAATGGTTGTAGAGGTTCCTCATTCTTCTTACTTGATGCTTCAAGATTTACTTTCAGAGATATGATTTCTTCTTCAAGTCCTGCATTCTTCTTATTTGTTTTATTCAGATCTTCTTTGAGGGAGATAATTTTAGCTTCAAGGCTTTCACTTCGATTGGTTACTTCATCCTGCAGTCTTTGATGTATTTCTATCTGTCCCTTCATTGTTTCTATCTGTCCATTCAGTTTAGAGATCATCTCATTGTAGGCAGATTCCTTCTCATTAAATAATCTTTGTTGATCTTCTTCTAGGTCTACAACATTACTTTCACTATCTATACCATTGCTTGCACAAAGAAGATTACAAGGACCCCAATCACTATCTGATTCATCTTCTTCAATTTCTGCTATACATGTTTTCTGAGATATCTGCTTGCTTCGAGTAACCTTCTTCGTTTGCTTCTTTGCCATGAGCACTTTCAGATCATGGTCAAAATCTTCTTCATCTTCACTGGACACTTCATCATCATCTTCATTTGCATAAAAACTCTTCCTCTTTTCAAATTGTTTCCCTTTACCATGTTTTTCTCTATAAGGACATTTAGCAGCATAGTGACCAACTTTTCCACACTCAAAACATTTGAAGGGAAGCTTACCTTTGAATCTTCCAGTACCTAATTGGATTTTTCTCACGAAATTCGCTTCTTCTTCTTCGGATATATAGATGGATTCTTTGACAACTTCCTTTTCTTTTCCTTTTGCAGCTACCTTAAAAGCAGCTTCTTTGATTTGAGAAGGACCTCCTTGTCTCATTTCAAAAGCAGTCAGAATACCATGTAATTGAACAATAGTAAGAGTTTGCAGATCTTGCCTTTCTTCCATAGCTGAAACTTTAGAGTCAAATTTTGAAGTCAAGGATCTTAAGACTTTTTCCACCAGAGTAGTATCGGTTATGGTTTCACCCAAATTTCTCATCCAATTTACAATATCATCTAGACGAAGAAAGAAACTGGCAACACTTTCATCACTATGCATCTTCAAATTTTCATATTCAATTCTAAGAGTTTGGAGTTTTGCACTTTTTACCTTTGTATCTCCTTCATAACTCAGAATGATTTTGTCCCATATTTCTTTTGCTGAATGTAGTTGCATCACTTTAGCAAATTCTGATTCAGACATGCTTCCTAATAAGACATTCACTGCTTTGGCATTGATTTCATACTTCTTCCTTTCAGCTGCATCAGTAGGAATACTTGTCGGATATTGATAGCCTTCTTCCACGATTGCCCATACATATGCACCAAGACTTTGCAGATAAGCTTTTGTTCGTACCTTCCAGAATATCAGATTGCTTCCATTGAATAGAGGTGGCTTTATAGACATTACTCCTTCTTGACTTCCCATTGCGACGGATCTCCTTGAAGCGATCAAGCTTCTGCACAAGGACCTCCTCTGATACCAATTGTTGGGAAAAATACTGAGAGGGGGGGGTGAATCAGTATTTACTGCATAATCAAATCTTTTTACTTTTTCATTCCTTAAAACCCATACGCTACTTTCCTTCAGTAAACTAGCGTATATACGCGGGTCCCCTTTATGAAACTAGCGTATACACAGAGATCTAGATCTGTCATTAAATCTTCACTTATATTATTCCATCATTCATTCATCAGATGTTCAATAAACAGTAAACATGTGCAGTAAGAGCAGAATAAACCATCACACAAAGCATCACACATGAACACCAGGATTTTTAGGTGGAAACCCAAATCGGGAGAAAACCACCGCTGCAGTTGCTCGGCCTTCAATATTTTATTATAGAGAAAACATCTTACAACATATGTGCTGGCGCAGACTTGACCAGCACGCAGGCACCCACCTGCGCTCGTTTACCAGCCTCTCCTGGAAGGAAGCTCCAACCCCCTGACTCGTTTACCAGCCTCTCCTGGAAGGGAGCTACGACCCCCTGATCTCGTTTACCAGCCTCACCTGGAAGGGAGCTACAACCCCCTGACTGAAGGCTACAATCCTCAGCACCTCTATGGACCACGTTTCATCAATTTTCACACTGGATCCAAAGCTTCCTTTAGGACACCACTTGCAGGCCACGTTTCATCATATTTTCAGACTGGACCCACTCCATGCTTTTAAGCTCAATCATACAACCAAGTAGAAACGGACAACTGTTTGTAGAATACGGATAGCGACAACACGTGACAGTCCGGACATTTGTTGCCCAGCGTGACCTAGTTGCATATAAACTCCTTTTGCGTACGCGTATATACGCACTTCAATCACCTGACCATGTACGTGCATACAGGCTAATTTCCTTTGCGCATCGCGCTTTATTCTTAAGCGAAGCCGTGTATATCGTATATCTGTGCTTCCTCTGCGTCAAACTAGCGTATGGTTCTTCAGACATTTAGATCAATGCAATTCTTCAGAACAGATACATCACACAAATTTTACCCTTTACTTCAGACAGATGTTCGCCTCATCTCAGATCTAATCATTCCATAAACAGATCTAGCAAATACAAGTACATTTGAGATCTAGATTCCCTTCTTCATCATTGGTGCATCATGCATTCAGATCTATCATTCAACTGTAACCCTTTCCATTCAGATATACTTCAGAGAGAAGTATTCATTCAAGCTCAGACATCTTGCACCCCAACTCATGATTTTCACAATGAATTTCTTCTCTTTATATAGGTTTACCCTTTTTCAATACCATGAGCCAAAACCACATTACTTCCGATGGTATTCCTGGACGGGGTCATTTAGACGAATCATTACCCAATACAATGGGTAAATACCATGGTGGTTACCCCTGGTTTTGCACTTTATGAGCGCTTTTTCCCATACGCGACTTGGCACGTTATTACCCACGTGCATACGCGACTTCTACTAGACAAATCTGCGTATGCCTTGAGACATACTCTTTTTATCATAGATCTAGCACATGTTGAATTCCTTTCTTCATTACCTTCTGTACTCTCTGTAGATACATCAGATTTACATCATTTCATCAAGACATATTCTATCAAGCACAACTTCAAGTAGGCTGTCATCATCTTCATCAAGTGAGTTGCCATTCAAGGACAACACTCTATCAAGTGGGTTGTCATCAAGGTCAACACCCAGCATCATATTGCCAACAAACATCATATCACATCAGATTTACATCATTTACCAAGTCCATCAAGTCAAGAATAACTTCATCAGGTGGATTTCCATCAAGGACAACACATGTCAACAATCTCATGTCGTCATCTTCATTCAGTGGGTTGCCATCAAGGACAACACTCTGCATCATATTGCCAACAGGAATCTTGCTACTTGTCCAACTGCTTGTGTAACATCTAGTCAGGAGGCTGTTACATATAGAAGACTACCAATCATAGATCTGTACAACCTCTGATCCATATCCTTAAATGAGTCGTCTATGCTCAATTTGCAACTTGTTACCATCGGAGTAAGGATGGGTTTGCAATCTTCCATTTTTAATTTCTTGAGCATTTCCTTGATGTACTTGGCTTTACATATAAATATTCCTTTCTCTTGCTGAGATATTTGAAGCCCTAAGAAGTATGTCATCTCACCAAGTAAATACATCTCGAACTCACTTTGCATCTTTGTAGAAAATTTCTTACTTAGTCGATCATCATTGCTACCAAATATTATATCATCCTCTTTAGCTAGTAGACGTGCTTTAGTTGCTTCATCCAGAACATATATGTCATTTGGAGCTTGACTTGTTGCAGCCACAATTTCACCATACCTGCCTTTCCTGATTTCACATTTTTTGGAGTTGAATAGTATTGTGTGTCCTTGATCACACACTTGTCCAACACTGAGCAGATTTTGATTCATGTTTTCAACCAATAGAACATTCTTGGCTAGAGCATATTTTCTTCCGAGAGTAATGATACCTGATCCTATGAAATTTGAAGATCCATCATTTCCAAAGGACACGGTTCTATCCTTCTTCTCTTTTAGAGATACAAATTTCTTTACATCTCCAGTCATATTCTATTGGGTGTGGAGCCTAATTATCTTGTTTATTTTGTATCACAACATTGGACCCCTGTACCTTAATGGGGCGGCAACGCTGCACGTAATTAAACTCTGCTTGGGGGGTCTAGGGGGGGCAGCTGCGAATTTATTGAGGGCCCCCCCCCCCTCCCCAGCAGGGGTTTCGAGGGTAGTGCCCCCGAAGCTAAAAACATATGTAAAATTGCCTTGTAAAAGTATAGTAATTTCTATTCAATCTGGGCTATTCATTAGGCCGATGATCTGACGGTAGAAGTTATGTCTATTTTAGGGTTTTTTTACCTAGAAGGAAACCCCTCGCTTGTATGAGGGTATTGTATTGCGGCTGTGTATTGTATGTGTATTCTCAGAGCAAGAAACAGATAGGGAGACTGTGAGAGAGAACAAAGGATATTACAGTGGATCTGTTGTAAGTTGTGTCTCTTCATTTTGCTGGATAATAGAAAGGAAGGACGAGCTATTTGGGGTGGACATAGCCCAAAATGGGTTAACCACGTATATCTGTGTCTCTCTCATTTTATGTGTTTTGTGTGCTTGTGTTTTCCACATATTTTATGTGTTTCATTGCTTTGTAATATATAAATTTCTAACATATTCGTTGAGCAACTACTATCAACATACCACACATCTTTTATGTTTTGAGCCTTGAGAGCGAGAGCACAATTATCAATCTTGTTCTTCTTCCATGTTCATTCGTTCTATGGCTTCGAAGGTTCTTCTGGATGATGTTCAAGTCTGCAGTCTTTGGCTGTGTCCAAAGTTTCGACATTTGTAACATTCAATATTATTTATTAAATGTTCAAATCTATTGATGTTTCATTGAGCCCTAGGAGGTTCATATTTGACAGATCTCCTGGAATTCTATTGGTTCCTAGGGTATGTGTGACATTCTACAGCTTTATGGCCAAAGTTTGCACATGAATAACAATAGCCATAAAAAATATGTTGGTACCTGGATGGAAATCTTCGTCGAGGAATTTTCTTCCAAGTGTGTTCTTTCAAATCTTGTAGAAATGAAATCTACATGCATGTCAAATCTCATAGGTTCATTGTATTTTGTTGTAGAATGTCTTGCTTCTTCTTCTTTATAACTGAGGCCAGTTCTGTTGTTGTAACATCATTGATTTTTGATGAGTTCTTCCAATGCCCTTGAGTTTTTGGCATAGTTTTGGACAATTTTTCCCTTCTTCACTTACTTACGCAGCGAGACTACTTCGGCTTCTAATGCTTCCCTTTCTTGGTTTCTTTCTTCCAACTTCTTTTGAAGTGACTCTTCAATACATTTGTGTTCTTCAACTTCAATTTTGAGACCTTGAACTTGTTCTTCAAGAGTATCGGAACGAAACTTCTCAGCCTTGAGCTCTTTAATAAGCTTGATTGCCTCAGAAAATTATTCTATGGTCAAACCTTCTTCTTCATTGTTTGATACCTCTTGTTTAATGTGCTTGGCCATAAAAATACTCTCGCATTGGCTTCTTCTTCGCTGTCACTGTCTTCATCAGATGATGAGCTATCTTCTTTAGAGAGAAAGTTCCTTTTGAATCCATTTGTTTTTCTTTGTTTGTTGAATTTCTTAAAGCCTTTCTTTTCTTTTGAGTTTCCATCACTTATGTTCAGACATTTTTCTGTGAAATTCCCAACCTCACCACAGCCGAAACATATCAATGGAAGTTTACCCTTGAATTTTCCCTTACCAATTTTTAGTTTTCTCATAAAGTAAGCATATTCTCCATCTAAAAGACCTTCTTCATCATCTTCCTTTTCTTCACACTTGCAGGTGCAAATCTGTGCCTTTGAAGGTTGTTTTTCCTTACTGGTTTTCTTAGATGCAACAAACGCAGTTTCTATATGCAAAGTACCCTCTTCTTCATCAAGTCTCATTTCATATGCTATGAGAACTCCATGTAATTCCTCTTTGCTGAGTTTGTCCAAATTTTCACTATATTTTATGACTGATACCTTTCGGTTGAATCTCCCTAGTAACGTTCTAAGAATATTTCTTATAATAGTCTTCTCGTCAATAGGAACTCCCAATCCTTCTGGAGTCTTGGTTATTTCATCAACGTGTAGGAAGTATCTAGAAATGTTACCATTTTATTTCATTCTGAGTTGCTCAAATTTTTCTCTGTAGATCTGAAGCTTTGCTTCTTTGACATTTGAGCCACCTGAATATATATTCTCAAGCTTGTCCCATACATTTTTGGCGATTTTACAACCCAACACCTTATGATAAGCAGATTCAATAAGTCCACTGATAATAATATTATTTTATTTTGCATCATTTACCAAATTCTTCTTACCTTGTTCATCTGTGGTTGATGTAAATCCATTTTGAATAGTGTTCCATACTTCGTAACCTTACGTCAAGAGATAGACCTCCATTCTTCCTTTCCGAAGTGCATAATTATTTTCATTGAAGAAAGGTACACCATTCTTGGTATGCTCCATGAATAGTATTCCTTTCAATCAGTATTATTACTGAAATTTCAGAGAATTAGTTAATATTCAACTATTATCAGTGTTTGTACACTGATAGCAGTAAAAAAAAGGAACACCTCTGCACACAGTTTTTAAGGTGGAAACCCTCTCCATGACAAAAACCACCTAAATTATTTTCTAATAATTCTTTAATATTCAACTCTAATTGAAAATAAAGCTCCAACTTCCTAGAATCTAGAAAAGCATTCTTCTCCATCTCCCAATGGATGGACGCTCCAACGTCCAAGATTCTTTAGTAGTCAACTGAACATATGCCCCAACACCCAATGAGCTACAAATCACCCTAGCACCACCCTACCACCCTGAATTTTTCACAGGCTTAAACCTATTGGTGACTTCATGCACCAGCCTACCACCCTATAGAAGAATAAAATAATAATGGACTTGCGTACATGGAAAATGGTTCACTTTACAATGATATAGAATGATGTAGAAGAAGAATACACACTAAACCATAACCCCAACTATGACACAACCACCTAATGATGATCCTAGACCTCTCGACACTACCTCTTCAACTCTTGGTAGATAGACACTTGTATAATTTTTACAATGACTTAGTACAATGATGCCTTTATAATGACTGTATGCAGTGCTACCCACTTGATTACTTCATGTGGTGAAATTCTTGTTTTTGTTCTACACCTTGATTTTTGCTCTTGTCATGCTACCCTCTGCTGCACCTTGCTTTTCTTTTCTGTCGTAGAAAGTCTAGTCTTTTGCAGCCCTTGACAACACATGATCTAGATTTTTCTTGCCTTCTAGGAGATCGATATTGAATCTGGTGTATCTCTATTATTTTAGATCCCCAATATGTGATTTTTGGTCTTGTATTAATCCTCTAGGTCTTATTTCCAATGCAGCAGGTCTAAACCAATTTGGATTCTTCAAGGGAGAGTTATGCCCAATCTCCCACAATGCCTTAATTATGGAATGGTTCAATAGATCAAACTTGTATGATGTGCCATGTATCATTGTTTCTACATTCAACTCTGAAATTGATACAACAAAGACTAAAATCCGTGCACTATCCACCACATTTTACATAATTCCAATCTAATACTCTTAGAGATATTTATAACGATTTTCCCAAGGTCACTTCTTTGAGATGAAGTTCAGGAGCCTGCAAAAGCACTGAGTTCCATAGATCATATCTCGAAAATATTGCACACCTTGATCTAAAAATTTTATAGGAGCTTTCTCAGGATTTTAGCTTCTCCCCATAAGAATTTCAAATTCTTAATCTTCTTTTAAAAAAATTCATAGCATAAATGCCACGATGACATGTTTCAGGTAGCAAAATCCTTTCATGAGGAGGATATGAGGATCACAATTTATATAAATGCTTAGGTTGAAAGGGTCTTCAACAAGTGAACGTGGGAGGGATTTTATGAGCTTAGAAATTATTAATTATTTACTTTTAAATGACCCATGCCATAACCCCATGGGGTTTTAGCCCACTAACTGGGGTTACAAACTTGAAACATGAATATCTCTCAAACTATGAAGAATTACATGGCGTGCCATATACCAATGGAAACATCTCACAAGTAGAAACCATAAAAAATATTCTTGCTGCAGAATATAGTAATTTTGTAGGTCAAAATTACCATGCAATATTAGGGTAGCACCTGGTGCTGCTTGGGTTAACATCAATGACAACCACTGATCAACAATCAGAACCCTGCTTATCCAAGCATGGAAGTGCCCATTTTCCAGGATATTCCTTCTTACCCAGGTCATCCTCCTCTAGACTATAATCAATAGTTTCTTTTTGTGGATATTATTGAATTACCTAACTTAACTCATTTTATTAATGACCCCATTGCTTCTTTTCCATGGTGGTTGATTATTCCCACTAAATTTCCTTCTGATATCACAAAATTAAATGGGATTCATGGAGAAGACTCGTCGATGCATGTCATGACATATCATCTATGGTGTTCATCCAAATCCCTCAATGATGATTCCTTTCGAATTTGTCTTTTCTAATAAATGCTTACAGGTACCGCAGCTAAATGGTATGTTGAATTTCATAAAGCACTGTTTCACGATTTCAACACTTTAGCCACCACATTCCTCACACATTTCCAGTTACCCATTAGATACGGAACTTCAACGAAACTATTGACTAACTTCAAACAATCAGATTCCACTCACATTTCATATCACATTCATGAGTGGAGGTATCATCATGGATTGGTCAAGAAATTTGTTCTCAATCATTTTTTAGAAGAAGGGTTCATCAAATCTCTATTAACTCCCATAACATAAAATGTATCCAAAGTTGTAGTCGTGACCGAAGAGCAAGTTATTGCTCGTGTTCAATATTTAGATCTGGTTTAATACCAAATCGTACACGCTCTATGATAAGATACCAAATGCTCTGCAACCTTCAAACAATATTCCTCTTCCACCTAGTAAAGAATCTCATGCCGCTGATGGAATTATTGGTTGTGCTAGTTCACAGTCAGCGAGTAAACCATCTGGTATTTCTCTCGTTTCTCCTGTGAAAAGCCCTCAATCCCACCCTCGTACAACATCTACTTCTGAGATAAATGCCATTTCATCTTATAAATAAAAGTATCAACAACGACATGGAAGCAAGAATAAAGGTAAAGGTATGAAAAATAAGGATTCATCACTGCAGGATTAAAAAAAAAATCATCTTCCAATGAGAAACGAAAGCCTCGATACCCATGATTGATTTGCAACGAGGATCACTTTACATGTGATTTTATGCACCACACTAAAGTGAATCAATTTCTTAAATCATCCACTTCTCCCACTATGTTGAGCGACCTGTTTCCTAATCATGAGACTCATATGGTTTCCTGGGACCCCTCTTCCTCTAACCTGGTTTTGATTCTTTCCTCCTCAAAGCTGAAATCCTATGTTTTGGTGTCCACTCAAAATAAAGGCTATGGTAATGTGAATCCATCGAAAGTTCAGGCTACTGATCAACCTGTTAGTTTGGAACTGAACTCAACTAATTATGTTACTCCTCTGAAATTGACTATCAAGCCTCTGAATGGTGTTATCCATAATTCTGCTTACAACCCTCATTCAAGAGCTACCCAAATTATAACATAGTTGAATACTTGGCTCTGTCTCAATAATCTATGTCAAATCTTGAGGTGTTGTAAAAATTCCCTACCCAAAAGAAGGCCTTGTTGACGTTTATCAGATGTATGGACCCATCAAATTCCAACCCAGTGGTTTTGTCCCATGAAAAATATAATCCTCGACTTCCATCTTAGTTAGCTTTTATGATTCAAGTCATTATCCATGGTAAAAAAATTCATTGTTCTATTGTGGATGAGGGAGCCTCGACGTACATCATGTTCATACCTTTCTAGAAGGTGATTGGTTCACCTCAACTGATTCAACATACCACATTAAAATCCTTTGATGGAAATAAATATAAACACTATGGGAATTTTAATTCTCTCCAAGTGGAACTTGGGGGCGAAATTGTCTCCATTGAAGTAGAAGTTATTGACAGACCCTTTGATTATAATATTCTACTAGGGCGTACATGGGTTTATGCTATGGTTGTCATCATTTCAACTTATTTCCAAATGATCAACTTCCCTCATAAAGGTGGTCTCATAGCCATATCTCAACTCAAATTCTCTTCCTCTTATTCTAATGTTACCAGAAGTGTTCCTCTTGTAGGGGAATCCCTATATTCCTATCAACATGTTGGAGTTGGATTACTAAAGGTTTCATTGCTTATGGGAAATTTTTAACTCCTTCTTACTCCCCCTTCCAACTCCCCATCTTCAGTTGTTTATATCAATATGATATCATCCTCTATGATCCCGATCAATTCATGGATTGTAATAGGCTAAAATGAGATCCCAAGTTTTGGATACCGAATGTTTCTTAGCCCCGTTGAGAAAGATTACGAAGTCATATACTCGGCTTCTGCTGCGTATACGTTTTCTTTAATCTATTATGTAGATCGATCATTGTATTATGGCACACATTCTGATCCTTTCTTGTGCATATTCTCAATCGGCTAAAGAAGCATGGAGATCATGATGTCAGATGATGCATCGTGGGATGAGCATCATCATCATTCCTCCTTACCCAATTCCATATATAAGATAATCTTGGTGGTTTATACCAACATAATTTTTTCTAACCCTCCACGAATTTTGTTTCCATCCATGAGATCAACTCTAAGAATACCTCTCGAATATCAAAGAAACCATTCCTCTCAATATTTCAATCAAACTAGGAATAGTTGAAAATATTCACATCGAACCATCATGTTCTTCATCTGAAATCAATATCTATCACGCTATTTTTCGTGATTTTAGAGATGTGTTTTCCTATATGTATGAAGAGATGTCAGGTATCGACCCAAACATAGTGGTGTACGAAATTAAAATGTATCCTGATGCCAAAATCATTCGAAAATGCCTCCATCTGGTCCATCCTAAGAAGGTTGTCTAGATAAAAGCTAAAATTGAAAAGCTTCTTCGAGTTGGTTTCATATACCCCATCCCTTTAACCGATTGGGTGTCAAACGTTTTCCCTACCATGAAGAAACAGGGCATGATTCAAGTATGTGTCGATTATCAGGATGTTAATCAATCTTGTCCAAAAGAAAACTATGAAACCCTGTTTATTGACTAGATTTTTTATGACTACGCTGGCTGCGAGATTTATTCTTGTATGGATGGATTCTCAGGCTACAATCAAATAAAAATTCTCCCAATAGAAAAACCTAAGACCACATTTATTTGTCCCTGGGGTACTTTTGCTTGTAGAAAGCACCCATTCAACCTCAAGAACGCAGGGGCCACATTTCAACGTGTGATGGATTATGATTTTTATGATATTAAGCATATCATCCAACCCTATTTCGGCTATCTCCCTACTCATTCTAAGCATCGGGATGATCACCCATTGAATTTACATGCCATTTTTCTCCATTTTCGACATTAAAACATTAGACTTAACCCATACAAATGTGTTTTCATTATTGGTTCTGGTCAAATCCTTGGTTTTGTAATTTAGAAACAAGGAATTCATATTGATCCTATGAAATTCCGGGAAATCATTGATATTCTTGTTCCTTCTACCCTCGTTCAGTTAGAAAGGCTGCAAGGGAAAGCTAACTTCCTGAGGAGGTTTGTCCCCAATTATGCTAAGTTGGCCAATGGATTTACTCGCTTACTGAAAAAATGGATTCCCTTCCATTGGGATGACACTGCACATAAAGCTTTTAATGCCTTGCAAGATGTATTGGTTCAAGCATCTCTCTTATATCCCCCTGTCTATTAGCGCAACTATTTCTTGTATATGTTTGCCACCATCTCTAATATAGCCATTGTGTTGGTCCAAGAAGATGATATCAGGACTAAACATCCCATTTATTATCTAATTCAAAGCCTCAAAGATACCGATATTTGGTATACTCATGTAGAAAAGTTGGTTTTGACGATCGTTCAAGCCATCCAGAGATTTCTTCATTATATCTTGCTTCGGAAAACTAAAGTTGTTTCATATTTCAACCCTATGACATATATATTGTCACGCAAAATTTTGAGGGGAAAGTAATCTAATTGGATTGTTATTCTCCAAGATTTTGACCTAGAATTCATCAAATCCAAGTCGAAGAAATTCCTAGTTTTTATCGAACTAATGTGTGATCTTCCTTCCCTTGATGCAGAATCTACATATGAAGATTCCATCCTAGATGAGTCATTGTTTTTTATTTCATCATCTGACCCATGGTATGGAGATTTTCTTATTTATCTCTAGACCAAAAATTTCTGACCTATTACATCTCACTTTGAGCAGCAATGTATCTGGTACCAATCTTAAAATTATCTAATTATTGATGATACCCTTTACCGTTGTGGTATCGATATAATTTTACAGACATGCCTCACTCTTGAGGAGGCTAAGAAAGTTCTTAATGATTTCCATTCAGGGGCATGTGGCAAAAATTTATCTAGTTACTCTACCGCACAAAATATCTTACACACTAATTAATTTTTGCCCACCATCTTTCGTGATTGTATCCTCGCAATCTAGAAGTGTCATGTATGCAATATCTATATTCCTAGAGTCTATTCTTTGCTTGCTCCATTAAATCCAATTATTTTCGTTGGTCCCTTTTCAAAATGGGGTATCGACCTTATGTCATGTAACCTTCACTTGGCTGGGGGGCATGGATATATCATTGTCGTTGTTAACTACTTTAATAAGTGGGCTGAAGCGATGCCTACATTCAACAACACTGGAGAAACGGCTGTGTACGTTTTATTTTTAAATGTGATTTATAGGTTTGGTGTTCCGCAAGCAATAGTTACGGATCATGGGAAGCATTTCTGGAATCATATGATGACCAAATTAACTCACAAATTGGGAATTTCACATGAAAATTCCACTCCCTATTATCCTCAAGCTAACGGAAAAGTTGAAGTTATCAACAAAGTTCTTAGAAATATGCTTCAACACATGATAGGGGTCCACAAATTAGACTGGAATTTACTTCTCTATGTTTCCTTGTGGGCGTACCGAACCTCAATAAGGAATTCTACCAGATTCACACCTTTTGATTTGGTTTATGTTCTGGAAGCGATCCTCCCCATTGAATGTGAAATTCCATCATTGAAACTAGCTATCGAACTTCTCCCCCCTACTTCTATAGAAGAGGAGCATCATTTGTATCTGACTCATTTGGAGGAGACTCTGTCTGATGCTGCTTTAGCCAAAAAATCTCACAAAAGATGCATAAAAGAACATTATGACAAAAGTGTCAAGCCTAGAGTCTTCTGGGAAGGATATCTGGTACTCTTATTTGACCAGGAGGCCAATAAGTTAGTCCCAAGAAACTTCCAGCCTATGTGGTTGGGCCCATACATTTTCAAGTGTGTCCTTGCAAAAGGGGCTAATGAGTTAATAGATATTGATAGAATTCCTCTGTTATAGCATAGAATTGGGTTGTATCTCAAAAAATACTATGATTGATCCCATGCATAGCACACTGTGTACATACTTTCTATAGGTGTGTTGAGTGTGTTTGCAGTGTGTTTTTCATATGTTCCCATAATGTTTTTTAATACTCCCAATTTTCCAAAAGATAATTGGAATACTAAAGTTCTTAATTTTTCATACTTAATTAAGTAAATAAAAGGGTGGATGGACCCATAAACCCAAAAGATAAATAAAATCCACTTTTGATGTGTGAATGTTAATATTTCATATGTAGATCTACATTATGGAGTAGTCGAGCAACTTCTTAATGTGAGAGGAATGGAGATCATGCCTCATTAATGAGATATATCATGGAGGTTGAAGCAGTCAAGTAAGATCATGGATCTTAAATGTAAAATCATGAGGATCTTGGAAGAGTTCAACCAAGATCATAGTGCATTAAAATTAATACATTAAGAACTTATGATAAGTTAGTGGAGGAAGTGGTGCATCTAATGCACACATGATGGAGGAAATAGTGCATTTAATGCACACATGATGGAGAGGGTGATCATCACATGTAGACATGATGGAGAACATGGAGAGATAACACAGTCAAACATGATGACTTTTGTCCACATGTACAACGTAGTTATGAGATGGGCCTAGGCTATAGAAGGCTGACAATTTAAGTTGGGAAAAATACTGAGAGGGGAGGGGGGGGGGGGTGAATCAGTATTTAGTGAAAACTGAAATTTTTTTTTACTTTTTATTTTCTCTAAAACCCATACGCTACTTTATTGAACCCAAGTCGTGTATACACGCAGATATCCTTAATGAAACATGCGTATTACCAGAGATCTCATTATGCAGATAATACTTTACTTAGATCATTGCATCATTCATTCATTAGATGTTTAGTAAGTAGTAAACATGTGTAGTAAGAACAGAATAAATCATCACACATAAGCAACACACACGAACACCAGGATTTAAGGTGGAAACCCAATTCGGGAGAAAACCACTGCTGTCGTCGTATCTGTCTTCAATATTTATTATAAAGAAAAATTATTACAACCATGTACTGGCGTAGACTCATACCAGCATGTAGGCACCCACCTGTAGAAGGCTACAACCTTCTCTCATTTACCAGCCTCTCCTGGAAGAGAGCTACAACCCCCTGCTCTCATTTACCATCCTCTCCTGGAAGGGAGCTACAACCCCCTGCTCTCATTTACCAGCCTCTCCTGGAAGGGAGCTACTACCCCCTGCTCTCATTTACCAGCCTCTCCTGGAAGGGAGCTACTACCCCCTGCTCTCATTTACTAGCTACCACTGGAAGGGAGCTACAACCCCCTCACTGAAGGCTTCGACCCTCAGCACCACCATGGACCACGTTTCATCAATTTTCATACTGGATCCAACAGCTTCCATACAACACACCTTGTAGGCCACTTTCATTATATTTTCAGACTGGACCCACTCCACACATTTAAGCTCATCATATATCAAACTGAAACTTATAACCCCATCAATTCATTCATTGAATCATCAGCCAATCAACCAACAACTTGATCTTCAATTAACATAATCAATAGCATATTCATTATTCAAACAATCCAGTTCTGTATGAATACATCATTGACAGATAGCAGTAAAACAGCAAAACAGATCAGATAGTTCATTCCACTTACTTCAGAAAACCCTAGATTCCATACGGGCTTTTACTTCACTAAACCTGCATATGTACGCGCTTTTATGCACACCAACCCGCGTATACTTCTGTGCATTCTTCAGAAAACCCTAACTGCCCATACGCGCTTTTCCTTAAGCAGACCCGCGTATACACGCACTTTTAATGAATCGAACCTGCGTATAGATCTGTAACTTTTCAGGATTTGTGCATCTCTTCAGATCAGATAAACAACTCAGATTTCATCCTTTACTTCAGAAAGTATTTCGCCCCATCTCAGATCTAGAAAATACATATACATTTCAGATCTAGAGATCCCTCTTCATCATTTTCTTCATAGGTACATTAGTAATTCAGATCAATCAATTCATTCCATGCAGATATACTTCAGAGTGAAGTATTCATTCAATACCCAGACTTGCACACCCTTGCACCATGATTTTCTTCTCCTTAAATAGATTTAGCCTTTGTTAATACCATGAGTCAAAACCACACAACTACTAATGGTATTCCTGGACATGATCAAATAGATATTCCAGCGCTCAATACAATGGGCCAATATCATGGTAACACCCCTTGGTATTCTAAATTTAGAGTGCAAAGGGGCATACGCGACTTGGCACGTACTTTTCCGCAAGCATACGCTACTTCTCCTTAACAAACCCGCGTATGGTTTGTGACATGTCATATTTATCATTTCTCTGGTACTTACTGGAATTCCTTTCTTCTGTTACTTCTGAGCTGATCTGTAGATACATCATCCTTCCTTATTTAACACAAGATACATCTTCCTTACATATTTAACACATAGGTTGCTTATCATAGGCAACTCATCAAGCAGGTTTCTATCAAGAACAACTTCATCAAGTATGATGCCATATCGAGGACAACACATTGCATCATATTGCCAACAATATTGCTTCATCAAGTAGGTTTCCATCAAGGACAACACATCAAATCAGTTTCCATCAAGGAAAACTTCATCAAGTAGGTTTCCATCAAGGACAACACAAGCCAACAATCTCCCCCTTTGGACTTGATGGCAACCATGATGGTGTTTGATCATCATAACAGATAGATACATTGAATATAACCATTATGCAACCACCATGATACTCTCCCCCTATTCAAACACCATGTTACTCTCCCCCTTTGACATCAAGGGCAAAGGGTGGATCAAAACCAAAACAAGGTTTTTCTTCTCTTGTAGAAAGAAGAGCTTTGTAGATCTGATGTTCACTGAAGTTACCATGCTCCCCCTGAGTTCATGTTGAATCTTCAAAACATATTTTTCAATGTAGTACATGACTCTATGACCTTTCCTATCACCAAGGACTCATACTTACATCAATGATCCAACCAAGTGGATTTATGTATGTGACTCAAGTACCCAACCAAGTGGGTTTACACATATTTGACTCAACTACCCAACCAAGTGGGTTTACAAATTTGATCAAGTCCTTACATGACTGAATATTACAATTTTACATCATAGGTCTCAACATGACCTTTTCATCAAAATACAAATATGACTTTTTATGACCAATATCAGAAAGACCTCAAGAGAGAGATCATATTTCAGAACCATCATAATGCCAACAATGCATTACTTTCCACATGACCAATGCTCCCCCTTAGCCTGTGCATCTTGAACAGTTTCAACAGCAAATCATCAAGGCATCTTCATCAAATATCGAAATATGAGAATTGAAACATCACCAGAGATACCAAGCAACATTGCAGTTGTGCTGAAAAATGCTGACCCAGAAAAATTTGTCAGCAACCACCCATACGCGGTTTTCTGTGTATAAACTCGCGTATATACGCGACTGTCTTTCAGGAAACCCGCGTATCTAATTTAATCTTCTGAATTTAAGCAGATCTGATCTTTTGAGAGGTAGAGAAATCTCTCAGCTTCTGTCTGAGAAATTTGAATGCTTCCCTGGAATATATGAGAAAATATAGATAGGATAATGTAGTTGCATTTTCACGTGTCAGCCAATAGTTGTAGCATGAGCACATAAGTAACCAAGCCTTCAGACTCTTTGCAGCATCTACATATTCTTCCCAAGAGGAATTATCATGTTAGAACAACTTCTTCAATAGACGATATGTGTCAAACAATTATCCATGTGATCTAAAATCACTAAGATCTTCAAGATTCATCATGATGTAATATGTGTAGGAAAAAAGGTCTCAACCATAGCAATAAATTCTGCATGATCTATTCTTATCTCTGAATCATAAGACTTCCAACTCATCCATGTGTGAAACAAAAGATATTCTTCAGCAAAAAGCAAACAGGGCTCATCCATAATCTCATCATAAGAAACCATGTATCATGTCATCGTCATTTGAGCAAGAACTAAGGAATAATCAGATACAATGCCAACAATGCAATCATTAGTTGTTAGACTGATGCTCCTCCTGAACCTGTGTTCCTAATCTTTAGCTATCTTACTGTTTTTGTTATTAGAAAATCATATTTGACTGTCTCCAGCAGAACTCGTGTGTATACGTGGCTTTAGTTCACTAAACCCGCGTATGGAAAGTGAAACACTGAAAATTTCCACAACTTCATCTCCCCCTGAATTTGTACCACCTGTACCTGTCTTCTTCACATCAGATGCACTGTCAGAAATAAACATAACCAGAATTACCAAACCAACCATGGGAATCATCATACATTTCTCCCCTTGTGATGATACATTACTAATCCCTATAATGTATCTCACATCACTCTGCAGCCATTATGAGAAGTAGGCTTTAGAAGCAGATGACTGCAGTAGGATTATTATCCCCTATGTTTTTGACCGGTCCTCCTTCCTTTTCTAGCTTTGCTTGATATTTCTTATTGTGTGCTGGAAATTATCCAATTTCTCAGATCCATTCATCCTGCATTATTTTTCTACATGTCCATATTTGTTACAGGCATGACCAGAAAAGTAAGCATAAGGATCATAATGTGTTTTTCTATTCTTTCTTCTATTGCAATCAGCTACTTTATGACCATACTTTCTACATGAAAAACAATATCCCTTGAAGAAACCAGAGTACCTTTCTTTGTAGTATCTGTTTGTATGTGCCTGAAACATTCTGCTTCTACAATTGGCTGCAATATGCCCATAATTATGACATTTAAAGCATTCAACATTATTGATCATAGGAGGGAATGATTTCTTTTGAGAGTTCACGATTGTCGGTTGATCTTTTGTTTCTTTCAGAACTTCAGATTTTGCATTGATATCCTTTGAGTCTTTAGCACTTCCTTGTGAACTAGATTGATCTCCTTTAACAGTTTCATGAAAACCAAGACCAAATTTAACAGAAGGAGACCTTTGACTACTATGGATATTATCTAGAATCTTAGTACTATCTTGAAACCTCAAGAGTTTATCATTTTCTTCTAATTTACCTTTGAAAAAGTTTATCTCACTCTCCAATCTTTGGCATTGCTGCTTCATACTTTCTTCAACCCTTTTTCTTTCTTCTACTTTATCATTCAATTTCAAAATCTCTTCTTTCAACCCATTTTCTTGTTCTTCAAAAGTTTGTAAAAGATCTTCATTCTTCTTATTTGATTTTTCCGGATCTTCTTTGAAAGAGATGATTTCTGCTTCAAGTTCTTCATTCTTCTTATTTGATTTTTCCAGATTTGTTTTGAGAAAGAGGATTTCTGCTTCAAGTCTTCTACTTTGATAGGTTGCTTTAACCTGTAGGCTTTGATACATTTCTATCTGTTCCTTCATTCTAGAGATCATCTCTTTGCATATAGATTCTCTCTCATTAGATGATCTTTTTTTATCTTCAACTTTACTCCTGAGAGCTTCTTCTAGATCCATAACACTATTTTCACCATTGCATGCATAAGAAGGTGAATCACAAGAACAACAATCAATACCTGTTTCATCTTCTTCATTTTCTGCTGCACATGTTTTCTGAGATATCTCCTTTTGAGTAGCCTTCTTCTTTTGCTTCCTTCCCATTGTGACAGATCTCCTTCAAGTGACTGCTTCTCCTTCACATAAGGACCCGCTTCCGATACCAATTGTTGGGAAAAATACCGAGAAGGGGGTGAATAAGTATTTAGTGCAGACTGAAATTTTTTTACTTTTTCTTTCTCTAAAACCCATACGCTACTTTAATGAACCCAAGTCGCGTATACACGCGGATATCGTTAATGAAACTTGCGTATTACCAGAGATCTCATTATGCAGATAATTCTTTACTTAGATCTTTGCATCATTCATTCATTATATGTTTAGTAAGAAGTAAACATGTGTAGTAAGAACATAATAAATCATCAGACATAAGTAACACACATGAACACCAGGATTTAAGGTGGAAACCCAATTTGGGAGAAAACCATCGCTGTTGTCGTCTCAGTCTTCAATATTTATTATAAATAAAACATCTTATAACCATGTACTGGCGCAGACTCATACTAGCACGCAGGCACCCACCTGCAGAAGGCTACAACCTTCTCTCGTTTACCAGCCTCTCCTGGAAGGGAGCTACAACCCCCTGCTCTCGTTTACCAGCCTCTCCTGGAAGGGAGCTACTACCCCCTGCTCTCGTTTACCAGCCTCTCCTGGAAGGGATCTACTACCCCCTGCTCTCGTTTACCAGCCTCTCCTGGAAGGGAGCTACTACCCCCTACTCTCGTTTACCAGCTACCACTGGAAGGGAGCTACAACCCCCTCATTGAAGGCTTCGACCCTCAGCACCACCATGGACCACGTTTCATCAATTTTCAAACTGGATCCAACAGCTTCCATACAACACAACTTGTAGGCCACTTTTCATCATATTTTCAGACTGGACCCACTCCACACATTTAAGCTCATCATACATCAAACTGAAACTTATAACCCCATCAATTCATTCATTGAATCATCAACCAATCAACCAACAACTTGATCTTCAATTAACATAATCAGCAGCATATTCATTATTCAAACAACCCAGTTCTGTATGAATACATCATTGACAGATAGCAGTAAAACAACAAAATAGATCATATAGTTCATTCCACTTACTTCAGAAAACCCTAGATTCCATACGCGCTTTTACTTCACTGAACATGCGTATGTACGCGCTTTTATGCACACCAACCCGCGTATACTTCTGTGCATTCTTCAAAAAACCCTAACTGCCCATACACGCTTTTCCTTAAGCATACCCACGTATACACACGCTTTTAATGAAGCAAACCTATGTATAGATCTGTAACTTTTCAGGACTGTGCAGCTCTTCAGATCAGATAAAAAACTCAGATTTCATCCTTTACTTCAGAAAGTATTTCACCTCATCTCAGATCTAAACATTCCATGAACAGATCTAGAAAATACATATACATTTCAGATCTAGAGATCCCTCTTCATCATTTTATTCATAGGTGGATTCGTAATTTAGATCAATCAATTCATTCCTTGCAAATATACTTCAGAGTGAAGTATTCATTCAATACCCAGACTTGCACACCCTTGCACCATGATTTTCTTCTCCTTAAATAGATTTAGCCTTTGTCAATACCATGAGTCAAAACCACACAACTACTAATGGTATTCCTGGACAGGATCAAATAGATATTCCGGCGCTCAATACAATGGGTCAATATCATGGTAACACCCCTTGGTATTCTAAATTTAGAGCACAAATGGGAATACGCGACTTGGCATGTACTTTTCCGCGTGCATATGCTACTTCTCCTTAACAAACCCGCGTATGCTTTGTGACATGTCATATTTATCATTTCTCTGGTACTTACTGGAATTCCTTTCTTCTGTTACTTCTGAGTTGATCTGTAGATACATCATCCTTCCTTATTTAACACAAGATACATCTTCCTTACATATTTAACACATAGGTTGCTTATCATAGGAAACTCATCAAGTAGGTTTCTATCAAGAACAACTTCATCAAGTAGGTTTCCATATCGAGGACAACACATTGCATCATATTGCCAACAATCTTGCTTCATCAAGTAGGTTGCCATCAAGGACAACACATCAAATCAGTTTCCATCAAGGACAACTTCATCAAGTAGGTTGCCATCAAGGACAACACATGCCAAGAATTTATATAATGAAGGTGAAGGCACAATAGAAGTCAAATTTTAAAATTGGACTATTATTTCTTATCTGTTTAGATATGTATTTGTCTTAGGACATTTATATGCATGCTTATGTTGTTTAGCTAAGTTTGCAATGTTGTTTAGCACAAGGTGTTTTCGAGCAGGAATCCCACCCTTACCCATGGGGGACTTTGAGTGCCTACTCTGGGAAGGTTTCTATTGAGCTTCATTCCTTATCAGGCATTGATGCCATCTTCAAGAGGTTGTTTCTAGCATTCTAGCTAGGAAAATAGTGGAGGATCCATCTGTCACTTTGTTTTCATATTCAGTCTTCCAGGAGCATCATGTCTATATCCGGAATTCAAGCCATTGATTTTTACCTCCATGCAGCAGTAGTCTCTTCAAGGATTGCATAGTGCAGTCTTGTAGATCTATTGAAGGAAGGAAATTTTCATCATTTCAGCTGGAAATCATGTGAGGGACCATCTCCTCACTTTTGTTTCATTGTTTCCATAATTCAGGAGCTGATTTTCATATTTTAGTAGCAGGCTATTGAGCCTCCCTCTCTTACATCACATTTTTATGAAGATGTTGAGTATTCAGCGACTATCTTCAATGGAGGAGGATTGAGGAGCTAGATCTTGAGCTTCTAGCTTGAGGATCTAGTGAGGGGATTATCCCTTCAAGAATAGATCTGATCTTGTCACATATTTCAACCATCTATTTGTCAGATCTAGCTTCAGATTTTCATAACCCAATAGTTAAGGGATCAAACCCAAAGAGGGTAAATTTCCAATCTCATAGATCTAGAATTTCCTTTCTGGGTTATCATGGGTTTCCATCAAAGTGCCTAGATCTAGAATCTTGGCATCATCAGAGCTCCAAATTTCCATAGATTTGCATTTCCCTTTTTAGCCAGCAGTTATATTTACATCATCAGCTAAGGGGACAACGCAGTATTGCTTCCATCAGCTCTCCAGTTACACAGTGCCTGATTTGGCATGTTTTTAGGGTCATTATAGCCTATGTATTTGGCTTGAGTGCATCTATTTGAGCATTGTTGTATTGTTTATCCATCTCCAATGATAATAAAAGGCTCACCTATTCTGTATATTCTATGATTGTTCAATATTTACATGTATATTTTCTATTTTTCAAATATTGTGTTTGTGTATCAATGCATTATTCCATTTTGGGATATTATAGTGGTATTAGAACATGATCATTGGCTCAACTTGTGGACATTATTGACAACATATTAAAAGAAGATAGTAGAGATCTACTATAATGGAGGGATTAAGTTTTACCTCATATTTCTTTAGATCTATGAAGGATCTCTCCAAAGAGATTAATGAAACAATAAGATAAATTCAAAGAGAAACCTCAAGAAGGTTTCAAGGTGAAGAAGGTCCCAATACTTCTGATCAGCAGCAAAGAAGACTGGAGAAGCAAAGAGCTTCACATTATTCCACTAGATCCAATTTCTTTAATAAGAAAGAGGACTGGTTTGAATATGTAGAAGACTTGGGGCATGAGACCCTAAGTAAATATCTTTCTGAATACAAAGCACAACCTAGAGCTTTGAAGGAGAATCTCTCTCTCTCCAACAAGGAAAATTTTAACAATGGAAGTTTATCTTAAAGTTTAGAAACCTTGGCGAATAGTACTAGTCCCTAATATGAAAATTGTAAAAAAATTGGCAATATTTTTTTAGAAATATTTATATTTCCAAAGATTTATATTATTCAATATAATATTTTGGTGATGTTTAAGGTAAATTAATGGTGTACTATAAAATTTGGGCAAATAATTTTGGAAAAAAATTGAAATTGGCGAATCTTGTTTTTTGAAAAAGCATGGAAAAGTAGCCCACCTGCAAATATTAACTCCTAAAATTTTCCCTGCTCTCCAACCATTTTTTCAATTCAAAGAAGAGAGGAGATATAGAAGTAGCAATAGAAGAAAGAGGCATAGATTCTTCTTGTCTACATTTTATGGATATTCCAAAAGCAAATTGAGGGCTTGGAGGGAAGAATTGGCTACCTTATTTCTGAAATATCCTATATCAGAAAGAGAGGTTGTGGAGTTTGCAGCGCTGCACCTAGAGGGTGAGCACGAGATTGGTGGTTCAATCACTTATCCCATATGAAAGTATCTACTTATGCATATTTCATTCAAATATTTAAGAAGAGGTATGGTAGAAAGAAACTAGAGACATCTTACATAGTAACATCTCCTATCATTGAGGAGATAGTGCATGAAGATCCCTAGGAATATGTCCTCATTATCACTCGAGAGGAGGAGCCTCTACCACCACCAGCTATAACAATATTTGCATCAGGAGGATAACTTGCATCTTTGCAAGATGGTCTTGAGTTCTTGACATTTGGAGCCCCATGCATGATTAATGATATGCATGATGAGGAGGAGATAGATACTAGCATTGGTACAGTTGTAGAGATGGAGCCATCATCACTACTAGCAGTTGGAGACACCATTGTCCCGGTTGGAGGAACTCTTGTAGATGTGAAATATGTTTCTGATGTTCAGCTTATCCAAGGTTTGCACATACTTTCATCTCATGTTATTTCAATACCTCATATTGAGATATGTGAGACCATGCCATCAGGTCAAGTGCATAAACAAGGATTAGAGCACCTTGCTGATTTGGAGAAAAAAATTATCACTACACAGAAGACCCAGCTTGATTTGATCAAGGAGAAGATGTATTTCTATCCCAGTTTGTCATGGTTGAGCTACACCCAACACGTTTTGTTGAAGTGTGGAGTTGCAGAAGATGGGAAGGGCACAATCTTATTCAATATAGTGCCAAACTATGAGTTTGGCATTGTATGTGGCCATAAGACAACACACATATCACCATGTAGATCTACTACGTTGTCACTTAGCAACAGTAATGAGAAGAGGACCCATTCATTGGTGGATCATTCCAATGACAGCTTCATTCATGAAGCATTGGAGGAGCAGATGATAGAGGGTAGACATCCTATGATGGTGAGCATTCCCCATTATCAGGATGAAGTTTCTTTGATGAGCATATCACATCTCAAAGAGGATATTTTATCTACAACATGTATGGAGCCTTATCGGTTCCAATGGGCCTTATATGAGAGGATGTCATGGAGAGAACTCAATGGAGGTGCACTTCAACATTTCATGAAGTGCAAATCTATTCGATTGGAGGATGTTCGTATTCAACATTAGGTGTATACCAAGTTTGATCTTGGCATGATTCATCATCCACATTGAGATGAATGGATCCAGATGAGGAGTAGGAGGTCTCCTACCTTCTTGCATATCTATGATACCAGGCAGCAAGAAGCATGGCTGCACTGGTTTCTTTTGGGTGAGTATGGATGCTACCCAACATCTCACAATTCCAGGATCCATGCCATGTATATCACGAATGACATGCAGCAGTAGGAGGCATGGCTATGTTGGTTATTGATGAGAGAGTTTGGACATCACATGATATATCTTATATCCTTATATTTATTTTTGTTTGGGATATGTCTCATGTATTTACATGTATTTTTGTTTGAGATGTATCTCATATTCATGTATGTACTTGGGTTTGGAAGGAAGCATAACTCTCACATGATGTGGCATAAGGGAGCTTATTTTTATATTCTGATGAGACATTTCACATGTCCATTGTTCTGTTGTTTCTCCATGACTTGCATCATGATGATGTAAGGAGGCAACAAGAATCCTTGTTGCTTTGGTTTCTGTTGGGAGAGTATGGGTTGATTTCCTCCCATACATTGCATGGTATTGATGGAGGATAGCAATAGGAGGCCTTACATCATTGGCTTCTGTTAGGGGATTATGGTCATTATACATGGTATGATGATGATGTGATGTGGCATTAATATGCCTTATTAAGGTGGCTTCTCTTGAGAGAATATGGCCACTACATTTGGTACAATGATGATGTGGTATGGCAGTAAGATGTATTGTTGTGGTGGCTTCTGTTGAGAGAGTATGGATTTCACATTTATATTGATGCAGATTTGGCATGGCAATAAGAAGCATTGTTGCAGTGGCTTCTTTTGAGAGAGTATGGCCCTCTTGTTTGTTTTCATGGTGATCTAGAATGGAAGCAAAAGGCTTTTTTGCGGTGGTTTTTATTGGGAGAATATGGTTTGACATTGTTCATGTTCATCCATATGTCTCTACTTCTTGATTTTCACTATGTTGATGTTATGTTTGATTCCTACATGGCCAACAAGGATAATGATGAGAGCATTGATAGATGCAATCTACTCTATGTATCATGGGTTGGAGAGATAGTTCATGAGTTGGGACTTTCCACTTTGGGAATGAACCACTTCATTTTATGTATCTCATGTGCAGAGGAGATATTTAGTCATCATATGGTTGCCACTTGGAGATTCATTGACGAGGATGGATATCTAACTTTTCACTTCGAGGCCATTCTAGACATTCTAGAGAGGCAGCTTTCGAGCTCGACATGCATGACACATTGTGATAGATGGGGAGGCCTTCCATATGAGGATTCCATTTGGAGGGAGGATTTTTGTTGTAGCACCCACTTTTGCAACTGCTTGAGGATAAGCAACATTTTTTCGGGGAGGATCAGTAATATTCCCAATTTTCCACAAGATAATTGGAATATTAAAGTTCTCAATTTTTCATACTTAATTAAGTAAATAAAAGGGTGGAGGGACCCATAAACCCCAAAGATAAATAAAATCCACTTTTGATGTGTGAATGTGGATATTTCAGATGTAGATATACATTATGGAGTAGTGGAGCAACTTCTTAATGTGAAAGGAGTGGAGATCATGCCTCATTAATGAGATAGATCATGGAGGTTGAAGGAGTCAAGTAAGATCATGGATCTTAAATGTAAAATCATGAGGTTCTTCGAAGAGTTTAACTAATATCATGGCGCATTAAAACTAAGACATTAAGCACTTATGATAAGTTAGTGGAGAAAGTGGTGCATCTAATGCACACATGATGGAGGAAGTAGTGCATTTAATGCACACATGATGGAGAGGATGATCATCACATGTAGACATGATGGAGAACATGGAGAGACAACACAGTCAAACATGGAGACTTATGTCCATATGTACAGTGTATTTATAGGATGGTCCTAGCCTATGGAAGGCTCATAATCTATATAATGAAGGTGAAGGCACAATAGAAGGTATATTTTAGAATTGGATTATTATTTCTGATCTGTTTAGATCTGGATTTGTCTTAGGACATTTCTACACAAGCTTATGTTTTTTACCTAAGTCTATAGTTTTTTTTAGCACAGGGTGTTTCCAAGTGGGAATCCCACCCTTACCCACAGGGGAATTTGAGTGCCTACTCTAGGAAGGTTTCTATTGAACTTTATTCCTCATCAAGCATTGGTGCCATCTTCAAGAGGTTATTTCTAGCATTCAACCTAGGAAACTGGTGGAGGATCCATCCTTCACTTTTTTCTTCATATTCAGTCTTTCAAGAGCATCAGATCTATATCTGGAATTTAGGCCATGTAGTTCTACCTCCATGCAGCAGCAGTCCCTTTAAGGATTGCACAGTGCAATCTTGTAGATATATTGGAGTAAGGAACTTTTCAGCATTTCAGCTGGAAATCCTGTGAGGGACCATATCCTCACTTTGGTTTCATTGCTTCCATCATTCAGGAGCTGATTTGCATGTCTTAGCAGCAGGCTATTGAGCTGCCCTCTCTTACAACGCAGTTTTCTGAAGCTATTGAGTATTCAACAACTATCTTCAGTGGAGGATGATTGAGGATCTAGATCGTGAGCTTCTAGCTTGAGGATCTAGTGAGGGGATCAACCCTTCAAGCATAGATCTGATCCAAAGGCATATTTCAGCCATCTATTTGTCAGATCTAGCTCCAGATCTACACAACCCAGTAGCCAAGGGATCAAACCCCAAGAGGGTAAATTTCCAATCTCATACATATAGAATTTCCTTTTTGGGTTATCTTTGGTTTCCATCATAGTGCCCAGATCTAGAATCTTGGCATCATCAAAGCTCCATATTTCCATAGATCTGCATTTCCCTTTCCAACCAGCAGCTATATTTACATCCTCAGCTGAGGGGACAACATACTATTGCTTCCAGAAACTCTCCAGTTACACAGTGCCTGCTTTGGCATGTTTTCAATATCATTCTAGGCTATGTATTTGGCTTGAGTGCATCTATTTGAGCACTTTTATGCTATTTATCCATCTCCAATGATAATAAAAGGCTCACCTATTCTGTATATTCTATGATTTTTTCAAATATTTTTTTTGTCTATCAATGCATTATTCCATTTTGGGATATTACATTTTTATTCATACTTTTTACTTTGTTTTATAGATTTCAACCTCTATCGAACCGTATATCAGTTATGTTGATGGTTCTATTTGTAGTACTTGGAACCTATCCTCTGCAACATGGGCTATCTTTGCTCCAAATGGAAAGCTACCAAGCATGCAAGGGATTTGCATTGGCCGCTCTACTAACAACATCGTTGATTATAGCGTAGTGGTTGAGCTACTATGTGATGCTATTTCACATGGTATCCACCATATATTCATCACGATTGACTCATAGCTCATAGTAATACAACTCGCTAATATCTATTCAGTGAGAAATCTCGCCATCCTTCACATGGTTTGAGAGTGGATCTTCTGGAAATTCATTTCGATTTCATACGATATGAACACATTTATAGAAATATAAACACATTATCAGATGCCCTAGCTAATTTATTTTAAGATAGACATTTGAAACAAATGTAAGTAACTTTCAATTCACATCACATCATATTGAAACAATAATAAGACCTAGGAACACTACATATATATATATATATATACACACACACATATATATACACACACAGATATATATATATACATATACATATATATATATATATATATATATATATATATATATATATATATATATATATATATATATATATATATGTATGTATACATATATATGTATACATATATATATCTACATATATATATGTACATACATATGTACATATACATATATACATATACATACACATATATATATGGCTACGTCGTCCATAAAAAAACTACATGCAAACATCTAAGTAGACAATTAGTGGTGCTCATGATAAAACAATGTTACATGAGCTATCTTGTGCAGTAATCGACCAAAATGAATAGGAACCCAAATAGTGTTTCATTGAAGTCGAAATGGAAGTTGATCAACCATGGTCTCATCAATCCCATGTGTCAATCCCTCCATGTGACGCTCTAACTTAGATTGGACTTCTACTACCTCAAGATACCATAGCGCATCTCGTCCCACCGCAGTGACCCGTACAGGTCCCACTACCTCCTCCTAAGGTTTTCTCTCTGTGTGATAGAAATATGTAGCACCCATTGGTCAAACAGGTCCAATATCTTCATGAAAAAACAAAATATTTTAGTCTCAGAAACATGAAAAAACACAAAAAATTGTAAAAATTTCCAAGAACCTAATGATTAAAGCATCTTACCTCTAGCGTACCATTTCTTACCCTTAGATAGCATGAGATCGAGATCACCACGGAAATCCATCCCTGCATAAGGATATTCATCGATCATAATTAACTGTCTATGCAACCATCCAAATAAGGTCAGTGAAAAGCTAACTGCTGATGGACTTGCATGTTTGGCCATGTGGTCTATCCACCTCCTCATTTGTGGAACCCTAAAATCTCTTGCAGTAATGGTACCCGCTCTAAAGAGAAAGATTCCAAAATGGAACCATAACCAAATTTCTTCAACTTCCCCTCCTTTTCTTTAGTAATTTGTTCCTTCAAGTTGACCAAGACACCCTCACTCCAGTTGAATATTGTCGGATCTAGACAATCTACTCCATACTGCATGTATGATCTGCTCGTTACATGTAGTGTCGAGTTGCCTGCCAATCTTGCAATGATGAACAAGATCTCTCTTAAAGTTAATTGGTACGCATCCTTTATGCTAATATTCCCATCCCTAGTAGGAAGGGATCAAGGTTTGGAATAAATAAAAAAGTAATATTTCACCGTCTCAGCCCCACTTCTTTAACCTAGAAGAGAGATAGGGGCACCTCGCTTTAACAATCCCGTCAAAAAGTAAATTTCATCTACTTGTAACTCAATTAGATTCTCCCCAAAACTAAAAACTTGTTCCTAAACATCCCATGAACGCACAAGGTATTTCAACAACTCCATTTCCTGCCTCATGCCAGGAAGCTAGAAGAATTTTAACAGCTTGCAGTTTTTAAGTGCCTGGATGGTAGTAGGGTCATTTTCCACATTTCAATCTTGTGCTTAATTTCTCTTTCTCTCCAGATGAATTCCATTTTTTTCTAATGGATACCTAAAACATCAAAAATGGATTCATTAAGCTCTTTCCCATGCCAATTTTTTTACAAAATTTAAGGAAATTTTGAAAAAAAAAACTTGAATGTTTGTGCCAAATGCTCCCTAAAAGAGTATGGCAGAGCATTGCACCTCTGTCTATAGTGTTTATCTACCTAGGTGCAACACCCTTCTCGACACAGAGGAGATGCATTGGTCCCGGGGTGTTTTTATGAAGTTGGTCCCAAGGTGTTTTTTATGAACCCGAGGTGCCTCAAAACCTTGAAACATTTGCATGAAACACAAAAATGAACATGGGAAGATGGAGAATAATTTTAGCTACTACCTAGATCTAACAACACTCGAAATGGTTCCCTGGGTTGGTCGTAATCAGCTGCAAAATATCGAGGGAAAAAGGCTCTAAATACTCACTGTTGAAGGTATAGTGTGAAATGGTAAAAATGAAAAGTCATTTTGAATATTTATGGTCATTTTCTCGTTATTTTATTCAATTTTAGTATTTTTACCTAGATATGCTTCACTTTTACTATGAAACAGGTATGTTTAATCCTTCTTGTGGTTTTTTGAGTGGGTCAGCTACTGTTAGCATGTGTTGGTTTGAGGGGTCTTGACCCAATTTAAGATTTAAGGTTTACCAACAAACCCCTTTATTACTGGCCCTTTCAGCAATGGCCTGCTTGCTCAGGTCAAGGTCTCACCATAAGTAGTATGGGAAGGTGTTGCAACCAAGTTTCCACACCCTAAGAGAGAGATAAAGTTAATTAAAGTGGGTACCTTCAGATCTATAAGCATGTTCTGACCAAGCCCTAACTGAAAAACCCTCAATAATATAATTTGTGTGAAGTTCGTAAATCATAAGATAATCAGTAATCAAATTCAATATGACCAAACACAACTAGATCTAAACATTCATTAGTCTTTCAAAGCATCACATCCACGTGCACTTAAATTAACTTACAATATTCAGTATACAGACATAACTCGGAAATCAACATATAGAGAAACTCATAACAGAACACATAGACATTCTGATGTCAACAAGAAGGTCTTCCCATTCATTAATACTTAAAATTCCACTTACAGACTCTTTACCTGCCAGCACACACAGCCAGGGGGGTCCGCACACAGTAGAACTTAGGTTCTTCCCGCACATAGCCAATAGGAGCCCTTACCCAAAAAAATCAGCGCAACCAGTATTACAGATCCAACACTTGTATCCAGACTTAATCCAAAACTTACCTCTAGACTCGGTCTATCCATCTATTTATGATATATTAGCCTATGTTACTCTATGTTCCGAAAACCATGGTTTGAAAACCCTTGGTCTACCCTTTGACCCATTACAATTCATTAGGGGCTTTGACCCACCCCAAAGCCCCTGCGCCAAATTAACTACTACAAAATATTATAAAAATATATCAAAATTGTTGCTAGGGGACCCCACTGCAACATGCCCCCAACACAATCTTGTGACTCATCCTAAGTCACAGCAGCAGTGGGGTCTTCATCTTGGCTTGGAGCTACTCTAAGACGACAGAAAATGGCATCAGGATGCCTTCACTTTGCACGGTTGAATTCTCCGCAATCTCAACCAAATTTTGGGAAGTCGGTCCTTCAATAGCAACAGTGATACTATCAAATGTCTGGTTCAACTGCATGACTACTGCGTCTAAGTCTCGTGAGAGATTAAGTGCTTTATCTACCCAATGCTTTAGATGATCACTGGGGACTTATTTTTGTGGCAGAGCTCCTCAATCTCATCCCTTAGAGCATGGCTAGTGCAAAGGCGTGCTAGGTGCTGGGCTGCAACGAGGGTGGGCATGGTAGCTTCCACTTGCTCAAAGTCCTGCTCTTTTTGGCATAGCTCTTGGTTAAATTGTCAGAGGAGGGGATCTCACTACACAGTGGACCATAGTCCCATGGCAGTGTCTAGTAACTCAGAGACCTTGGCGATATGTGCTGAAATACTTCTCGTTGCTTCCTTTACCAGCGCGGCTCATTGGGCTCGCACCTCCAGAGGGGTTTCTGGCTACAGCTTGGCCTGCAGTGTAGCAATATACTATTCCAGGTCTTCTTTGATGGTTTTTACTTTTGTTCGATATGCCTTCAACACAGTGACCAAGCCCTCAATCATGGTCGGTAGCACAGCAGAGGCAGGAATTACTTTCGACATGTCTCCACATAACCGGTCAATTAGGTGCTCTAACTCTGCTTGTTACACCACTGTTACGATCTGGGTTGCTTGAGCTTGGGAGAATTCAGCAGTTTTGGCAGCAATTGTCTGCTCAGAATCACTTAGCTAATGTTCCACCCAGACTTCTCTGTTCTGGAGCTCGATAGAGACGAACAAGTGGAGAACATGTAGCTACCCACTTATTATTGTTGCGACGTCAAGGCCGAATTCTGTGCATGCTAAAACTTGCACACACAGGGCTAGTGGTTCTACTATCAATGTTGTGCTCGGGAAGGGGAAAATCCTACTCTTTGTTGTCATGACAATGGTTGTAGCTGGCAGGCTTGCTTGGATTGGCCTCACTTGGTTCACACTCGCTTGAAGGGTATCCGCTTTTAGCTCGAGTACCTACAACCCAGACTACAAAGTCTCCACCGTGGCCTTCTGCTGATCTTACAGGGCATTGCGACGATCCTCGGAGGCAGTAGCAATGACATCTGCAATATTTTCCAGATCCTCCTCTGTTAATGTAATTTTTTTTTCTCCCCAGGTCTTGTCAGCCTTTCACTTCTTTCACTACCCTTTGAGAGGCTCTCCAGTGCGCTTCATTCCACGTGGGTAATCTGCACCCTCCCCACCAACTCCTCCAGCCTCCGCATCACGCTGGGGCTCTTGCTCCACCCCCTTGGTGCTATACTTGGGGGCTTCCTTCGTAGTTATTTTCTTAGTGGAGCGCACCTTAGTTTCCTTCGTTGTGCTTGGCGGAACAGTATCCTTCAGCACTGCATTTTTTCCAAATGTGCCCGCTGTGACCGAGGTAGAGGATTTGAGGCCAAGTTTCCATGCAGGCGGCCATGTTTCAATGACTTGATCGACCTCTACCTCAGTGACCATATACAGGAGGTTGTACCACACTAGATCTCTTCGGGCCTTGATCTGCACATTGTGCATAGTGACATGAAATTCAGGAATTCACTTGTACTTTTCATACACAGCAGGTGACAAGCGTAGCCTGGAATGTATCGCCACTACCAGTGTGCCATAAAATAGCACCAAGAATACCTTGTTCTCTTTGATGCACTGTGAATCCTTGGCTTCCCATAGGTTCGCATAACGTACCCCTTCACATTCATTGGGCTAGAGCTCGGGGAGCACCGCATCGTCAGGCGACTCCCACATGACTAGGGTGATCAATAAAAATAACCAAGAGTAGCAAGAGGGCTTTCCCTGGCCTGCGCCTTGCGCAAGTTTTCTAAAAAAATTTCACATAAGTACTACGACCAGTTGTATTAGACCCCCTTGTCGCACCGTCCTGCCAACTGAATGGAATAGGCAGGGATGGCTGATGCCCTACACTTTCACAGCATCTTACACGCAAGTAGTAGAGTACCTATGTGCACTCTTGGGTCAATAATGGTCTCTACTAGGAATCCTCACTTGTCATGGTACACCTTGTATTTTTCTAGATTTCATCAACCACCTTCTGCTCATATTTCTTTATGAAACCCTTCATGGGATGGGGCCCCTTCAAGGGCAAGCTGGTGATCCTATGAATTAGTGTGACATCAATTGGGATGTGGCCTTGGATCCACAAACATTCATCATGGATTAGCACAAGTAGTTGACGACCAAGTTGCTGATAGGATATCGCCCGATGTAGGGGATGCAAAAAAATTCAAAATCCTAGAGACCTCCAGCCCGCATGCCCACAACATTGGTTCCACCTTCGGTACGTTGTCATAGATTACTCGTTTGAGGTATAATTCTAGGGCCCGATGCAAGAAGGTGTCTTCATTTTCTAAGTCATGTTCATAAAACTTAATGGACGGAATGTTGCCAAACATGTCCCTAATGAAAGCGACCTCCTACGGGACCAGTGGCATTTTAGGATATTCGCGAACAACATCTACTTTTTTGGGGGTGCGTACCATCAGCTTCCTTGGCTTAACATATGTTGGTAGCCATGAGAGAGGAGCCACCAGCATAGCTTTTTCCTATGTTGACATAGGGCACTTTGAGGGATTAGGCGAGCGTGCCTGAGGCACCTGCCTAGGGAAGTGCACAATCCTGGGGGAGGTGCGCAGTTTCGTCGAAGCCCACTTCATGGCTTTCCCCTTCCCCTTCTCCTTACCTTGTTCCTTCCCTTTTTCCTTCCTTTTCCTTTTCCTTTGGTCAACGTGGACACGACCGCTTCGACATTAGGCGTTACTTCAGATCAAATCTCAGCGGAGACCGTCATGGTCAATGACTCGGCAGGGTTGTGGCAGTCATCCTTGCTCAAAATATGAATTTGGGGTTACTACTATCAGAAGGGGTAGCTCACCCAGACATACAGATGGCATGGTTACAAAAACCATGAAATTCGCAGCAAAACATAGGGCATAAGATCTTTAGAGAGCAAAGGAACCAATTATGACTTGTGCCCCTTATTTTATAGGCCACCATGAGTAAAAATGGTCAGATCATCATTAAATTCAACTTACCATCGAGAAAATGGTAAAAAATCCTCCAATATTGCTACATTAATTGCCAAATACCCACTCCATCCAACAGTAAAATCGATTTTTCACCCAGTTTTACTGTTCCAACAACTAGTTTTTCTAGCTGCGTACTACCCCTATGCCTCCATTGCACCTTCACGTGCCTCCTTATATGCATGCTACTGCTGCGCTCCCATCGCACCTACCTACACCTTCCCTTTCGAGTGCGTACAACATTCTTGATTGAGATACTCCAGCCATATAAACATTTGGTAGGTGTCGGTTCATCCTTGTAAGGTTTCAGATGACTTCCATTAACATACCCGAGCATGTAGTCTTCGTGATGCATAGCCAACTGCACCACACCACCATCTGTAATCTCTTTTACTATATACAGACCCAACCAATGCTTACGAAACTTTCCTCGGTGGTGTGCAAACTAACTGTCATAGAGCAACACCAATTCTTCTTCCTTGAACACCTTCTGTTGAATGTGTTGATCATGCCAAGCTTTTTCTCAAGCCTCCTGAAACTGCTGGTGAAAAATATCAATAAAATGATCTTCTTCCAAGGCAACTAGCTGTTCTAATTGTTCCTCCATGATTTTAGGTTTTTCCATGTTTGTAAAAGCTGCAATGCATAGGCTAGGGACAATATATTCCATGGGCATGATGGTCTCCTTTCCATAGACCATCCTCAAAGGAGTCTTCCCTGTCAATTTCTTGCATGTAGTCCTATAGGCCCATAGCACTAAATGAATTGGCATGTCCCAATCACTTCAATTGGCATTACAGACCTTAGTTAGCACATTCTCCAAAATTTTGTTGAAAGCCTCTACTACACCATTAGCTTGTGGGTGATATGGGGTGCCTTTTGCATGGTGGATCTAAAATTATTTCGTAAAATCTTCAATAGTTTCATTAACAAAATGCGTACCTCTATCGCTCATCAAGATATTCAGACAACCAAATCTGGTCAGAATATGTTCAAAGATGAAGTGCGTAGTTGTATCTTCAATACAATTTTTCACAGGCTTTGCCTTTTCCCATATGGTTACATAATCAGTAGCAGTGATGATGTAGCATGCGTTATTCTTCTTTCCCGGGGGATTGATTAGTCCTACAAAGTCTATAGCCCATTTTTCAAATGCCTGCAAATCCATCTGTGGTTGTAGAGGAATTTCATCTCTGCGTGAAGGATTCCTAGTTTGTTGACATGCATCAAAAGCTTTGCAATGTGCATGTGCATCACTATGCAATGTGGGCCACCACAACCCAGCCCTCAGCACCTTCTGCGCAGTGGATTTCCCTGCGTAGTATCCTCTTGCCACCCCTCCATGGGCCTCAATCAGGATATCTTGTCCCTCATGTTCTAATACATACCTCCATAATACCTCATCTACTCCCAACTTGTATAATTGGATGGAAATTAGAGTGAAATCAGTTGTGCAAGCCACCAACTCTTTTTTTTTTGCGTCAAATATTCTGTAGGTGTTGTCCCTATTGTCAAAAAGTGAATAATGCCCGCAAAGTTCTTGTCAACCACCTTGATAGAAAAAAGCTATATATTGGGTAATCCTTCTTCCTGACTAGTTGGATCTTCCCCGCTCTTGATCTGAGACAAGTGATCAGGTCCCGCATTCAATCTCCCAAGCTTCATAATAATTTCAAAATCATATTCCTCAATTAGTAGCAACCATATACAAATCTTCCCCACCAAAACAGGCTTATTGACCAGGTATTTTAAATCTGAATGATGAGTGAACATTTTAAAATGTCCTCCCAATAGATAGCGCATGTATTTATGTAGGGCACACATCATTTCTAGTCCTTCTCATTCAATAGTAGAATAGTTTCGCTCTACGCTCGAGAGTTTCCTCCTAGCAAATGTAACCAGATGATCAATGTATCCTTCACCCTGTTGTGCTAAGACAGCCCCTAGGGCTATTCCTGATGCATCCACATGTACATGAAAGACCTTCGCCCAGTCTGGAAATATTAGAATAGGTGCAGTAACCATCTTTTATTTTAGCAATTCAAAACTCTTCTGACACTCCTTATCCCATAAAAAGGATACATCCTTTTTTAGTAGCTTCTCCATTGGTGCAATGATCAAGGATTACCCTTGAATAAACTTCATGCAGTAACATGTGTGCCCTAAGATGGAGCGTAGCTGTTTCTCCGTGGTGGGGACTACTAAATTGATGATGACCGCGATCTTATCTGGGTCAACCACCAATCCATACTGACATACGATGTGTCCCAAAAAAATCCCAAATGGTACGTATAATATGCACTTCTTGAGGTTCAGCGAAATTTGTTGTTTTATGCAGGTATCCAACATCATGTGCAGGTTCGACACATGCTTCTTCACTAATTTGAATGCTATCCAATCATCAAAATAAACCTCTAGAAACTTATGGATGAACTCTTTGAATACAGTGACAACTACACGCGAAAAAATGACAGAGGCATTGTTCAGTACAAAAAGCATGATAGTGTGCTGGAAGGAGCCCCATTCGGTTACGAAGGTTGCCTTTCTACGATCTTCAGGTGCAACTCTGATTTGATGGTACCCTAAAAAACCATCAGTGAATGAATATGCTTCCTGACCTCCCACATTATCCAGGATTTCGTCATAGAATGGCTTAGGGAAGGGATCATACACGCATGCATCATTCAGCTTGCACAGATCTACGTGGATCCTTATCTCTCCTTTGGTTTTCTTTTCTTGGACCACCATTGGGCTTACCCAATCATACTATTCTACTGGCTCAATGATACCTGCAGATACCATCTTATCTATTTCCTCCTTGAATTTCTGCTTATACTTAGGGTTCAGCCGATAGGGCCGCTGCTTGACAAGACATGCATCCGGCTTCAGGGTGATTTTCATGACACCTAGATCTCCTATGATTCCCTTGAGCTCTGAGAATTTTGTAGGGAATAGGTCCTGATATTCGGTCAGCAACTCCATGATCTTCCCAAACATATCATCGTCCTAGTAATCCCCAATTTTGGCCAACTTCAGCTGCTCCTTCATCCCAATGTTGAATTCCTTCAAATTTAATGGTTTGGTAACATCGATTGTATGCAATATAGGTCCTGCAGCTATGCGCTCTCCCTATGACTCTAGGACAGTAATATTCCTGGGATCCTCATGAAAGTCTTCCACTGAAAAATTTCGAAAGTTGACAATATCCTTCATTTTCGCATCCCAAGATGGCATGACACATTCTTTCTGAGGAAAATACTCATCAAAGACAAGAGCATATTTATCTTGTAGGGCTTCATCCAAGTTCTTCGTCCCTCCAACTAACCCAAATGTCATCATGAAAACCTCTGTCATTATACCCTAGTGGTGAGTGTGTTGGTGTAGCTCCCTGTCTCAATACCAGGTAGTGGGGATTGGTCCTAAGGCGTGAATAAAAAAATGGACCCACTCAATATAGGTCCTCTCATTCCATACCTACATCCACATAGCCAAGTGCTTGCATGGGTCCCCATGGCTAGAAAAGAGCTCCATGGGTGGGTTAACTGGAATTTCAAATCGTAGGATCATCATTTCGACATTCTTCCTAGTCCTGAAAAGCCCCCTTGTGGGTTTGCGACCATAGTGCAGGGGTCACTCACATAGCCAAATCAAGTGCCCAAAATCTCCGTTCCTCGGGGACATCAGCTTCTAATTCTTTACCCATTTTGTAAATACATCATCTCGGGTTGATACAATCATCATCTCGGGTAGTCAGGATGGTAGGGACATCAGGGACCATTGGTTTCTAAGGGGGGGGAATGATCTAGGTGGATATTGGTGGCAACCCACCTATTCCACTTAGGGCCACACCGTTGTCTCTTTAATTTTTTTAGTTTCGGCACAAATTACTATTTTTAGCATTTTTTTAGGTCATCAACTTTCGGAGCCATTTTTAGGCCCTAAACGATGTGTTTTTGGAAACCTGGGAGCAACATGGGTCAATGGACTGATGTTGTTCACATCAAAAGTTGTATTCCTTGGATAGATCTTTCTAAATGTAATATTCTCAAATTTTCACATGATATTTGGAATATTAGAATTCTTAATAAACTTAATTAATTAAGTAAATAAAAGTGTGGAGGGACCCATAATCCTCAAACATTAATAAAAATCCACTTTTGATGTGTGTATGTGGATATTTCAAATCTAGATCTACATAATGGAGTAGTAGAGCAACTACTTAATGTGAAAGGATTGGAGATCATGTCTCATTAATGAGATAGATCATGGAGGTTGATACAGTCAACTAAGATCTTGGAAGGGATCAAACATAAGATCATATAGCATTTATGATGAGATGATGGAGGAGTGGTGTATTTAATGCACACATGATGCAGAGGGTAATCATTGCATTCACACATGATGGAGATCATGAAATGACAACGCAGTCAACATGGAGACATATGTCCACATGTACAATGCATTTATGAGGAGGGCCAAGGCATGAGAAGGCTCATAATCTATATAAATAATATGAAGGCACAATAGAATGTATGTTGAAGATTATTGTTGGTGTATGATCTGTTTAGATCTGGAATTGTCATGTGAAATTCCATGCTTTCTTTGGTTGTTTAGCTAAGATGGCAAGTGTTGTTTAGCACTGGGTGTTCCTGGTCGGGAATCCCGCCTCTTTCCTTGAGTGATCTCTTGGGAGAGGATTTTACTTCATTATACATCAGACCATCATCCCCACAGTTGCAGAAAATTAGTTGTCCTCTTCCTCGACCTATGCCTCCGCCTCTCCCTCCTCCCCGCCCTCTTGCAAGGGATCCTCCTCGCCCGAAGGGAGATGCTGATGACGAAGGGTCAGCCTGCACCCTATATAGGTTCCCCCTATCTATCATCAGATCATACATTTGGCAATTGCGCTCATCGTGGCCCACCGACGAGCATAATCTGCACCAATGTTGCTTCATTTTTGGGACATAAGCACATAATCATGGGTAGTGGTCTGTATCATGCCTTCCTACTACTCAATAATCAACGCACCCTAGTGTGGGGGTACTTGGTCCAGCAACGTCTCTTGGGTGTAATGGGCTTGGTCCCCTAGCTTACATATAATCTGACAACAGAGGGCACTGCTCCTTAGTGTGGCATGATACCTTGCACTGTATGCACCAGACATCCATGCTAGCTTCTTTACCCCAATCCCTTCGCAAATCTAAATTTCTAAGTGCATTGCCTCTAGATGGCTCTGGATTTGTAGTGCCCTATATTGAGCATCATCCCTTGGCACAACTTCTACCTTCATGGAAATCTCCAGGGCCTCTTCTTGTGATTCAATGTTGTGTTGACCCATAGGTCCACACAGATGTGGTAATAGCATGGAAAAGAACCATTCCTTATGCTATTTTTCCTCATAAACAAATCCTCCATCCCTGATGACTTTCTTCAGCCGCTGGTCAACTTCCCAAAAAAACTCTGTATGTCCTTCCTTGATATCTTTCAACTCTACTACGCATTGAGAATAGGACTTAGGTTTTCGGAACTGTTGCTTCAGGGCATCCTTGATCTCCTGGATTGTAAGATTTGCATGTTGAGTGATGTATCCCATGAACCAATCTAGAGCTTGCCTTTCAAAGGATATTGATAGTTGCACTCTTTTTATAGCATCATTATTAACATTCTGTGCAGCCCACACCATGTTTTCCACAAAACAAAATCGATTCATATCCTCATCCCTCACGCCCTTAAGATTGGTTAGCCTCATTTGTGCGCCAATGTTGTCCACAGGTGGTGGCAGAGGTGGGGTAGGATAATTATTACCTTTCCGCGAGTTTGTTGGTTGTGTAGCCGGGGGACTGGTCTCTACTTGCACAACCCCGCCTTCGTTTAGATTTTGTGGATCCCTTGAAGGACTATACACTAATATATCCCCTTCTTTATTAACCTGATAGTGTTTATCACTCTGTGTCATGCTTCCACTCTGATCGAAGGCAATTCACTCGGTGTCACTGCACAAGACACCCTTTTCACACAATAGAATCTTAATTAGAAATGGAAACATTTGTAAGAACTTGCCCCTAAATCCTTTGAAGAACCTTCTCTCAGCTTCAGAATAGGACACAAACTGCTTGACTGCAAACTCAATTACAAATCCACCCAAAACACTATCAACCCAATGATCGACAGTCCGGGTGATTTTGTTATCAACCTTCTCGAACTGTTGGATGCTCTTAGGGGTCCACTGTATGACATGATCATCTTTCCAACAAGTTTGGAATTCCGCTAACCTTGCTAGCCAATCCTGTAGTTCATGCACAAAGGTTACAAATAATATCTCATGTAACTATGTAAAAATATACTTATTCTTCCACTCTTCGACATATAGCTTCTTACTTCTGTTTTCTTTTAGGGAAAATTCTTGAATCTGCTTTTCAAACAAGTCCTCAATTTCAGGTTTTAATGGCTGTCAATGACCCCATGGAATTACCCAATCTCTCTCTCTCAAAATGCTCCCGGTCTTGACAATGGAACCATTTTTTGTTTTGAGGTGTCTTGACCCAGGTTCAGATTTAATGTTTACCAAAAAACCCCTGTACTACTGGCCCTTTCAGCAATGGCCTACTTGCGCAAGTCAAGGTCTCACCCGAAGTAGTATGGGAGGGTGTTGGAACTAGGTTTCTGCACCCTGAGAGAGAGATGAAGCTAATTAAAGTGGGTACCTTCAAATCTACAAGCATGCGCTGACAAATCCCTAACCCAGAAACCCACAATATTATAACTCATGTGAAGGTCGTAAATCATAAGATAACTGATAATCAGAGGTGATATGACCAAACACAACTAGATCTAAACATTCATTACTCTTTCAAAGCACCGCATCCACGTGTGCTTCAATTAACTAACAATATTCAATATACAGACATAACTTGGAAATCAACATATAGCACAACTCATAACATAACACATAGACATTCTGATATCAACACGAAGATCTTCTCATTCATTAATACTTCAAATTCCACTTACAAACTCTTTACCGGCCCGTGCACACAACCTGTGGGGTCCACACATAGCAGGACTTAGGGTCTCCATGCACACAACCAGTAGGAGCCCTTACCTAGACAAATCTGCACAACAAGTATTACAAATCCAACACTCGTATCCAGAATTAATCTAAAACTTACCTCTAGACTCGATCTATCCATTTATTTATAATATATTAACCAATGCTACTCTATGGTCCACAAACCATGGTTTGCGGACCCTTGGTCTACTCTTTGACCCATTACAATTCATTAGGGGCTTTGATCTGCCCCAAAGCCCCTGTGCCAAACTAACTATTACAAAATATTACAAAAATATATCAAAATTGTTGCTAGGGGACCCCGCTCCAACAGTAGGTTTCTATTATGTTTTAACAGGTTTCTATTACTTTGACCAAGGAGTATACTTTTATCTCTTTTCCAGACTCTATAAAACAACCAAAAATAAACCCCCTGGAGTCCTCTTTTAGCTCTTTTAGACTCCCAAAATATGAAAATATTTTTGAGTACTTGTCTTTTCAAACTCATAAATATAAATGTAAAGATGTCTACTTGATATAAGTTTAACCCTTTTCCAAACTCAGATAAACTCTCTAAACATGAAAAATATGTCAGGTTTTACCTTCATTGGACTCATTGAAACATCGAACAATGATGGACTTGTTGAACATGATAACGTCGAACCGCTCCTTCTCAGGGTTGTTTAAAAATAATTGGAGGATTCATCTAAAGGATGAACTTACAGTTCAAGCATATTTTTTCCTCCTCAAGCTTGTTAAAAAATAAAGAGGTACAAACTAGTATGGTTGGGGAAATTGGGAAAATAGGGGATTCCATTTTTGTTAATGGTAGTGAGTCGCTCTTGAACATGAAACTTTTTCACTTCATCTCCGTGGCCATTGTGTTAGGTAATATTCTTTTCTCTTGGTTATCATACCGTTTTTTAGAGCCTCCATTTCAATTTTGGGGCAATGCTAGAAACTACATTCAGTTTCACCAGTATTCAAGAGAATTCATTAAGTTGATCTCCATTACAACCCTCTTAAGCCTTCATTTCATGTTTTCCTCTCCTGATCCAGTTCCATATAAACATCATTCTGGTAATTTTGTCTCAAATAATGATACCTTTTTCGTGTCGTTGATAGGGGATACATCAAGGCCCTCCTTTAGCAGGTCACTTTGTAGGTTTTAACCCTGTATAAAAATTATTTGCAAATGAATATTAAAAATAGAAAATAAACAATAACAAGAGCATAAAACATAAAACATATATACACATAGATTTTCCCCTAGATCCCAAATTGGGACGACCAGCTTGATTTTTCATTATATTCCTTTTAGTGTTACAACACATATATATACATGTCAAAGCATACATAAACCCCAATCCATTAACCCTGGATTAAAACATAACTGTAGTTCCCTTGACCGAATCTACAAAATACCAGGGGCCAAAAACCATCATGCCCCAAAACCATGTGCAAACCCATGCGTAAAACCATGGGTGGGTCCACCCACTAAAAAATAGGGTCCAAAAAAAATTTCCCAGGACACTGTCGCCCCCCTGTGACCCCCCTACTGCGCCCAGCACAATGTACCAAGGAGTCTGTCACCTCCCCCCCCCCCCCGCGTGTGACTATTCTTGGAAATAATATAACGCATACCAAACACACTTCCTTTCAACATCAATACATCATCCAGGAAGTTGACTTAGAAACACCCCTTTCATACCTTGGTGCTTGCATACATCAATGGAAAGTTTCCTCGCTTTCGGCGACAGATTTACATCAATGGCCTTCAGTCGAAATATTCTGTGTGGTGTTCTACATCATCTCATTTACTCACACCATAATAATTGTACCATAGTACCTTGAGATCCATTAAAATCATGGATGGTTTCTCTCACATCTGTTAATGACTTACATCATTGGCTGGTAATTAGATGGTGTCTACCATGTTCGACTCCAACTCATTGATTCACATGGTTAGACTCATACATTAGTTGGTCATGTGAATGAGATAGAAGACCCCAGATCTATTTTAATCCATCTGTTCTACAATTTCAGGAGTTATAAAAAGATCACAATGTATGTTAGAGGTGATCATATTGATGATCATCCCGTCATGTGTCTACCAATTGCATTTGTTGACGTGTCTTTTGATAACTATACATGTTATGTTATATTATGAGTTGAGTATGGATATGCCTCCCTGAACAACAATATTTCATGATTAATGTATTGTAATAGATGAAGCTCATTTTTTGTCCTTGATCCCTACTTGTCACAAGATAAAGCATTTCAGTCATCAATCATCACCTCTGAGTTTTCACTTTAGGGGGAATTCTGTTATAGGTCATTTTGTCACATCCGATCAGTAAGCCTCCTAATGGTATCAATCGAAACCCTATTCCCCCTTATCATCATCTTTCAGAAATCCCTAAGAATTTACCTTTCATCCCCCAAAATTTATCCCTAAACTACATCCTCTAAGATACTTTTAGGACCAACTCTCCCTATAAGCCTACTAGGGTGTGATCACCTACATATTGCTCCATTGTGGCCAGCGTTGGTCACCAGTAGGTTGTTCCCCTTTTCAACTACGTTGGTTCTATAAATCCGAGAGAATGATCAATATTCCGGAAGATTCACTTTCGAGGAGTTTCCATAAGTTGTTTCAATCACTTACCTTGGATTAAAAATTCAGATCCTATCCTACCCTACTTTGGATTTTTCACCACTTATCCTTTGATCTTATCCCGAGTCCATCAAAGGTGGATTTAAAACCTTATAATGGTAATTGGATAATGATTGAAAAGGTTAGAATGAAGAATGAGTGAACAATTGGATTTGGAGAAATGTTTCCCTTATGTTTTTGTAGTGAGTGGTTATTATCTCATGCATTAGGGAGATTCGAAGTGCATATTCTGACAAGGAAAGGACAAGTTAAAAACTTGGAGGAGCTCTTCTACAAGTTCAGTTACTACTTATGGTTGTAATATCCTTCTATTTATATTAATGCAAATAATTCTATGTTTTCCTATATGTGATTTTGATCCATGTATTTCAATACCATGTTGATCTATTGAATAGAGTACTTAGATGATACTGCATAGATCCCGTAGTTTCTTGGCTTGTGTTATTTGGTTGTGTAGGTTATACTTTTGGCCATCAGAGCTGGAAATGGAGACTCCAAGCTAAATAAGGAGCGAAGTTTGTGATAGGTTCCAGGTAGGCCTCACTCCATCATCTATTAAATTTAACGAAAGAATTGGGTTCCTTGTCTCTCTGTTGTTCTAGGTTGACCTCGAAACCTAGGGGGGATAATTTTTTCTGAAATTGTAAATCTCGTATAAAAGTCTTCTTGGAGATACATAACATAGTTTATTTGGATATTTAATTTCTCCATTGTCCTCTTGTTAAACTTCCTTTAGCCTAGGTAATGATGGGAAATATTTAATAGCATGTGATTCTGCATGGAAAACCCAAATATCATCATATTATATTTCCTCATATTGCATTCTTAACATTTCTACTTGTTCCCTTATATTTCTAATAATTTATGTTTTAAATTTATCAAGAAAATTTCCAAGTCCAGCTTGACATACCGATCTTGATGTTGATTTACTTACTCTTGCCCTTCCTCTTGATATGCGCTTGCATGTTTCACAAATTTTTTCAACCGATAATTGGTATACATCACCTCTACTCATGAGATCAGGGAAATCAATCCACTCAGCCCTAATTTTTATAAGTAAGAAGGTTTTCAGTGTGTCAAATCCTAAATCATGCAATTTTTCCCTCTTAACATTATACATAAATCTCTCCATTAGATCCTCAAGGATCTCATCTCTTTTTTTATTCATACTAAATATTTCTTCTTTAAGATCATGATCTTTATATTTTTCTAGAAATATATTTTTCATATCATTCCATGATCTTATTGAAATAGTCCCTGAACTTATGAACCATTTAAGAGCTCTATCCTTCAATGTTGCCAGAAACAATCTCAATTTTTGAGTGTTTAGTAAGTAACCGTAAGATCTACAAAGGATTTCAAATTTAAAGAGAAATGTTTCTAGATCCTTTAACCTTATACCATGGAAGTTTGGAAGGAAATATGGAGGGATTTTATTCATATGCACTCTGACATTAGTATCTTGAATGGAAAATCCAAGAGGATCTTCTTCATTGTCATCATCTCCATCCATTTATTCTACCTTATTTTCCACCTATTCTTATTCTACCCGCAAAAGTGGATGGTGATGTGGCTCTTACTACACCACAAGATAAAGTAGGGGGGGTTGGTATTGGATAATTAATTTTTTTGTTTTTATAAAATAAAAAAAATGAATCAGAATGTTATTACAATGCAATTTTTTGTTCTTGAAATCAAAGATGCCTAATGCAATTTTTGTTTTGCATAAAGTAAAAGAAATTAATAAACTATGGAATAAAATAATGCATACTTTAACTGCAAAAAAGTGATGATCCCTAGTATTTTAACACGAATGCTGCAACTCTCAAGGTTGCCAACTTAAAGTATCAACTCAAGGTTCGTACAAACTTAAGAGGTGTCTGCACTATATGTACAACATATAATGTGTCCTTCTTTCATTGATATCATGTAATGGAGTGAATGTCATGAAATAAAATCCTAAACTAATTACATAAATGGAAATTTTACTTTGAAAATAAATGAATCCTAGGAAAGAACAACAATTTGTAATTGAAATCCTAAGAGCATGAATTCAAATAAATAAGCCTAATCTACTTTGTAAAAATGCATGTCCTAAGTGGTGTTTATTCTTCCTAAATCATGGATTTAGAGCCTATGGGTCATGAATCAAGCCCAATAGAAAAAAACCAAGCTTCTGGAGCTAAGATGATTAAGTTTACACATGCTATAGGAGTGCTACAAGAGGTTGCTACAGGCGAAACAGAATTGCTATAGGAGGTCCCGTTTTGCTACATGAGGAGATAACTTTTCAAATGACCAATTAAATCAAATGAAAATGAGATGGTACAATTTTTTTTTATTAATTGTATTTCGTAGGACTCCATTCCAATTAGAATCACTCCAAAATACCCCTGTTAAGATGTGCAAACAAATAACAAAAAATTACTACACTAAAAACTGGAAATTCAAGAACTAGTTAGTTAGTTAACCTATCAAATTCCTAACCTAATCAAGTGAAATTTAAATGGGGTAAACGTTTTTATTAACTTCAATTTTTTTATGGCCTGATACAAGTGGAATCAACTCAATTGAAGCTCATTAACATGTTCTAAAAATAACAGAAAATTACTGCTTTTTGCTAGAAGGGACTTCTAAAAATTCTATATTTGTGAACTAGTAAACCAATCCAAGTAGCTCAATGATTAATATGACTTTTAAAAGCTATTTTAAGGATTAATCATGCTTTTTAATCTATAATAACCTAAAAAACAACTCACTTAAATCATTTAACCTGATCCTACAACAAAATAAGCGTCAATACTAAATGCGAAATAGGAAAAAGAATAATAAGAGATGCATGTGAATAAGTGAAAATAATACATAAAAATTGTACAAAAGGGATCTAAGGCTCCTCGGATGGAAAAGACCAATGATACTTAGATTCCTATGAAGGATACCCATCTTTAGAAGCTCAAAGTGGCACAAAACTTCATTATTTGAGTCAATCCAAGTACATCCCTACTTGAAATGAACGTGGAGCTGAAAAAAAAAACAAGTTTCCTCCACAAAAAGACTATAAAATACATGCTGATAGAGGAAAATTCGAATGGGTACTTATACAAATTAATGGGGAATAATTCTCCTTGAAAGCAGGAATATTTCCCCTGCAAAATTTCTCAAATAGTGGATCTGGTTCCCAACACTAGGAATCTGTATTAAATGACAAGGAACACATTCCTATATTTTCTCAATCACTGGAGCTCCATAATTTGTCAATAATTTCATGATATTTTGTTCATTTATTCTTCAATAATGATCCTCTTGTAGTAGGGAGAAAGTACCTAGATTATCTCCTCCTCCAAATCTTCATAATTCACCTAATATTCTCACAATATTATACATAAATAAATAGTATTAGCATTAATATGAAATTGTATCTCAACCTTCCTAATGAACATATTAAAGATAAAAATATGTAATCTAATGCAAAAGAAAGAGGTTTAATGTGTTTAAGGATGGTCATATGCTCCTTAATTTATGTCTAATCTAGAGGCCCATCAACGTCTCTATGCTTTTTGATTCTCTAATGTCTTTTCTATTTATATCCTCTTGTAGTAGGGAGAAAGTACCTAGATTATCTCCTCCTCCAAATCTTCATAATTCACCTAATATTCTCACAATATTATACATAAATAAATAGTATTAGCATTAATATGAAATTTTATCTCAACCTTCCTAATGAACATATTAAAGATAAAAATATGTAATCTAATGCAAAAGAAAGAGGTTTAATGTGTTTAAGGATGGTCATATGCTCCTTAATTTATGTCTAATCTAGAGGCCCATCAACGTCTCTATGCTTTTTGATTCTCTAATGTCTTTTCTATTTATCATAATAATAAAACATTTATTTTCATTGAGTTCCATTATTGTTGTGTCTCATATTTTCTTTTAGTTTTTATGTACTGCAAGCATTTTTGCTAACATTTTTATATGTAGATATGAAGACCATTTCTAGACATTATAGGTTTTTGGATTTCATCCAACTTTTATTTATTGTTAGGCTACATAGGTCACTAGCAGTAAAAGTGAGGTTTTGTGCACACTTGCTCAAAATTTCACCCCTAAAACCTTTGATTTGACTGTCTCAGTTATATCGTTCTTAGAACGCTTAGCTCGAGCTTACATTTACTTAGCCCATTTTAGATATTCAAAGCTATTAATGGAAGGATAACACACATTTGAGTCTATAAAATGAAATGGTAAATATACCTAAAAGAAATAAAAGGACAATTATGCATGGTATACTGGAGAGAGGGGACCCTTCGTCTTCAAGTTCACGTCATGAGAAGGCTACAATATTCTGTGGAGGTCCACAATAAAAATATATGTTATTCCATCATCAAATACAAATTATAAGGAAGTATTAAAGTCCTTGCATAACTATAGTTCCTAACTTCTCAAATAATTAATACACAATAAAAATAATAACCAACACCTCTTCTTCACAAGGTTGGTGCATTTCATATTTATGTTTTTTTATTTAAAAATAATAAAATAAAGGCTTGTCAACCATATGAATTGTCCCTTCATGAACTAGTGGATGGCATACCTATTGTGACTCTAGAGTTTACTTATTTTAAGACAAGTGATTGTGCATTGATGCGTTGATGACAGGAAAGGGGTTTTTTTGGTTGCACATTCTATCCAGTGACATGGAGGAGAAAATAACAAATAGAATTGTGCTATTTTTTTTCTATTTAAACCATAATGACTATGGATTTGACCATGGATTTGTGCCTTAGTTGATGGTTGCTAGATATATTTATGCAACATAGCTGCTTGACAAATTCATTTTAAACAAAATAAAAATGTCGAATTCATTCATAAGGGGCACAACCATACCAATCATCAAAGCAATATTTATTTTCTAAACATGATTTTCTACTATAGGGCATTACCAAATTTCTAAAGATGATAACCCGCTACCATATTTCTATAAAGTGTTATAGAAACAACTAAACTTTTGAAAGTAGTTAGGAAACCACAAAATATATTTTAGGAAACCATAAAAGTATGGGTATCATTGAATTTAATAATCATGTGTCTCATTAAGCTCTTGTAAGATGAAATCGGATAACATGTTGTAATGTGAATGTTAATTAATGACTGAAAGTGAAAGGTAAATTAAGTGATATTAACCTAAATGGTCATTATAAACATGTATAAACCAAGGCTCATGAAACATTTTAAGGATCTTGTGGAAAATTAGACATAAAATAAAATTAATGTGCTAAGGTTGGATAATCATGGAGAGTTACCTTGGAATGAATTTATGGAATCCTAAAATAAGTGTAGTATAGAAATGAAGAATACAACTCCATGCAAGCCTTATCATAATGGAGTTACATAAACTATTAATTAGATTTTGATTGAAAAATAAAGGAGCATGCTTAGTGGTGTCAGATTACGATAGGGATTCTAGACAGAGGTAGTGGATACCATATGTTACCTAGAAAATATATCACCCTCATCATGTTTGGATGACTAGACTCCACATGAGGTATGGATTGGTGAAACCATCTCTTAAACATCTCAAGGTATTTGGATATGATGCTTATGTACACATTCCAAAGGAAAATAGGAGTAAGAGATATAGTGAGGTTGAGAAGTGTAGCTTTATTGGCTATAAATATGGTTTGAAAGATTATAAGCTTTGGATCCTAGAAACTAAGAATTTTTTGGTATAACCAAGATATGGTATCTAGGGAAATAAAATATTTTTTCAAATAGGAAGTCCTATCAAGGGAGAAGGAACCAGAGAAGATAGAGTTTGAATTGAAGGATGATGAATCAAACTCTACAGTAGAGTAGGAACCAAAAGAAGAATAGCCACATACTTTGATATTGAGGAGAATGGTTCATGAAGGAAGGTAGAAAAAATGGTATAGTACACTAATTTTTTCTTAAAAATTTTCTGTGTATTAATAATGATGATCCTAGAATTGTTAAGGAAGAAACCAATTTAGAGGATAGAAAACTCTAGAAAAAGGTTGTGATTGAAGAAATGGCATACTTGGATAAGAATGAATCTTGGGATCTAGTGGAGTTTCCAGCTAGAAGAAATACCATTAGTTACAATTAGGTCAAATGTGTGTTTAAGAAGAAGTTGAATGTATAAGGAAACGTGGAGAAATACAAATATTGGTTAGTGGAAAAGGTTATTTTTAGGTAGAGGAAATTGGCTTTAGCGATATTTTCTCTTGTTTCCATGTTAATTTCTATTAGATTTCTTTTATTTTTTGTTGCTATTTTTTTTATTTTGAATTAGAATAAATAGATATGAATACAACATCCCTATGTGGAGATCTAGAAGAATAAATCTACATCAGTTATCCATAAGGATTTACAGTAAAGGGGAAAAAATAGCTAATATGCAAGTTGAAAAAGTCCTTGTATGAGTTAAATCAATCACCAAAGATGTGGTATCAAAAAATTGATACCTATATGTTGGGACTTGGATTCACAAGGAGTAAAGTAGATCACTATGTGTATTTCAAACTAGTTGGTGATCATCTTATTTATGATCTTATATGTGGATGATATTTTTTTATTAGAAACAACTCATCCAAGATGTGAAAACTTAGTAGTTCTCTAGATTTTACGTGAAGGATATTGGTGTTTCAAATTCATTTTTTGTGAAATTAAATGGGATCAAGCTAATAGGAAAATTTGGTGAAATCAAAAGATGTATGTTGAGACTATATGGGAAAGGTTTAATATGAATAAATGTAAATTGATATAGGTCCCTATACATGTACGTGTAAAATTATATGCATATCAATGTCTCAAGAAACAAGAAGAGGAATAGGAAATGTCACATGTTCCATGTAATATTGTGTTTGTTTGTTTGATTTATGTAATGATCTATACTAGACTAGATATTTCACATGTAGTGGGAGTATTTAGCAAGTATATGTAAAAACCAAGGAAGGAGCATTGAACAATAGTTAAGATAATTTTTAGGTATTTGTGTAGCACTACTAGATATGGATTATGCTACCAAGAAATATCGAAATTAGATAGAGTCTTGTAAATAAATGGATCTGTTGATGCAAAATGGGTTGGATATCTCAATTATAGAATATCTATAGGTGGGTATGTGTTTAACCTATTTGTAAACTAAATCAGTTTGAAAAGAAAGATATTTCTTATAATGGCACTCTCTACTACAGAATTTAAATACATGGCAGCTACAAGGAAGCAATATGGTAACATAATTGTGTCAACTTATCATTCTAAGACCAAGAATATTGATGTTCACTTTGTGAGAGACATGGTTGAAGACAAGAAGGTGCTACTAGTGATCGTGGAAATTTTAAGGAATGTTGCATATTCATTAAAAAAATATGTAAGCAATGAGAAGTTATGTTGATGTAGATAAATATTTGGAATTATTTCCCTAGATTGTTGATAATGTATGCCTATGGCCCCCTATATCCAAAGAAGACAATAGGTGGGAGAACGTTGATATTTGCTATATTATATGCATGACTATCTCCATGTTTTATTTGTTTCATTTTGCACAAAAAATTATGGTGGGGTGGGTGTTGGGGGTGGGGGTCACAGGGGGGCAGTAGTTCCCTTAAAAAAGATTGAGCAATTTTTAGCACATCGTTTTCACTTTCAGTGGTTTTGGTGCATGGAGATTCATCCCATGGTTTTTTTAATTCCATTTAAGGAACTATCATTTTATTCTAATATAAGCTTAATGGATTGGAAATTTATGGATGTTGTGGGATATACATGTTGTATTGTAACACTAGAAAGTGATAAAACATTGAAAAAATATTTCTGCTTTTCCTGTTTTTGGTTTCTTGGTTAAAATATTTGTGTTGATGTGTGTTTGTATCATTGCATCTTTTCTATTTTTTAATAATATGTTTGGATAAATTAACTATACAAGGTTAAAACAAAAATTCATAATAGCTCCTTTTCAAATGTTAGAGTTTATCACTGTCCACTCTTGGATTAGGCCCTAATGGCCTAAGTTTCATAGTTCATTCTCTTATGTCATGAAATATACCCTTCCAACTCAATTGAAAATTAATCTACACATTGCATATAGTTTATGATTAGTACCATTCATTGAAATATTTGACTCTATGCAATTCAAAGATAGATTGGAAATGCCACATTTCCCATAAGGTCCCAATTCTTTATATCATTTGAAGGAGAAATATAGTCCCCCACCCCCAATATTTCATACCATTGTAATTTATTTATTTGGCACTTTACTTGAAATCCATATTTTCCATTGAAGCTTGACTCTTTTTAATTCAAATTTCTACGAGTTTGTCTCAATTATCTAAGAACCTTTATGCTTTGGGTCTTTGTTCACTTATATGTAGTAATTCACCATGGATAATAATTTTGACAATTGATAATCCTCTCTCTTAGGCCCTTTTTCTTGGAATTTAGCACAGTTTAAGTACCCTTCATTTCATTTCATTTTCCTTTAATTCCTTGGAAATTTCATATAGGACCACCCTCACTTGGGAAGATAGATAACTCATCCATATTTTTCATTTTTCATCTATTTAGTCATATAGCCTTCCATCCTTGGGATCCCTAGAATAGTGGACCCTATTTCACTTTGGTTCCCCTACCATTTTATCCCCATAAAGAATGAGAGTTTTGCTAGTCTACATCCTACAGTTGAAGTTGCATGCATTTTTTCTCATCATTTTGACAACATGCTTACCCTTTTCATTTTTCATTGGTATTTATTATATTATCAGTTATCACAAGCATTTCGCTTCATCCATATAGTGATAATTGTTTGTTTTTATGCCAACAATCACCCACCATGAGAATATTTCCATTAATGCCCCTACTTTTGATCACTTCCATTTGGAATTTTCACCTTCAACATTAACATCATCTATTTTTTTCTTTTTTCTTTTTTTTTCTTTTGTTTTGGGGGGGGTGGTGTTTTATCTCCTTGCTACTTCTCCTTATCCACATTTGGTTTACTCTATGAGATTCTAATTGGATAGTGATTTATTTTGGCACAATGATTAGATTTGTTATATCATCCTAATACCCCTTCTGAATATCAACAGGATCCATTTGCTAATTTGGTACTATGGACCTTTCATATCTCCTTGGCACCCCTTTTGTAATACTAGGAGGATTTTACCACCTCATTGTATCAGACATTTTGAAATACTAGGAGGATTTTACCATCTCCTCATAGTACCCCTTTTAAAACACCATAAGGACCTCTTTTACCCACTTCACCTCTTGGCACCCCTTTCGAAATAATAGGAGGGAATTATGCATTTATGGTCCTTAGTTTAGTTTATGGTAGCATCTCTTTTTTTCCATTAATTACAATATTTGTGATCAATCACTGTTATGTCCCATGGATTCTATTTAGTTCCATATTGATTCTTGTTACAATTTTCCCATGCCTTTATGAGTCATACCCATTCCATATTTCCAAATTATAACCTCTAATTGACCCCATTATTTACTAATACTTTTGAGAATCCACTTTCCTAGTAATTTACCATTTCTCATGGAAATTTTTCATTATTTCTAGGTCAATATTATAGTTATTCTCTAAAAAAAGTGAGTCTTGAGTTCACCTATCAATGCTTTCCCATCCCCATGCAGTCTATGTTAGTCACATCCTACTTTCTACCATGTTTTGGTTTCAAGGATTTATCATTTCCTTGATTCTAGTGAGCCTTCCCATATAACCTTTATCACATGTATTCTAAGGGCCAATTTTATATGATAATGTACCTTGGAATCATCATCATCATTAGTGGGTGCCTCAAATAAATCAAGAGACCTTAATGCTCTTTTACTTGTTCATTTCTCACATGCTCAACTTTAGCTCATTATCATATGCTTGAGAATGATACACTTGATGGAAAAGTATTTTCTAAGGATTCAAATATTATTCCTATGTATAGTATTCTAGGTGATTACCTTGGTTTGAAAATCATACATATAGAATCTAGTTTGATACTTAATAAAAAAATATGTAATTTACTCTTAAAACTAGTAAATGTTTTATGAATATTATCAACTTAATCATATCTATGTAAAAAATTAGGTGAATTTTTAACCAAATGGGTGAATATTTTTAAGAAAATGTCTCGAAAATATTCAATTGGAAAAAAATTGCCTCTAAAAAAATACCTGCTTGATGTTCCAATGTTTCAATTGATTGTACCTGTTTCCTAGACATGTGTGAGTTATATCTATCCTCATAAGGATTTTTTCCTCTAGATATCTCCCTACACATTTCACCATTAACATTAATTTCTAGGTATATAGGTCCATTTTTTCTACCTTGGATGTTGAGCCTAAGCCATTTTTATTCATGGACATTGACATACTTCCTATTTTTTCCTGATAAAAGAAACCCAAATTTTATTCATCTAAAGGAGTAAGAAAGTTACATTTTTCATATGTTGAAAACATTTGAGAAATAAATACCACACGACATATCATAAATAAGGCCTAAAGACCAAGAAAATAAAGAGGGCATGCAGGCTTGACAGGAATCCCTTAAGGGAATAATAGATAAGACCAGAAAAACAAACCCCAAAGGGTGCAATATATACAAGCTTAAAAACCCCAACAAACTGAAATGCTAGCCAAGAAAAAAATTTGAAATGATACACACATGCTTCCTAGCTAGCCCCCAAAAAAGCATGCATAGAGCAAGCCAATAAAACAGGAAGAAGTACAATTAAAAACCCATGGAAAACCCTAGGATTTTTACGACACTGGTGGAAATGATGATGAACAATATCGACAAAGAGGCACGAACTAGGTTCTATAGTGGAATGGAACCCACCACTAACTTTCTCCCACAACTCCCCACACACATCGACATTGGAGTAGCCAAGAATAAACATACCACAAACCACAATAAAGGCAGCCCGAGGAAAATGCAGTGCGACCCCCACCAAAAGCATCACTAGGAAATAAGAAAACATGACATCCAACAAGGCACCATCGCATAAAAGCAGTAAGAGGAAGAAAAGAAGAGGGGGTTATGACAGCTAGGTTTCCAGCCATTGGGCCCCCTCATTGATGAGACCAATAAAAGACCAGGTGATAAAGGTTCAAAATCCCAAAAAATTGCTCCAATAGAGTGCCCAATTTTCAAATTTACTATTATCCATTGATATACTTCCTATTGACATTAACATATTCATTTTGGGGCTTATTCCTATGTATCCTAGTATCTATCCATCTCATTAATGGTTTACCTTGGATGAGGCTGAGAGAGACCTTATTTCTTTCAAAATTGGTAGGATATCATGTGCTTGAATTTAGCTTATCATTGCAACATTCAGATTCATGTGTGTGTGTGTGTGTACATTATTTAGTCTCACATGTAGTTTCTTTGATTTGATTGTCTTAATTCTATTGTTCTCAGAGTCCTTAGATTTAGCTCCCCTTAACGTAGCTTATTTTGGATATTCAAATCCCCTTTCCTATTTATTCGGGCTTCTTAGGTTATTTTGTTCCCCTCCCCATTGGAAGAGAGTGTTATTTCCTATGGAATCAAATTAGTTATAGTCATGATACTTCTATTGGAACATATGTATATGGGACTATTTATATCATTGTATTGTGATCTAGCTCATTTCTTGATAGCCACATGTTTTAGATATTAAGATCTAATTTTGTCTCACTTTCTTAACCCGTATATGTTGGGTACACAATTATATTACTTATCATGAGTTATCTTGACGAGTATGGGTATGAATACCTCATCCATACTGAGATCTTGTGTACTTACCATCTTGAGGCTTTCTTGTTTACAAGTGGTACTTTTCACCCTCATCTATGAGCGGTTCTTATTCCCAATGAGCTTATTTCCCTCCTATTTTATAGGTTAAAAAAATAAATATATAACATATTTTAGTAATTTTATGTGCTCCTAACCTAATAGATTAAAGGGAATCTATTATAACCCAAAAGTCGTTGACCTAGACCAAATTACTAGGTTTACTAAAATACACCACACAAAATATGTGCGCAACTCATTTCACCCACACCATCTCATTTTACACCACCATGACCTAAGGAAACACATTTCATAAAGTATTAAAACCTATTTTTTAATGTTTCCACTTGGAATTATCCAAAAATTAAAAATTAAAAAATAAAAATAAAAAAAGCAAGGTTGTCGTGGCATAAACCCTAAAAATAATTGTAGATTTGATATGGTCAATAAATCATTTTGATTATCGCCATGTCATTTTTTTGCGTACAAAATGCAAAGGTTGCCTCCATTTTGCATATCATCTAATCAAAGTAAAACAATGTTGTTGAATTTATCTAGACAACAAGATAGCCTTTGTGCCTGATGGGAATTTTGGCATCAACCATAGCTATTTGTAGCCACATGGAGATGATATCAATTGCAGTAGGAAACAAACCCTCCTAGGAGCCACTTTCTATGAGTGATATTATTTTTAGTGTCCATTGGGTAATAAAGGAATAATCATATTCTTTAAAATTTGTTTAATCCATTGTTACAACTACAATTTATTTCTTCGTGGTCTATACTAGGGTTTGTAGAATATGGATCTACTTTCAAAAGGGTAATTTTGATTATTTTTACTATCATTTTTTTTGTCATATAGCTTGCAACCAGTAGATATAGGAATTTTCTAACTCTTATTTCAAATTTGTAACAACAAATAGTTCATATTCCTATCGTAAATTTAGTATAAGTGAGAACTTGATGTATTGATTCACCCTTCAATTTGTCATTGTGAGTTGATAAATCATTTATAGTGCTCTAACATAGGCTCATGGTCGATGGTAATTTAATTTTAAATTGAGAAACTTGAGTTACTTTATTTTCAACCATATAAGAACTTTGTGTTCTTTACATTTCACATCTTAAGGCAATTTTGATTGTTTCGTTAATAACACATAATCAATCTAAGCTAATTAACCTTCAACCTTTACATGATTTAGGTAGAGTAACCTTAAAGATACCCCCCCCCTAAATTACGATTTCCATAGCCTCAAGTGTGGGGAAAGGCCACTAAGGTGGAATTGTATGGATTGTTTGGTAGATACCTCTAGGCTCTCTTTTTATGGTTAGAACTTTTACATCTGAGATAGAGATTTAGAATTGTAAATTTTTCATAAATAAATCCTAAGAGAATAATGAGGTGGAAAATATAGGTGCATAGCCACCATATTAAAAATCTCTAAATCTAAATAGATAGCAAGATATATTATAAATTAATATTTGGAAAATATATTTTTATATATCCTTAGTCAATGTCCATTATCCATGAGAGGTATTTTCTCTTTTTCAATGGTATGAAACTTGGAAGAACCATTATTGTAACACCTCCTCCCATATCGACCCACTTTAAGGGGCTCGTCAAGATAAAAATGAGCCGAGGGCTACTATGACATGACTCAACCTCCTAGATAACCTTAAGGAAATGGAGTCAACAAAAAAATACATCACTGACTTCCCTCAGGTGCTATAGGACCCCCAAGAGCTAAACCACCCTTCTAGGTGCATAAGCCCCGAGTTAAATTTCTTTTTTACTGATATCGACTCCCATATGCTCGCATAACATTTGACTGGAAACCCCCAGTTTCATGTACAAGTCTAAAAGGGAGCGACATCAATCTTCTTCACCTAGTCCTGTGCCAACAACCGTGATATCTAAGCCACCTTTTCAGGGCTAGTATTCAAACCACTACCTAGAACTTGATAAAAGTTTCTAGAATGATAAATGAGACAAGGAAAATGCCTCTAACACAAAACTTAATGAAGGAATTGACCTAACCTGGTATAAACATGTCAATCATTCGTCTTACACATTGGGTCATGAATTCATATTTGTACATAGAGATACCAAACATATCTTAGAAACATCAATAAGGCCTAATTCCCTCTCACAATAGCTAGAAAAACATCTATTATTCATGCATTCATTAACTAGTCATTTACAAGTAACAACATGATAAGGGCCATAACTTGAATGTGTCATAAAACCATGATTATAACTAACATATAACTAGATAAATAACAATTATTATAAAAAACCTTAAATACACATAATAACAAGTGTAATTACTCATGAATAACAAAGGGAAATATCTCTTATCGATCATATGAAAAATCCAACCAATTCAGGGACTTCCATGTACCGCTTAACCATAGATTGAGCTTAATCAAATCTCTCTTCCAGCCAATAACCCTCGTGCCATATTCCAATCTCATGGTATAAACCAATACATAAAAGAAACAAGGGAATCCATATGTTAAACCACCACCACCCTCACACTATAGTGATCTCACCTAAATCAGTCCCGAGATCACAAAACCAAACCAAGCTTGGATGGCTCAAAATTCCTTCACCATCCTTTGATGAATTTTCCTATCTCCACCCATATATTTAGAGATTCCTGAAGAAAACCATCTCCACACCCAACCCTTGGTATTTTCCTAATACCACCTCACCAGATCCAAAAACCTTTCGGCAATCCAAAAATCAACCAAGAATGAATCCCATGGCACCATGGTTGTCTAGAAATGATAAGGCAAGGTTGAAACCATTGTTAAACCGGGAAAAAACCATGCCAATGATAACAAGTGAAAAAAATAGACATGTGCATATACCATGCACACAAAAAACATCTAGGAAATCATACATGCAACATATTACATGTAGGTATTCCCACTGAATTCACTTGATCCAACCTTTCCTTGATTGATCCTTTATTTCCTTGTTCTTCCTTTTTTTTACTTTGATTTCCTTACTTGCTTGATTTATTTCTCCTCTTGGTTCTATTCTCCTATCTAAAACCAATTCCAAAACTAAACTGACAAAAGACCCAAAAATAATTCTCTAAATATTTTTTATTAGTCATGCCTCTAATTTCTTTATTTTTCCTCTATTTTCCTTCAATTTCCTTCTCACATGCAACTTGTGACCTTTCACCTTCCTTTTCTCCTAATTTCCTTGATTTTCATAAATAAAATGCCAATAATGAATTTTTCCTTTTCAAATCCTTTACCATTACCTTTTCCAATTTCCCTTTAGGCATAATAAACAACAAGTGATTCACCCTAGGATGTTTTTCCCAACATTCAACTTGGAATATGTGTCCCATTTCCTTGGTCTTATTTTTCATTTATTAACTTTATTACATGAAATTTTAACTCAAGGATATTATATACCCTTCCCCCTGAGGGGAACATCGTCCTTGGTTTTATATGACATCCATGACCAGTAAAATTTCTAAAACCAAAAACATACTTCCCATGGGGCTTTATAACCCAACTCATTGTCGTATTTACAATGAATAACCTGCTCAAAAGAAAAAACATCACGAAAACATGGCTACATGAAAACCATACCACTTATTGGAGCTTTATAACACAAATAATTGTGGTATATGTACAATAAAAACCATACATAACTATGTACATATACCAAAAACTCATTTTCCTCCACCAAAAAATAATGAAGGATACATAGCCTGCATTTGATTAGTCATCTCCCCTGTAGCTTCATCAGGCCCAAAGTGATTCCACTACACTCTAACCTGCTTGATTACTTGGTTCTAGATCATGATCTATTTCCAATGCAATATACACTGAGGTTCCAGTTACAATTCCCCTTCTGGATCCACCTACAATAGAGACAAATAAATCGCTTGATAAACATCCTTTACATATCTTTTAAGAAATGAAACATGGAAAACATCAAGGACTTTCACTGTCAGAGGCAGTGCAAGTCTGTAGGCCACTAGTCTAATCCTCTCAAGGATCCTGAAAGGCCCATAATATCAAGGTGCCAACTTGGCACATGATCCAATCCTCAAGGAGCTCTTCTTGGGCTTAATGTGAAAGTACAAATGCTCCCCAACCTGAAACTCCTTAAATTCCATGTGTTGATCTACAGAAATTTTCTATGTATCATGTGTTGCCTTTAGATTCTTCTTTATAACTTGCATTTCCTATTCTATCTCTTCCAACATATTCAGTTTAATAAGTACCATGTTCACTAAATCACTCCAGCTTATGGGAGTGTTACAACTCCACCCATAGAGTGCCTCAAAAAGACTCATCTTCAATGACTCCTGATAACCATGGTTGTAACAAAACTACACTAGTGTAAGATACTCCTCCCACCTCCATTGATGATGCATAACATACATTATCAACATGCCCTTTGGAATCCCTTTGACCCTCTTTGTCTTTACATCTATCTGTAGATGATAATATGTACTAAAGGCCAACTATGTACCCAAACCTACAATTAAATCCTTCCAAAACCTTAAAGCGAAAGCATCATCTCTATGTGATATGAACTTCTTTAGGATACCATGCAACCACATTATATCTCTAATGAAGAACTGAGCTACCTCTATTGTTGAATAAGTAGTCTTCACTCGAATGAAGTGAGCTACCTTTCTCAACCTGTCAACCACAACCATGGTGGAATCATGCTACTTCGATTTCCTCAAAAAACCTATAATGAAATTCATGCAAATGGCCTCCCATTTCCACTCTGGAATCAGAATTGGTTGTAGTAACCTACATAGATTCTTACACTTTTCCTTTACTGGTTGAATTTCCAAACATCTAACCATAAACTCTGCACATATTTCTTAACATTTTGCAAATAGTATAAATTCTTCACAGTTGTCGACATCTTCTGATATCCTAGGTGGCATAAATATGGCTTCACATGAAACTTCCTCAAGATAAGCTTCTGGATATCACTGTCATCTGAAATATAGATAATGTACCTAAATATCACCAAGCCATTTGTTGTGAGATGATGTTCCACATCATGTTCACCTAAACCCTACTGCAACATGTGCCTAAGTTATTGATACTTGTCATCATGATGTCTTTCCTATAAGATCCGACCCTGAAAATATGTCCCATAGGAGATCACAACTGCAACATGGTTTACATGACCTCTCCTACTGAGAGCATCTACAACTTTGTTCTCCTTTCCTTTAATATATGTGATCTCAAATTCAAACTCACTAAGGGTAGCCAACCATCTAGCTTGTCTAGCATTCAAATTCGGTTGGTCAAAAAAGTACCTCAACCCACTATGATCGATCATCAACACAAACCTTCGACCAAGAAGATAGTTCCTTCACATATTCAATTCATGAATGATCGCTGCCAACTCAAGATCATGTGTCACATAGTTCTACTCGTGCTCATTCATTTTCCTTGATTCACAGCATACCACATATGCCTCATGCATCAGGTTTCCACTAAGCCCTCCCTTGCAAGTATCTATACACACCACGACCTCTTTGTATGGATCTACAATCTTGAATATTGGAGCATTTGTAAGCAATTTCTTCAATTTCTCAAAACTATATGCACACTCTTGAGTCCATTCAAACTTCTTTCATTTTTGCTTCAAATATGTAATAGGATAGGAAATCTGTGAAACATTATTAATGAACCTCCTGTAGTAACCTTCCAACCCCATGAATGATCTAACCTCGTCCACATTTCTAGGAGTTTCCCATTCGATGATAGTTCTTATCTCTTCCTGATCCACTCTTATGCCTTCCTTGGAAACAACATGTCCCAAGTAATGTACCTCTATATGAAAGAAGTTTAATTTACTAAACTTGGCATACAAGTGATGCTTTCTTACAATCTCAATGTTGTTGTTAAGTGTTCAGCATGCTCTTCCTCATTTTTAGAATATATCAATATATCATCAATGAATATAATCACAAACTTGTGCATAAAAGGACGCAACACAATATTCATCAAACACATAAAATTACTTCGAGCATTAGTCAAATTGAAAAGGAACCACAACAAACTCATAATGAACATACCTGGTTTAACAAGAAGTCTTGTATTTTTACTCTTCTTTGATGCGTACATGATGGTATCTTGATCTCACATCAATATTTGAGAACATTGTTTCTCCCTTCAACTAGTCAAACAAGACGTTGATCCTTGGCAAAGGGTAAATGTTCTTAATTTTCACTTTGTTCAGATTCTTGTATTCAATGCACAACCTGATATTACCATCCTTATTCTTCACGAATAACAATGGTGCACCACAAGGTAATACACTTGGCCTACGGTATCCCTTATCAAGAATTTCCTTCAACTGCAACTTCAATTACACTAACTATGGAGTGCACATCTTGTATGGTGCCTATGATGTTGGTGCTACTCCAAGTAACAACTCAACATAAAATTCCACTTCCCTCTGGGGAGGAAACTCTAAAATCTCTGTTGGGAATACATACTGAAACTGCTACAATACAGGGTATCTCTTGAATAGTTTTTCATCCTCAACATCCTTACCCTTGTCACTGCAAACAATACACACCCTTTCCTACGATTGCGCTTTGTCTACATAGTTGTGACCATCCTCACCAATGTAGCCATATTATTTCCCTGGAAGACTCTCCTTTCCCCATTATCATCTAGGAACTTAATATCCTTATCATAAAAATATTCTTTAGTTTTGTGGTGGTACAACCAATCCATACCCAAAAACATACTATATGATCGCAATGGAAGCACATTTAGATGCATTGATGTAGGCATACCATTCAGCTCAAATGTACAATCTCTTACCCAGTGATGAAATCTCTTCTTTATACCTATAGAAAACTACACCAACCAAGGCTCTACATTCACATATTTTCTCAAACCACACATATCTACTAGGTCAGGATTAACATAACTATAATTATATCTAGGGTCAATCTAAACAGAAACAACTTGGCCACAAATATTACCATCCATCTCAATAATAGATGTCTGGTGATATGCATGCTTGTTTTCCATAACTGCATAAATCCAAGGAATGTTATGGTCCGCATCCTTATCTATTTGCGCCTCATGAGAAATATAGATCTGAGCCCTCCCACCCTGATACATTGTACAATACTTATTGTGATGATATTTTCCACATATCCGACACTACAACGGTCCCCTTCCATCACCTCTATTCTTCTTCTCTCCGGGCTATGACCCATGTCCCTTCTCAATTTCCATTAGAGGAAATTTTAGCCTAAAAGTGGTCTCGTAAGGAAAACTAATAAAATAATAGCAAAATATAAAATAAGAGTTCTGGATTTTGGAGGGAAAATAAGAAAACTACTTTTTCCATTGTATTTTTGGCTTATCTCTTTATAAGTTTACTTGAATTTCAAGTGTAGACTCTCATTGGATGCATAATTAAATTTTGCATCCAACGAGTACCCATTAGGCATACTTTTGAGAAGACCTACATTGATAAAAATTGAAGATACATTAAAAAAAAATGTGTTTTGAACACTTTTTTTAATGTATATTCAATTTTTATCATTGTGGGTCTTCTCAAATGTATGCATAATGGGTACTTGTTGAATGCATAATTTATTTTTGCATCCAATGAGTGTCTACACATGAAAATTCAGTAAACCTATAAGGGGATAAACAAAAAATACAATTATAAAAAGTAATTTTTTTCCCTAAAAACTATTTATATGTACCTCTTTTTAAATTTAAAGGATTTTGATCGATTTACTTATTATGTATGTGAAAATTTGATGGGAAATTTTAAGCTGAAATTTTCTCTAATGGCTGAACTTATTATAAGAACCAACATTTTCTTTCTCGCCTACATCCTGATATCTTCCTCACTTTGGTAGCCACTTCCCTTTAACCTTCTCATTTCCCTTCAAATCATCCAAGGCTCATCTTTATGCCTTTACTCCTCATAACAATGCTTCAATTTTTTGATGGCTTCCTCCAATGACCTAGGCTCATCAAACTCAATCCAGTATGTATATGATGTTGGAAATCCATTGATGAACCTATGAATCTTTGATTTCTCACTTGAGGTAAGGAAAATACATCCATAGCTTTAGTAACCTTCTAGTATACTCATCATCTATCATAGAACCCTTATGCAACTCTTCTTCTCAAACGCCCCTGACATTCTTCACATCTTCCCACAAAATTTTAGCTTTCCCTTTAAGAGTGATGGTAGTTATTTTTCCTTTCATGTTCTCTAAATAGGTATGAAATCAGAAGAATTTATTCATCCTAAAGAGGCATGCCTCTACATCTTCTAAGATATGTAGGAGGCTTGAATTTCTTGAAATACTTAGGAAAATATTCACTCCTCCTATAAGGATGAAGGTCATGATGATGTTTCTTGGATGAGGAACTATATTGATGCCCACACATACTATTCCCCCTTTTCAAGTGTATCCAATGATATGTCGCCTATGATTATGATCCCTCTACCCAACCAGTATCCTAACCATGACCTACTAACATAGGCCCTATTAGTCTTCTCTTCATGTTCTCGACTAAACCTCAACTATCCCTATCTTTGCGAGTCTGAAAAACTTTGAAGGATCATTACATTGACCTTTGCCTAATTTTTGTAAGCTCTTGAAAGTATTTCCTAAGCCTCAACCAACCTATCATTGTCTTCCTTGCAACTTATTATCTCTACCCTCAAAATCCTTAATGTATCTATTATACCAAGAGAGTACTCATCTCCTTACTACCTAAACGATCTATAGGGTGAATTGTAGTCTTCCATTTTTCTCATCATTTTTAAATATCTTCTTCCTGCAAGAATGCCATGTCATATAAACCAAATATATACCATAACCAAAATAATACCTCAATGACGTTTAGGGGAGGCTTATCGCATCTGCAAAATTAGTCCAAATTAGCATGATATGTAATATCCCAAAATGGGAATGCAGCAATGCATAAGCACAATGTTGGAACAGGAGTAAGCAATCAAGTCATAAAATTTTTTGAGAAACACATATCCATCAAATGAATGTAACAGCAGCAAAAATATGACCCATTATGCCAGCAAAAGTGGGCGAAAAGCAGCAATAAGAGCCCTAAAAACGTTATTCCTAGAGAATTGCATTATAATAAGAATAAATAACATTGGGATCCCTTATAATATGTATTATGGGACTTATATTATATTCATAAACAAATCTCTTTGGCTTGTTTAAACAGATCTCCCGATCTCGATATGGCTCAATAACACTGAAATCCCATGACTTGACTAAACAGAAATTTCCTGAAGCATGCACAACATAATTTTAAGAGGGTTTCTAATAAAATATTCTAAAAATATAATATCAAGAGTTTTATTTCTCAAAACATGAAGAAAAATATGGATCTAGCCCCTTTTACACATCAAGAAGATAACCCGACAAGGGTTTCATGAAAGAACAAGTACAAGATGCATAGATCTGCAGATCTGGATCTAAAATAACATAATATACTGAAGCACTATGTATAAATAGATTAAGAATACAAAAATAAAGGAGGATCCTTCTTACAAGTCTTTCTGGGAGAAGGGTTGGCCCTTTCCCTAAGAGAGCAACCCAAGATTGAGGGGATTGACCCTCACACTACAACACTGTGAGAAATGACGTAGTTCCTGCAAGGGACTGCACTGTAGATGATGGAAGAAATTTGGACAAGTGCCAAGATATGAAAATCTGCTCCTGATCCTTCCTTAATGATCTCCTAAAGTAAAGGAGGCTCCCTCCTTTGAAAAACGAGTGCAGGAAGTGGTGTTGTGAACCCTCAGTGCAACACCCTACAACACAATGTTATAATGCTCCAGAAATAATGTTGTAGCTGAAGGAGGATGCTTTGCCTCAAGCCTATATGTGAGGAAAATCAGTACAAGCTCCTTCAAGAGGCCTCTCAAGAAAGGAGAAGGATTCCTAAATAGGAGATCCTTTTGCTAAGTAGCACAGCAACTCTGCTAAACAGCAAGAGAATGCAAAATAGTCTAAGCAGACAAATAAAATATCATTCATAAGCTGTCCTGATATGGCTTCCTTGCCCTCCTTTTATACATGTGTGAGCCTCCTTGCCTTGGGCCCCACTCATTAAGGTTTCCTCCACCAAGGAATCTTCCTCCCACTATCTCTGCGTTGTCTCACAAGATGATCTCCACCTCCTATCCCAGCGTTGTTGATTTGGTCAAACTTGATCTTGTCCACATGCAAAAGTCCCTGTTCACACATGAAGGTGTGAAATCCAGCTTTTATGTTGATCCCCTTTCACATTATGAGGGATTTTATTCATATTTTTATTATTCATGGGCCTCCTTACCCATTTATTCATCTCCTAAGTAAAATCAGCAAAATTTAATATTCCAATTTGCCACATGCAAATTTTGGAATATTACAGTCCTCCCCTTCCAAATGTTTCTTGTCCTCAAGAAACTACAATGATAGAACTGAAGAGTATCCCCTCCTCCTACCGTACCATCCACATATGATTAAATACTCCAAGGAAAGAGATGTTGTCTTATCAATGAATCTCCATATTGCCCCTCCCAAGCATGCAAGCTGGCCAAATAGCTTTCATCAGGAATAATTAAAGTACTCAAGGAGGAAATAAGGTGTTGTATAGAGGTCCTCTCAAGGCATGGAGTCTGAAATGTATTGGGAAACATCCTTCCCGTGTGGATCCTCCATCCCCAAGCAATCATCTATACAAAATGAGTCACCTCCCAACATGGCAACTCCTGAAAATGCTCCTCCACCTTGAGCTCATGAAATGTAGGTGGGCTGAAAATATGAACATGGTAGACATAGGATCCTACCCCACGCTATCCTCCTCTCCGCTTATGGTAAGTGTAGAGTGTTTTCTGAACTTGGGCTGCAATAATATTGCCCTCAAATTGAAAAATGAAGACTAGATCTCCAAAGATCTCTTCTCCAATGTTGTGAATCAAGCTAGCCCACACCATTCCATATGTGATGGATAGGAAATAACCACCATATGTAACCTCATCAAACTCATGGCCCACCTCAAAAGGAAACAAGTGTTTGGCTGTGATGACCATATCTCCTCCCATGCTCCCATTAGAACATGCAATGTAGAAAGTGTGGGAATCCTCTTCCCAAAAGGACACATCCAACCCATGTGCCTTTCTCCTAATCATGCTCTCAATAGAAATAAGAACAATATTAGCAAATGAAATCATGATCAGCATCAAAATTATGGGAATACTGAAGGTTTCATGTGGTGCAGGAAAGTAACAACAATTTCCCATGTAGTTACATCACAGTTTTCCAAACTACTGCATCAGAAAATTACATGGCAAGTTGTTTCTTGATATATGGTTAATTATGTATGTCATTATGTCTACCAATTAATAATGAATGGTTCGGTACATTAGCTGAACATACATGAAAGGATAAAACACTTGCCCAAGGCCATATAAAATATGGTTGTCTCCATCATACAATTTGGCCCAATGTTGACCATGGAGCTCAATGAAAAGCTTTCCCTCTTGTGGAGCAATGCACTGAATATGAATGGTAAGAGTATCCAAATACTGTGTTAGACAATCCATGGATGCAAAAATAATATTATTACCATGTTTTGAGAGTAAGATGATGCATATGTATGTGAATAATTCCTCCATAGTGGTATGACACACTCCCATGAAGAGGAATGAACCATGTGTTGCATGAAGATCACCCTTCTTATGCTTGGAAATCCAAGTTAAGAAGATCATATCTTTGTAATAGATGTTTCCATCCACTACTTCATCATTCTCACCTCCTCCTTTTCCACCAAGTGCATCAAGTGTGAAGTGATCCTAGGGACACTCCATCAATAACCCCAAGCTCCCAAGTGATAGTGTTTTTGTCCTATGCAAATAGGCTCCTGCCAACTCATAGCTCCATTATTTGACATGCTCATTGTCAAAGACATCTCCCATAATGCTACTACACATAAGAATTTCCTCCCATAGTAGAAGTACCTCTTGATCATATAAGGCCAAGGAGTAGCCCCTTTGCACCATGATAGTGTCATCTCCTACTCCTGCAACATCATGCAAAGTGTGAGAGCAAATCTACCCTTTCTCTCCCAAGAACAACCAAAGCAACAAAGGTTTTTTCTGCCTCCCCATACCTCCATCATACAAATCATGAGGTGAAAACATGGTGATTGATATGAATAATTTCATATCAACATAATGTGTCCATACCCCTTGCTGCCCAATGATGCAATTATCCTGCCATATACCCTTAGAAAGAGGATGATGGTCAAGCTCTTTCAAGAGTAGCCAACGCAACCAAGCCTCATGCTGCCCAATATCATATATTTGCAAGTATCTTTCTAGATTCTTGCTCATCATCCACACCCATCCATCCACATGTAGGTGCCTCCTATCATGTTCTTCCTTAGCACTCTCCCAAGGAAGACTACTATCCTCCCAAACCAAATTTCTCCTCTTGCATTTCATGGGATGTTGAAATGCAACTCCTTGGAGATCTTCTAGAGAAGACCTCTCATCAATGTCCCCCTTGAATACACAACGATCCAAGTGTGATGAGGGAAAAATCTCCTCAAAATATTGAATAACCTTGCACTCCATGATGTGTTTAAGTGCACCTCCAATGAGATCTCTCCATGAGACCTTCTTCTCATCAATGGTCTTCCAAAACCAATAAGGTTTTGTATCTACTACAGGTAGAATTTTCTCTTTGAGCTGGGAAGTTCTCATTGAGAAAGGGTCATCTAGAAATGAGAAAATGTTTCTCACTTCAAGATGTCTACAATCTATCACTTTTTCCTCCATTACTTCATGAATGAACCTACCATTTGATTGCTCCCATAAGGAATGGGTCCTCTTTTCTTCATCATTGTTCTTGTACAGTGCAGTGCAACTCTGTTGCTCTAAATCAACAGTATACAATGATGTAGATCCCTCCATAATATTTTCTGAAATGACAAGAGATGGAAACTTAAGCATACCTTGGTGAAATTTGGAAGCTTCTTGTAGGGCTACAAGAGTTTCTTCCTCATATGTGTTGGCTTCCCAAACTGCTGAAGATGAAGGCTGCTCCTCCATGGTTATAACAGCGCTAGTACATGCCTCTTCTACTGGTGGTGAGGGCTTCTCCTCCGCTTATTGCTCCTTGCCAAATTTCCTTATCATCTTTTAAGAAAACTTAGCAAGAGTAGATACTCTTTCATGGCTCAAATGGCTGAACCACCAAGCATTTGCTTCACCTTCAAGGTGCAGCGCTGCAATTTCTACAACCTCTCTCTCTACTAATGGGTGTAGTAGGAAGAAAGCCTCTAGCTTCATCACCCGAGCCTTTGCTACACATGTGATTGATCCATCAAAAGTGGACAATAGGAATCTATTACCTCTCATCATCCCATAGCTGTAGTGTCTCCTTTATTCCTCTAGCTGAATGAACTGTGGTAAAGCTAGAGTCTCCTTGAAGGCTCTAGATTTAGCTTTGTATTCAGCAAGGTATTCACTTATAATTTAATATTCCAAGTGTCCTTCATGCTTCATGTCTTCTCCTCTTTGAGAATAGGAAGTGCATGGCCCTTCCTCTTCTTGAAACCCTCTAGGAGTTCCATTGCATCTCTTCTCCTTCATCTGCTTAAACTCCTTGGAGAGGTTCTTTTTGGATCTGAAAGGTGTTCATACAAAGCTCATTCTCTCCATAATTGTGATCTTGCTTCTTTTCTTTGTCTTCTTATAGCATAATGGCTGAAACTCATAGGTTGAGCCAAGACTACGCTCTGATACCACTATAATATCCCAAAATGGGAATGCAGCAATGCATAAGAAAAATGATGGAATAGAAGTAAGAAATAAAGTCATAAAATGTGTTGAGAAACACATAGCCATCATATGAATGTAACAGCAACAAAAATATGACCCACTATGTGAGCAAAAGTGGGGGAAAGCAGCAATAAGAGCCCTAAAAACTTTATTCCCAGAGAATTGCATTATAATAAGAAGAAATAATGTCGAGATCCATTAGAATATGTATTATGGGACTTATATCCAGAAAATATTCAGAAAAAAATCTCTTTTTCTTGTTTAAACAGATATCTCGATCCAGTTATGGCTCAAAAACACTGAAATCCCATGACTTAACTAAATAGAAATTTCCTGAAGCATGCATAGCGTCAATTTAAGATGGTTTCTGATAAAATATGCTGCAAATATTAGATCAGGAATTTTATTGCTCAAAACATGAAGAAAATAGGGATCTAGCCCCTTTTACACATCAAGAAGATAACCCGACAAGGGTTTCATGAAAGAACCAAGTACAAGACTCATAGATCTGCAGATATGGATCCGAAATAATGCAGTCTACTGAAGCATTATGTATAAATAGCTGAAGAATAAAAAAATGAAGGATGATCCTTCTTACAAGTCTTTATGGGAGAAGGGTTGGCCCTTTCCCTGAGAAAGCAACTCAAGACTGAGGGGATTGACCCTCACACTGCAACACTATGAGAAATGACGCAGTTCCTGCAAGGGACTGCACTATAGATGATGGAATAACTTTGGCCAAGTGCCAAGATATGAAAATCTTCTCATGAGCCTTCCTTACTGATCTCACAACGGAAAGGAGGCTCCCTCCTTTGAAAAATGAGTACAGGAAGTGGTGTTGTGAACCCTCACTGCAACACCCTGCAACACAACGTTATACTACTATAGAAATAATGCTGTAGCTAAAGGAGGATGCTTGGCCTCAAGCTTGGATGTGAGGAAAATCAGTACAATATTCTTCAAGAGGCCTCTCAAGAAAGGAGAAGGATCCCTAAACAGGAGATTTGTGTGCTAAGCAGCACAAAAACTCTACTAAACAACAAGAGAATGAAAAATAGTCTAAGCAGACAAATAAAATATAATTCATAAGTTTTCCTGCTATGGCTGCCTTGACCTCCTTTTATACATGTGTGAGCCTTCTTGCCTTGGGCCCCACTTATTAGGGTTTCCTCCACCAAGGAATCTTCCTCCCACTATCTCTATGTTGTCTCACAAGATGATCTCCACCTCCTATCCCAGTGCTATTGATTTGGTCAAACTTAACCTTGTCCACATGCAAAAGTCCCCATTCACACATGAAGGTTTGAAATACAGCTTTTATGTTGATCCCCTTTCACATTATGGGGGGTTTTATTCAGATTTTTATTATTCATGGGCCTCCTTACCCATTTATTCATCTCCTAAGTGAAATTAGTAAAATTTAATATTCCAATTTTCTGCATGAAAATTTTCGAATATTACATGATACATGTATAATAATAATCATATAAATACATCAACATCATGCATGATGTTGGGGCCCTTGGTTTTGTTTAGTTTTGAAATCTTGGCCAAGACATTTTGAGTTTTGACCCTTTTTGAGTTGCGGAATAAATACACATGGCAACCGCGACAGCGCCGCAACTACCAGGAGTTGCGGAGCTACTAAGGTGGCGCGGAAGCACTCGATAGCTGGAGATAGAACAAGGATAGGTGTAGATGAAGGAAACACAGTAGAAAACAGAAATTAGAACACGCAGACATCAGGAGAGAAGCTGGGAGAAGCCGAAGTGAAGACACAGAGGAGCTGATAGTCGCGAGAGCGGGTGAATAAATAAGGGTCACCCGACGGAAAAGAGAGTTGTTGAATGCAGGCTGAAGAGGTTGCGAGACTCGAGACAGGAAAAGACGCACAGGGTGTCTGCGGAGGATTCATGCATGTCCTTCATATGGTTTCTTATCTTCTATTCTACCTTTCTGTTCTGAAACCCATCTGTATCAGATTTGCAGCTATCTGTGGGAATGCCATGTAATCATGTGTTCTGCCAAGAGATTAATACAATGAGAGATTGCTGTCTAAATAAGATGTCCATGTGCTTATAATGTGTTCCTGCTGGTTTAAAATTTTATTTATGAATGTCTGAATGCATATTAAGTGATCTTGCATATAGCTTTGTATATGTAATGGATGCACTGTCCTTCTTTAGTTGCGGGTTTGTTCCTTGCCATTGATCTCATCCCCCTTATGCATGTGGTTGCGGCACGCCTCGGGTGAGACGCACTGCTCTCCAGAGCAGGGTGAAAATGTCGGCGTGTTCCTAGACTACACCGGACCCCTTTGTTGGCCACAACTCTTGAACCTGGGTCTTGTCCGCGAGACCTGACTTCTCGCCAAAAAATGGTTCCGTTGCCGGGACCTGCATGTTCTGAGGGGATCTAGATCATGGTATCGAGGATCTTTGAAGGAGCGATACGGCGATGGTGGGATGATCATCTTGACCAGTTCATTGCTCAGCAAGCAGAGCTGACCAAGAAAAAGGAGGCGGCGATCAAGGAGCTTGTTCTTTTCTCCGACGCAGCCAGTGATACGTACGAAATTTTATGGGGAAGGTTCCCTACGGACCTTTACAATTGGTTGCGGAGGTCACGAACGACACTGCCCCAAGAAGGCTTGTGGAAGATAAACCACAGGTGGACGCACGAAGACCTGGTGGCACTGCATCGGGTAGACACTAAACTAACCCATGCAGTGGATTTCTGGGTAAGGACCATGTTGGAAGGATACGCTGTGGAGTTTGCTGCTGAGTGCTACCAATCCTTCTCGAAGGCCGAGGCTGTTTTTCACTCAGGGCTAAGGGGGAAGCTATTGAAGGAGATTCCGCTGTGGATCAAAGCCCTGATGGTGGACGAAGGGTTGATTGAATTCCACAAAACGAGTATGGAAGCGTAAACCACCCGTACTGGGGGAAGGGTTGAGGGGACCGATGTTGTGTAGACTGTGAGAGTGGGGAGCGGGGGATGGACGTTGAGGCCGCATGCAAGCTGCGGGAGCTACGTGCGCATCGGCGGGCACAGATCGCCGATAGGTGGCGAAGAAGGGTAATGAGAGATTTGAAGAGAAGAGAGAACGAGAGGAAAAATCAGAAGGAGGCGCCTCAGAAGACGAGATTTATGGGTTTGGATACCCGGAAAGAAGACGGGATAGCAGCGGAAGTGCAGTGGGTGCATGGGAGCCCAGCGATGCGAGAAAGAGAAGTAACGACTAGCGAAGATAATGGAAAGATGCAGCCCGAAGAGAGTTCTGATGACAAATGGCAAGGCGTAATGCAGCAGATGTTCCAGGATCAGACGGCACCCACCCCTCCAGGCAGCCCTACTTCCCACCTTCCGCATGGCCAGGATCCCGACCTTCCCCTGGTACTTTATCAACCTTTAAGAAATATTTTTATTCAGTTACAAGCATTAAGTCAGTCATACAGTAGTTCAGCAGCGTCGGTAACGCCCGGTAACAGCAACGTTACTAGTAGTAGTATTTTCCCTAGTGGGACCGTTACGCAACCAGGACCGGGAGGTTTTATCCTGGTTAATTCTCTGCAAGTACACATGGCTGGATCTTTCACCCGGTATCCAGAGTTCTCTGGCCGGGGCAATGACGACGTAGAACAACACTGGTATATGTGCGAAGCCATCTGGAGGGCTCGCCAGACGCCAGATGCAGGGAAGTTAATAGAATTCCAAACCACGCTCAGAGAGAGGGCTCTGCGATGGTTTATCAAGTGGTCTGAGGCTCATCCTAACCCCGTAATTGCGGACGTGAAGCGGGATTTTGTCCGCGAATTCAAGCTTCCCCAGACAGACCAGCAGGGCCTGTCCGAGCTGTGGGAAATTAAGCAGAAGGAAGGTGAGACCGTGTGGGAGTTGATGCGGCGATTCAAGGACGCGATCGGGAAACTGAGCTACCCGATCGATCCAAACCACCAGAGGGACTGGTTCATCAAGGCTCTGCTCCCCTTGACACGAACCCCTCTTACTCAGCAAAAGATTGATAATCTGCAGGACGCTTTGGAGCAGGCCATGAAGATTGAAGCCATGGCGGGCTACCCCCAGGAATATCGAGGGGGGGGCGGCCCCGCAAGATCCTTCTTTGATAGGGTTGCAACACCAGATTGCTAGCTTGACTGAAAAGCTCAAGGAACTTCAGCCGGTGAGACCAGCGCGACCGAATGTTTGGTGTACTCATTGTCTGGTCGAGGGCCACGTCGCAACCGAATGTCCTCGGTTGCGCGGCACAGGAGCAGGACCCTCGGTCGCAGCAATCCAGGGGGGTCCACCACCAGGGGGTGGTGCGGGGATGAACCCGCAGGGAGTCTACCAGCCGCAACAGACCTTTGCGGGGTTCCCACTGCAACCGGGGTCCTCCACCACAGAGTACTGTGAGATTTGCCGGACGATGGGGCATCCTCCTCGGATGTGCTCGATATTACAGAAGTACTCCACGGTCCCGAATAATGTATACTGTGAATTCTGTGTGTCCACGACTCACAATACTGAGCAGTGCAGGGCTCTCGACGCACTTGCGGACCACCTGGACCGTCCCTCCTACAGGGTGAACGAGGCTCCAAGAGGAAGAGGCGGAGGCATGCGGGGAGTCCGCACAGGTGGACGCGGTCCGGTAAAATGCTACAACTGTGACTAGGAGGGTCACATGGCTCGAGAATGTCCCCTTCCGCGACGACCCTGGTGTTCCCAGTGCCGGGTCAACGCCCACGCTACAGAAGACTGTCCGGAGCTCATTAAGAAGTGGGAAGAACGGGCGAGGCAGAGGGGAGCGAATCTAATAAACTCAGAACCGCGCAGCACCGCAACCCCCGACATGCAGAACGTCGCGATAGTAACGAGGGGCGGAAAGAAGACTGGTGAGGATGCCCACGAGAAGGAGCCAGCGCGAGTGGTTCGGCCGGCATCCCCGAAGAAGTTGATCAGGCCCGAAGTCCAGAAGAAGTATTTCCAGGAGGCAGTTGAGGCATTCGCCCAGTTGCGGAACGAGGGAGGTTTGGAGGATCCCATGCTGCCGGAATCTGGTGCGTAGAACGTCGCAGGTACTGTGGTCGAGGATTGGCTCCGGCTATTCCTCAGGATTGTTGATAATGCTGCACTGCGGCAGCAGCTCAAGCATGCTTTGGACGGAGCACTGCAGGGGCGCACAGAACCCAGAGATCCGGCGGACGCTAGCCCTCAATACGTGCAACGTGTCAAGCGGAACAAGCAACGAACAGGCAAAGAATTCCGGCTTAACACGCAGGTCGCAGGGTTCCAAATCAGCGACACCATGTTGGACTTGGGGTTCGACGTCAACATACTGCCACGAAAGACATGGGAGGCTCTTAGAAGGCCACGGCTAGCCTATTCACCAATCCAACTTAGGATGGCGAACCAGTACTGCATTTTACCAATCGGCCGACTCGAGGGAGTCGAGGTCGACGTTGCGGGGGTGAAGACATACACCGATTTTGAGGTTATTGATATCATGGGCGACAAGGATCCCTATCCAGCCTTACTCGGCATTGATTGGGCGTTTGAGAACTACGCCATCATCGACCTTGAGAAGGAGCTGATGATCTTTTAGGATGGGGAGGTATGGGTCACCCAGCCTCTCGACCCGTATCAAGGCCCGCAATATACAGAAACAGTGGAAAATCGGGAGGACGCTCAGATAATGGACCACCTTTACCAGATGACCGCAGGACAGCGGGATGACTATATCAACCCGACCGCGACTGGCTCCGTCAGTTGGCGGAGTGTGCAGAGCTCGGAGCTCGGGTCCGAACTCGCTTGGGAAGACTGGCAGCAAGGGGGGTATGAGACCACCACGCGGAGATGTGCCTCCATTGCTCAAGTCCGGTGGGTAGGGACTGAGATCCGCGGATATCCCACATTGTCGAACATGCAAGCAGTCAATACTTTTATTGCCAAGGTGGAAGACCGGGTCCCAGCTGAAAGCCGGATACCACTTTTGGATGTGGCCTTGCAGTCAACGTCGGCACGGTGGTGGAAAAATCACCGCAACACTCTGTTGCGATGGGAGTGCGTGGCGGAGGCTCTGCGGGCACGCTTTAAAGAGGATGAAGGACCCTCCAGTACGCTTAAATATCATGGAACTTCAGACCCGCGACACCATTTGCGGACCTGTGAGGAACAGTGGCGTAGCACATGATACCCTGAGGAGCTATGGGTCCACATGTTTATCCACTCCCTGGGCACCATTCCCCAAGCCTGGTACCGGGAGGAAGAGCGGAAACGGGAAACCCGCTCTTGGCAGGCAGTTGCGCACAAGTTCGTCTTGAGCTTCTCGTTCGAAGGGGAGATGGTGCAGGATTCTCAGGCCCTACAGGCAATCAAGGAGGTCTTGTTTTTCTGCCAGCCTGAGGCCGATAAGGGCTCGGCTGTGTCACGACCTGAGGTCAGGCGCGAGTTGGTTTGTCACCGGATTGATGGCGATCCAGAGGACGATAGTTTGGAGGACCTCAGGCATCTCTATTTTGATGAAAATTAAGGTGAGCGGAGAATCAGTGAAGAGCCGACGACTGAAGGGGTCCATTTGCAGCCGCTCAAGACAAAAAAACTGAACATTGGAACGGACGAGAAACCTAAGCTCGCAACGGTGGGAGATTACTGGGACGAGGAGACAACAAAAGAAATTTTCAGCCTCCTCCGGGAATACGAAGATTTGTTTCCGTCCTCAGTTGCGGACCTAAAGGGGATCAAGGGGGATCTGGGCGAAATGTGCATCACGTTGAAGCCGGGGGCCAGACCGGTGAAGCACCGACCCTACCGGTTGAATCCACGTATCAAATAGAAGGTCAAGATGGAGATTGAAAAAATGCTGGCTGCAGGTCTTATTTTCCCAGTAGAAGAAGCCGAATGGGTGAGTCCCATTGTCATCCAGAACAAGAAGGACAAAGCGGAGATCCGGGTCTGTGTCGACTACCAGAGCCTGAATAATGCTTGCATCCACGATCCGTTTCCCACTCCTTTTAGCGATGAAGTTCTAGATCATGTTGCAGGGAACGAAGCTTACTCCTTCACTGATGGGTTCTCGGGCTACCATCAGGTGCGCATCGCCGAGGAAGACAAAGCAAAGACGACCTTCACCACTGAGTGGGGATCATTCGCATACCACGTTATGCCGTTTGGTCTGAAGAACGCACTGGCTGTGTTTTCCCGGATTGTCATTGCTGCTTTCCGGGAATACAGTCACAAGTTCCTGGAGGTCTACATGGACGATTGGACTGTCTACAGTTTGTTGAAGAAACATGCCTCGCTGTTGCGTATTATGTTTGACCGGTGTCGTCAGCTGCAGATTTCCTTGAACTTGAAGAAATGTATTTTTGCAGTACCATTCGGCACACTCTTGGGCCACGTGGTGTGTAAGCAAGGGGTCTGCGTTGATCCTGCCAAGGTCGCGGTCATCGTCCACATGGAGGCCCCTGAGACCGTGAAGCAGTTGCGGGCATTGCTCGGGCACACAGGATATTACAGACGGTTTATTCGCAACTATGCAAGGATTACGGCCCCTCTGGAGAAACTGTTGCGGAAGACAGAAGCGTTTGAGTGGACGGCGGAGTGTAGGAAGGCACTTGACACATTGAAGGAGAAGTTGGCGACGGCACCCATACTTGTTCATCCCGACTGGGATAAGCAGTTCCATGTGCATATTGATGCGTCCGGAATTGCACTTGGAGCTGTATTGGCGCAACCCGGGGAGACGACAGTTGATCACCCCGTGTACTTTGCCAGCCGTCGGTTATCGAATGCGGAGAAGAACTACACCACGACCGAGCGGGAGGCGTTGGCGATGGTGTACTCTCTCCAGAAGTTCCGCCACTATCTTCTGGGCGGAAAATTTACATTCTTCACGGACCATTCTGCATTGAAATATCTGGTGAATAAGCCTGTGTTGGAAGGGAGAATCTGTCGTTGGTTACTACTTTTCCAGGAATTTACGTTTGAGGTGATTGTCAAGCCTGGCAGGTTGAATGTTGGTCCCGATCATTTATCCAGGTTAGAGACGGGAGAGAATGAAGGCTCGTTGGACGATCAGCTACCGGATGCTGACCTGTTCCGAGTTGAAGCAGTACCAGATTACCTGGCTGACATTGCCACTTATTTGGCCACGGGACAGTGCCCTCAGGATTACACCCCGCTTCAGAAACGCCACCTGGTTGTCCGGGCAGCCGACTACCAATTGATCGCGGGACAGCTGTACAAACTGGGGCTTGATGAGGTGTTGCGCAGGTGTGTTATCGACCATGAACGGGAAGCAGTGATGTGGGAATGTCACAGTGGTGCTGCGGGAGGGCATGTAGGTGTGAAACCCACTGCCAGGAAGGTGCTCCAAGCTGGCCTATGGTGGCCGACGGTACATGCAGACTGTAAGGCCTATGTGAAGCGTTGCGATGTTTGCCAGCGGACGGGAAGGCCTTCGCACCGGGACGAGCTTCCGCTACACCCAGTGCATGCGTTGCGGCCGTTTGAGAAGTGGGCTATTGATTTCGTAGGCCCCATTGCACCAATCGCTTGACATTCCAAGGCCCGGTACATCATTACCGCCACGGATTACCTCACACGGTGGGCTGAGGCGGCAGCGGTACGCGACTGCTCGGTAGAGACCGCTGCCCGGTTCATTTTTGAAAACATCATCAGCCGCTTTGGCTGCCCACGGAGCTTAACCAGCGATCAGGGTACGCATTTCATTAATGCCACGGTAAAGTCACTACTGGACACATTTATGATTCAGCATCATAAAAGCAGCCCATACCACCCACAGGCCAATGGTACGGTGGAAGCTTTCAACAAGATTCTTGAGAAGGGCTTGACTAAAATCTGCAACGCTCAGCGCGACGATTGGGACGAGTGCCTCCCAGCGGCATTATGGGCCTACCGAACCACAGTGAAACGTTTGACCAACCAGACACCATTCCAGTTGGTGTATGGCTGAGAAGCTGTGATTCCCGCCGAGTTCACAATACCCAGTATTTTGATCGCAACGTCCCTCCAATTCTCAGAAGAGGAGTCACTTCGGGAACGCCTCCAGGAGCTACAGGAGCTGGATGAGGCCCGATTCCTCGCGGAATTCCACCAGAAGGTTCAGAAGGCCAGACAGAAAGCGTGGCATGACCGCCACATCAAAACCAAAGCTTTCCAAGTTGGCGGCAAAGTTCTCTTATATGACAGCCGGTTCCAGAAGTTTCCAGGCAAGCTCCAGATGCACTGGTTGGGACCGTACTTTGTCATCGAGATCCGCGACTCAGGAGCCGTTCGGTTGGCACAGCTGGACGGCACCATTCTTCCCGGATGGGTGAATGGCACACGCCTGAAACCCTACTAGGAGTAGGTACCTTTCACTTTTCATCAATAACTCTCGCAACCGAGGGAACCCGTAGAGTAGCTTAGTCGAATAACTCTCCCGCAATCGGGATGAGCATAGAGAGTCTTTTCCGTTCATAGGCAGTCTGTCAAATAATTGGTCAGTTGCGGGTACCTCACCGCAACCGACTGTGGTCGGGGCAGACCAGTCCAGCGTGTCGCCGCGCGAGTCTAGTGCGTTGTTCGCGTAGGATCCATCCCCGTGCCAGTGTCAGTCCAGGTCATTTCCGTCAGTCCTTTTGTCAGTCCGTAGGATCGCTCCGATTTGCTTCATAAATTCCCATAAGTAGACAGTAATTGTACCATAATCATTTTCCATCACCCGCAGTTCCCTCAGCCATCGTGTCCGCCCATATTCCCATGACGTCGTCAGCAACTGTCAGATTACATACAGGCACGCGATTGATCGCACGATTATCGCAGCCGCTAAGGATAGCAAGAATTAATTTCCGTTATGGAGTCTCATCAGCTCCGCTCGTGCCAACGGATGACATAATTTGCACGAAGGCTACCAGACCGAGAATGACGAACCAGTTCAATTTGGAAGTTGCAGCGACTCCAGAACAATTACAGCCTTCAAATGCACCGCACTCAGAAGGAAACTCCAGAAGAATCCTCCAAGTCTACCAGCGCCACACCAAGATGCCGAGAGCTCTCATCTCCGTCCCCGAACCAGTACTGGACAGCCGAATTCACCGCGTAGAGTCGCTCGTTGGCAAGTATGACAATGCAGCATGTATGGACGCCAACCTGTCCAACCCTGCGAAATTCCCCCACCTCCATTGGCAGACTTACATGGAGCACCATTATACTCCAGGCAGCAGCTCCAGCAGTCGGATGCGACCAGAATTCAGGGGCTTACAACAGTCGTCCTTGATGAATTTGAGGAATCTTCCAGTTTTTGGCACCACGGGACCGGCCCTGCAATGCACCTGGTTCCTCCTCAGTCGGATACAGAACGGGTCCCTGTGGCTCAACGAAGAAATTCCAATCCATGCTGAAGACATTCATCGGCTTACAGGGCTATCTCTAAACGGTGCAGATGTCTCCGCTGCTGGCCAGACATCCTCCAAGCGCGCCCGCAAGTCGGGTGACTCAGACCTGTACACGAAGTATGGCACTCGCCGGGGTGGCAAAGGTGCCAAAATTGACTTGATCAACAAACCAGAAATCCGGTTCGCTTGCTACCTGATCTCTAGCAAGACGATGCGCCACTACACGAAGGGAGAATGCACCCTGGACACAATTTCCATTGCAGAGCACTACACCCGGGGCACCAAGTTGAATTGGTGCTCTTTCGTGCTGAAGGAACTCTTCGCGGCCTGCGAAGAAAACTACAAGCGTACCACTAGTTTCATTTACGGCTACTTGATTTTAGCTTTCGCCATGTGGAAATGGCACCTTCCTCCTGTCCGTTTTCCAGCGGAGACGACCGCAAGCCAGCCTCTTGTGATGAAATACACCCCCTGGAAAATGTCCATGGATCCCAGCACCAAACAGGTGAACGCGGAGGCGTTTCGGGCGTGGTACGGGATGATGACAGATGTGGTGACCAACCAGCAATGGGTGCCCAGGCACTTGTTGGACGAGTACAGTGAGCAGGTGTGGTTTGGGGTCAGCCACAGGCACACCTTCCTCCGGCCAACTTGCGTGCCGGACACCACCTTTCACATGGCGCCACTCTGGTTCTAGCTGAATGACGACACCTTTCACCGTGAGGTCTCTGCGTGGCCGGGGGTCGTCAAGCACATCTGCGACGGGATCACCCGCTACAACTTTGATCGGATGCTGCCGGCACAACGGCCTGCCGCGACCGGTGCAGCGGGGTCCTCACAGGTTGCGGTGGACCCTCCACAAGATGCAGCTGAGACAGCACCGGACCTGCCTGAATCGCTGGTCCCAATCGTCGAGCACCTCAATGACCAGGTACGACGACTTAACGTGGCCACCCAAGTTGCTTCAAGTGGTGCCCATATATTTCCCTCTTTTGCTGAATTTCATATCAGTCGGTCTCGTGTTCCCTCCAATACCGCCCCCCTCATTTCTCCCATCCCCACTAACCTGTTCACCTCTGCTACCCCTATCATCACACCAATGGGTGAACCGGGCCCCGAACCCGATTCATCAGACCCACCTCCATCCAAGAGGGCTCGCATTGCTGTCACAGATCCAGTGGTGGATCTTACGGACGATGATTCACCAGCCACTCCGCCCACAACGACTTTGATTCCGGAGGAACCTCTGATCGATCCGTCAGAGTTCCTCAACCTTTGCCTCCCTCACACTTCTTTCACTCCGTCCACCGCTCCCACCGGCCGACCACCTACCACCTCCTCCAATCCATCCAATTCATCAGCCACTGTGTCAGATTCTCTTATCCAGGAACTTTTTAGAGGCGACCACGGGGTGGAAGTCACCTCCAGTACTGCAGCCGTGGTACCGCTGGTTGACCCCGTGGCCACGGCCCAGGACCCTCCTGCTACTATATCTACCAGGTTCACGAATGGTGGGGCTGATTCGGCTGCCCCTCCCCCAGAGTAGACCACGCAGCAAGACCGTCCGGAGTCCGAGATGGCCACTTCAGTGCAGCAGCAGACGCCGGTCCATCCTCCAGAGACTTCCAGCCGACCAGCGGCCAGCAACCAACCTTCGCAGGAGAGGGTGTCGGAGCAGGGCACACCCAGCACGACCAATGCAGAACCATGGAGTCCAGCACAGCTGTACCTGCTCATTCAGCGGGCGACCCTCAAGGCTGAGCAGATTCACACAGAGCTACAGCAGCGGTGTGCCGAGCAACGTAATCAGATCATGGCGCTTACTGAACAGCGCAATCAGCTGACTAGGGAGAAGACCAACCTCCAGGAGTAGGTCAACATTGCTGTTCAAGCGTTGTCCAACGTATGGCCCGCTACAAGGGCTCATTATGCCCCACTCCCTGCCGATATAGCGGAGAACAGTATAGCACTCCAGGCTCACCACCTCAAGACTATTTTCACTGTTGTTTGCAGGGAGAACCAGGAACTACAAGCGGCGTTAGCCGCACGGCCTACCCTTCCAGATCCACCCAGTGTCCATTCAGAACAGGTGACTGCCAAGCAGACGCAAGCAGTCAGTATGCAAGCAACTCTCCATTCCACTGCAGTTGCGGCTTCTGCCCTTCTGCGAAGTCTGCAGGAGTGCTCACTCACGCTAACTGTCAAGACGCAGCCTATCGCTGCCCAGCTGCAACAGATTTCCCGGGACATCCAGGCGACCGCGGACCCAGCAAGGTTAGATCAGCTCTACACCCAGTCAGACGAGCTTGAACTTCACATGCAACAGACTGAGGCCGACTCGGCAGCGGCCAAGCACGTCATCAGGGAAATTCGTCCGCCCATCCGAGCCCGTGCCGACTCCATACACCAGCTCGATGCCAAGGCTGAAGCCCAGCTTGCCACGTTGTTCGGGGCTGACCCGAAGACGATAGATGAAGCCGCCGCCACCCAGATCTCTCAAGAAGCTGACTTGCTTATGCAGGAATGGCAGCAAGCGGTGGCATAATTCACCGAGCTTAGAGATACAGCGCTCCGCCGGGTCCCAGAGTTGGGGCCCTTGTTTGAACAACCAAGTGGCGGAGCACAGCAGGAAAGGGCACAGGGTGACGGCACAGCAAAACAGAGCACGGGTGCCAGCGGGGCAATGGAAGTAGAAATTTTTATTTGTGATTGACTCGCGGACGAGTCAAGGAATTGTGGTCGAGGCCTGTTGGGGCCCTTGGTTTTGTTTAGTTTTGAAATCTTGGCCAAGACATTTTGAGTTTTGACCCTTTTTGAGTTGCGGAATAAATACACATGGCAACCGCGACAGCGCCGCAACTACCAGGAGTTGCGGAGCTACCAAGGTGGCGCGGAAGCACTCGATAGCTGGAGATAGAACAGGGATAGGTGCAGATGAAGGAAACACAGCAGAAAACATAAAGTAGAACACGCAGACACCAGGAGAGAAGCTGGGAGAAGCCGAAGTGAAGACACAGAGGAGCTGATAGTCGCGAGAGCGGGTGAATAAATAAGGGTCACCCGGCGGAAAAGAGAGTTGTTGAATGCAGGCTGAAGAGGTTGCGAGACTCGAGACAGGAAAAGACGCGCAGGGCGTCTGCGGAGGATTCATGTATGTCATTCATATGGTTTCTTATCTTCTATTCTACCTTTCTGTTCTGAAACCCATCTGTATCAGATTTGTAGCTATCTGTGGGAATGCCATGTAATCATGTGTTCTGCCAAGAGATTAATACAATGAGAGATTGCTGTCTAAATAAGATGTCCATGTGCTTATAATGTGTTCCTGCTGGTTTAAAATTTTATTTATGAATGTCTAAATGCATATTAAGTGATCTTGCATATAGCTTTGTATATGTAATGGATGCACTGTCCTTCTTTAGTTGCGGGTTTGTTCCTTGCCATTGATCTCATCCCCCTTATGCATGTGGTTGCGGCACGCCTCGGGTGAGATGCACTACTCTCCAGAGCAGGGTGAAAATGCCGGCGTGTTCCTAGACTACACCGGACCCCTTTGTTGGCCACAACTCTTGAACCTGGGTCTTGTCCGCGAGACCTGACTTCTCGCCAACACATGACCATACCAATTTCATACCATGACCTCATGCATGAAAACCATAACCATGACAATCCATTCCTGACAACATTCATCTATCCCATATGCTCCAAGTGTTTGAACTATGTTCTGATATCACTCTGTAATGACTCCTCCCATATCTACCAACTTTAATCATCCTGTCGGGGTAAACATGAGCTTAGGGATACTATGAAAATACTATGGCATGAATCAACCTCCTGGACAACCTCAAGTAAATGGGGTCAACAAAACAATACCTTACAGACTTCCTTTAGGTGCTATAGGATCACCAAGATCTAAATCATGCTTCCATGTGCCCAAAACATGAGTTAAATTGCATTTTCACTAATCTAAACTCCCAGACATTGGCATAACACTTCTTGAATTTGACTGTAATCCTCCATTCGCATGCACAACCTTGAAAGGGAGAAACTGTAGTACTTTTCAACCATTTCTATGCCAACGACCATGAGATATAAGCTAATTTTTAGTGCTAGTCCTAAAACGATTGCATAGAACTTGAAAAAAAAATCCAGAATGATAAATGAGACAAGGAAAATTCCCTTAACACAATAATTAATCAATGACTTGACCTAAAATGGTCTAACCATGACAGTCATTCCAGCAAACACATGGAGAACATGAAATCCACAGGTCATGAATGCATATTTGAACATAAAGATATGATACTTATTTTGGAATCATCAAGAAGGTCTAATTCCCTCTCACAATAGCTGCAATATCATCTATTAGGTTAGTCATTATTTAAGCAGTCATTTACAAGTAAAAACGTGATAAGATCCATAACTTAAATATGTCATAAAACCATGCTTATAACCAACATATAACCAGATAAATAACAATGATAGAACAACCCTTAAATCCACATAATAACAAGTATAATTACTCATGAATTACAAGGGGAAATATCACTTATCAATCATATACAAAAAATAAACAAGTCAGGGACTTCCATGTACCACCCAACCATAAATTGATCTAAACCAAATCTCTACTTCATCCAAGCACCCTCATGCCATATTCCAAGCATGAATGTGCGATATCATGGGATAAACAAATACATAAAAAACAAACGAAATCTAGAGGTTAAACCACCTCCACCCTCACACTACCATGATCTCACCTAAACCAGTCCCGAGATCACAAAACCAAACCAATATTGGATGCCTCGGAATTCCTTCATCAACCCTTGAGGAATTTTCTTATATCCACCCACTTGTTGAGGGCTTCCTAGAGAAAAAAATCTCCACCCGAAACCCTTGGGATTTTCCTAAGACCACCTCACCCAGATCCAAAAGCCTTCAGGAAATCCAAAGCTCAACCAAGAATGAATCCCATCACACCATGGCTATCTGGAAATGAAGAGACAAGGCTGAAACCATTTTCAAACCAAGAAAAACCCATGCCAATGACAACAAATTACCAAAATACATAGATGCATATACCATGCATGCCAAACCAACTAGGAAATCACACATGAAACATGTTACATGTAAGTATTCTCGTTGAAATCGCTTGATCCAGCCTTTCCTTGCTTGATCATTTATTTCCTTGTCCTTGTTTTTATTTCCTTTTCTTTCCTTGCTTTCTTTCTCCTCTTGGTGCTCTTCTCGTCTCTAAAACCAATTCCAAAACTAAACTGACAAAAGGCCCCAAACTAATGCTTTGAATCCTTTTTATTATTGATGCCTCTAATTTCTTCATTTTCCCTTTATTTTCCTTCAATTTCCTCCTCACATGCACCCTGTGACCTTTCACCTTCCTTTTATCCTAATTTCTTTTATTTTTATAAATAAAATTCCAATGATTCCTTTTTTCCTTTTCAAATCCTTTGCAAATTTCCCTTTAGTCATAATAAATAGCAAGTGATGTCCACTAGGATGTTTTGACCAACATTCAGCTTGGAATGCATGTCCCATGAACTTGGTCTTATTTTTCCTTTATTAACTTTATTACATGAACTTTTAACATGGGGTTGTTACAATTATCATAACTAGTATCAATCTCAAATGGAACCATGCAATGAGTACAAAGATTTCCTTTTAATATTTGAGCCTAGATCCACAAAAAGGGCCTAATATTTTTCATATAGCTTCTTCTTCTTAATGAATTTGTCATGTCACTTCACCCGTTCTTGTTAAATAACAGTGGTGTGATGTTTGGAAACTTAGGAATTTTCATCCAGTTCATTGATATAGTCCAAGTGGTCCTTCTAGTATTATAAGAGTCCAATCCCACTTGTATTATGGTTTTGAATTCATTAACTTAAAACAAAATGGAAAGTATTACATGCTTACCATACACAAGCTCAAAATTGGAAAATCCCTTGGTGTTTATCTTAGTGGCATGGTAAGAACGCATAGCTTATGGAAATTTACTAGCCTAATCCTTGGGATGAATATACATATCCTTTGTTAGTATAGACTCTAAAAAAAATTTAGGTAACTTCCACTTTCCCATTATCTTGCAAATCATATAGTGTAGATGTCATATGTTGAATCTAGTACACCTGAATGTGTTTGGAAGTAAATTGAGTTCCTTGATATTTAATGATTTCTCATGGAAGTACAAAGTGAAAACTTATCTCCCCATAGAGAAAAACTTGTATTAATTTTTATGTAACACTTAGAAGTTATTTTAATTCAACCCATTTGATGGCATAGTTAGTGCAGGTTAAGATATGAGTTTTTTGTCTAGATGAAGGGTTGATAAGCCCCACAAAATCTAGAGCCCATTCTCAAAAGGCTCCACCATGAGTTGAGTCTATCATGGAATATCATTAGATTGAATAGGTTTTCCCATTATTTGGGACATGTAATATCTTCTCATATACTTCTTATCATCTCATCGATTTCTAGGCTAATAGTAGATTAGACGCAATATTTTATGTGTTCATTTTATTACCAAAGAGGCCTCCAAAATATTCATCATGACATGCTCTTAGGATGTTATAAATATCATCTCCTTAAACCCATATGAACTTGTATCTATGAAAAATATATAACCTTGAAGCTATGAGTACATGGCACTCTGTCTAAAACTTTTTTCTTTCCTTTAGTAAGAGATGTGTCAGGATTTTTCTTGTAGCTAGATAGAAATATTTGTAAACCATGATTTTATAGTAGATAATGTGAATAAATTATCATTAGGAAAGTATACTCAATAAGAAAATTTTCCCCTTCATTGGTGATTTTGGAAAGGAATTAATTATAGGAATTTTCCCTTCTAGGTTTATCAATGATGTTTATGCCAAAATCTTGCAATGATAATAACCGTCTAGTTACTCTACCATAAGTGTGATATCCCTTTTTCTAACCCTACTGTAAATGTCACTATGAATTGTAATTCATGTAAATAATATGGAAAATTTAAAATATTGATAAGGTGGAGGAGTGTACATGGATTCAGTGGTTGAGGAGGAGGAGTTGCTTGTGCTAGGTGTAAAACCAAGCCACTTCATTTAATTCCCCACCTAGCTCCCTGGAAAATTAAATGGTCTATTGGTGTATACATTGAAGTTGTATATGGATAGCATGTAGAAAATTATGATACCATACTATCATTGTTCTCGCAGGATGTGTTGTGGAAGTAAACACGCAAGAGAAGCGACGTGACGAAGTAGGAGCAGGGATGGAGCGGGAGGAGAATTTCTAGCATAATGAATGTTCCATGCTAGATGATTCTTGGTAAGGAGTAATTAGGAAGGAAGAGTTCCAAAAATTATAATTTTTTTCCCTACAACGTGATTGAAGGGGAATCTGGGCCTTCACATGAGAAAGAAAATTGGTATATGCGCAGGAGCATGAGTCACTAAAGATGAGTGATTTGTAGAAAACCTTTGTTGTGATATTGTGACATCATTCCCTACATTTTGGTGATACATTTTCTATGTATTGGTGATAATTTTACCAAGATAGCTCAAGGAAATATTGATTCACTCAGTGACTTCCTTGGGGCTGAGAAAACGCCCTTTAGAGTGAGATCAGGTTCTTGAACTAAGGGAGCCTTCCTTGAATATTGGTTCAGTACATATGATTTTTTTTTAGAGATTAAGTGATTCATTACTGTACTTACTTCCTGGAAGCATATTTATCCCTAAAAATACCTCGTCATCATCTCAGAGGATATCATTGAGCTTTTTCTAAAGGCAACATCTCTCTCTGGTCCATTTAATATAGTAATTCACCCTGTGTGCCTAAAGCAATGCATTATAATGTTGTTCATTATTTATGAAACATGTGTTACCATTGCTGGTAACAGTTTGTCTCTTCATAAAATCTAATTTACCAAAATCCCACGTAGTCACGAGAAAAAATCCTAAGTTAACTAACTATGGCACCCTTGTTCACTTAATAAAACTCTAAAAGGTGGAATTTTATCGCCTCAATCTCATCTATATATGTTTACTATTCAAATAAATACTAGAAAGAAACATAAAGAATTAAAGCACAAGGAAACATGACCCACCCTATGACTTTTTCCCAAATTACGGTGAATAGAAATTGAGAGTCTTCATAGCCTCAATTATGCCTATAAATTGAGAGCTTGGCCATAGACAAAGGGATCATAATTCTATGTATTGTTCTATTGTTGAAATATTCTTTGAGAGAGAGAGTATTTGGAGATAGGATCTGGAGTAGGTCATGTTGCAACTTCATTTACTTGTAATCTACCTTCTATTCATTTATATATGGATATATTTTCCTTCCTTTCAAATTATTATTCAATGTTCATGCCTTTTATGTTTGATTAATAATTGTTTGGAAGTTGGTTTCATATTGATACTTTTAGTAATGTGTAACTATTCATTTACTAGTTTTTTTGATTGAAAATATTATTATGTTATGAAGCTTTGGTTTGTTCTGTTTTATGTATAGGATTATCCTTTGGAGTTAGGCGGGAGCACTTCTCAACTACACTGACCACTCCAATTTATCTACACAAAAAGATACGTGGGTTCTTCTTGTAATTAATTTGTCAATATCATTTTACTTATTTCATTTATAAATGGGTTAGACCTTAAGATAGTAGATACCTTGACCTGTTTGTCTCGGGTTTCTGGGAAAACCTAACATGGTTATTGTTTGTCCAACTGAACATAATTCCCTATAATAGGAGAAATTGATAAACAACCTGAATTTTGAATCCTCCTCTTGAATACCTGTCTAAATGATTAATGGTGTGGATACCCTTGAGCACTTAACTCCTCTGAATCTAAATCTAGCTCAGGGTTGATTAGCTGCAATAAATATTGCATTGTAGTTGGCCTATGGTTGGGTGGAAAGTTGAATTCCCCTCCTCATTTGTTGTAATATTCCCAAATGGGAAAAGCATGAATATAGTGCAAAATGTTGGAATAACGGTGTTAAACATCATATAAAATCAAGAGGCCAATATGGATACCTTTAATTCATTATAAAAACAGAAAAATATGCATAAGAAATGGGCCATAAGGTGTACAACAAGATAGAACAAGCCTCCAATGGATAAAACCCTCAAAGAGAGGTGCTGCTACTATCTCAAAATGTTGGAGCAACTGCTACAACGTAGTTTTAAAAGCACTGCTACAAAAAATGAGTACACAAAATATGTGGGGCTGATATGTGCCACAATATATACAAAAATATAGATCTGGGCTCTATACAACCTCCAGAAAAGAACCCAAAGGGGTCTCTAGGAAAAACACCCAATAATACAATATGAGTTGCAACCCTATGGTTGAAAGTATACTACAACAAATTTTTGAAGAGTAAATGGCTGAATATACAAAGATGAATGTGCTCTCTTCCAATGAATCCTCTAGATGAAAGGCTAGCCCTTTCACTAGAGAAAACACCTCCCAATTCACCTACTATAGAAACCCCTGCAACTCCTCCCTAAAATAACACAGATCCAGACTGATACTGCACTGTAGGGGATAAATATACTATGGCCTGATGCCAAATGAGTCAATAAAGCTCCAAGGCCTTCTTGAAAGGAACCTTCCTCCAATGAGATCTAGCTCAGAAATATCCCAAATCAAATCTCCACAACTTATGCCCTGCAGCACACACACAAATCCTAAATAGGAACTACATTGTACATTAAGACTGAAGACTTGGCCAAATGCCTAATAGTGGAATGTAGTATAATTCTTTACCAAGAGGCCTCTCAAGGATATAGGTGGGATTCCCGACCAGGAACAGCCAGTGCTAAACAACACTTGCAATCTTAGCTAAATAGCTAAAGAAAGCTATATGTCTAAACAGACCATATATTCAGAAATATCAAATACCAATACATAATGAATATGGCTGCCATCCTCTTTCTTATATGATTTGTGAGCTTCCAAACCCTAAGCCCCATCCAATAATGGCACTACTTCCTTGCAAATCATCTCCATCTAAAACTGCGTCATCTTTCATTGAATGCCACTCCTCCATGACAACACTATTGATTTGGTCAAAGTTTACCCAATCAAGGTGTTCCAGCCCCTTTTCACACCTAAGGGTGCTCAATTAAGCTACCAATATTTTTTCCTTTTACATTGGCATTTATTTATTCATTATTAAGCAGACTTATGGACCTCCACTTTCCTCTTATTCATAAAACAAGACAGCAAAACAAAATTTAATATTACAACTAACTCATGGCTAATTTGGAATATTACAGTCCTCCCTTCCCAAATGTTGCTTGTCCTCAAGCAACTGACAAGGTGAGTGTTGAAACTATTCTCCTCCATCATTAGTGACACCATCATGTGATAATATTCCCTCATAAGCTAAGTGTATCCCAATCAATCCCTCCATGAAATGCTCCTCCAAAGTTCTCATGAGATGCAAATGATTCATCGCACAAGGAAGCAATAGATCCAATGAAACAAACATGGTTTGCCCAATGTTCTCCCTGAAACATGTAGCATAATGAACATGGATAATTTCTATCCCATACGGCACATACAATCCTCCCATCCTCCCTCCAATAATTCCCATAAAAAGAATAAGCACATCATCAATGTATGGGATCAAAACCAAGTACATGCAAACAAAAATATGCAAAAATGGAGGTGGGTCATAGTCCCACATATGGAACCAGCGCAGTATATATCCTGACTACAATAGATAATGGTATGGTAAGTGGTTTCCCCACCACTTACTTGCTTCCCAAGTATTCTCACAATGGTTGAAAGGGTGAGAAATGTTTGGTGCCTTTGGAGTGCACCCATAGTGATACAACATCTCCCTATATCCTCCAAGGGAGTGGCCATGTTCAGAAATGTTTATGGCCCAAATTTGGCCATGAAGTTTACATGGAAGAATTCTCCTTCTTGGATCAATGGCATGCATATACATGGTCAATGAATGCAAATAATTGTCAAATGAAACATTATGCACATAAGAATTTTCCTTACCAAAATTTATGCTCATACAAATGGAGTGGTCCATAGATAGATCCCCTCTCATTCCAAAAGAGGAAAGAGGTAGTTGTGATAACTCCTTCATTGAGTTATGTATCTCTCCCATCTCCACATGGTCCATGCATCTTTTCAAATGTTGATATATCTCCTCTTCAAAGCCTTCCCAAGTGTAGCTCTCCATGATAGTGTTGTAGGCTCTCATGGAATAAGTATGGCTGAAGAGAAAATATTCATGTGCTCTTTGTAGCAACTTCTCCTTGAGCATGGAGGCTCTAGATAAGAATATCCTACCATGATAATAGATGACTTCATTTTGGACTAAATATCCCTCCTCTTAAAGCTGGTCATCAAGTATCATGCATGTAAAAATATCCTTGGAATAATCCACCAACAATTTGGATTTCCAATATGGATTTATCCTCCATAGTGACAGCGTTGATGATCTATCACAAAAAACATCTTCCATATGGCTACCCTTCTCCTTGAAATCTCCCATTCCAAAGTTACATGTTGGAAAGCTTCTATCCTTCTCATGTTTCTCCTCCCACGGCGCATAATCTAAAATGAGAGTGGGTAATGATGATGTTGGGAGAATGTCTCCCTCCTCCTTGAATCTACCCAAGACTCTCAGCAAGGTATCATGGCCTAATAATGCTCCCATTCCTCCTGGATCTATGAATGTTGCATCATGATGTGAGACATGTCTCATCAAATCTGGATCAGGTTTCCTCCCCGGTGGTTTGCCACAAAATAATAATATTCCATGGGCCAAAGTTATGTGCATAATAGATGGGACTGTTAGGTCCTTGATTCCACTATGCAAATCCATCTCTGATTTTTTTGTGGAAGTTGTATGTGAGAGATATGTATGCATGCCCTTAATCATCTGAGTTTTTCCACTCTTTCTGTCCACCCATTCCATCTACAAAGTCTCCCAATATGTGGTGACCTTCCCCAAAGTAATCAACCATTGCACACCCAATATCACATTGGTGTCAAGTATGTTAACCATAAAGAAGTGGTCAGTAAATGTATATGTCCCCATGGTGACAGATAAGGATGGAACATAATGCATGCATTTCATAGTTCTATCTCCTGGGACCAAAACAGAAAATCCCTCAAAATAATCAATGGGTATTTCCCTCCTCTGCACTAGTTGGGAGTCAATAAAATTGTGGGTAGGGCCATTGTCAATCAAAACAAAAACCCTCTGATCTAAGATGGAACCTCGAACCCTCAAGGTCAAGTACTTAGGTACTCCTCTCAATGATGCAAGAGCCCCTCCAATTGGAGAATATTCCCCATTCCCATCTCCTTATGGTGTTGGTTCATCTCCTGTTGTGTCAGCGCAGTGACCTCTTCTTAGTTCTTCTTCTTCCTCCTCCTCATCATCTGAGAAGACCTATATGTAGTGTGCCTTTCCTGCAGCACATTTATGTCTGGGGCCCATGATTCTTGGCATGTGAAGCAAAGCTTCCTCCTCCTCAAGTCTCTTCGGACATCATCATCAAGAGGTTTTTTATTTTTTCTCTCCTTTGAAAGAGAAGCCTTCTCATATTTTCCCTTTGATGGAAAAGAGTGCTTTTGCTAAATGTTTCCTTTTCTTTTGGAAAGTCATATTGTAGATCTCTAGCCCTTTCAATGACATATTGAAGGGTAGTGGGCTTGGTAGACTTAACCAACCCATGAAGAGTTTCTTCTAACCCATCAACAAACATATAGACCAGTCTTGCTGTAAATAAATCAATAACCATAGCAGAAAGTTTTAAAAATTCAGAAATATAAGTTTCTAGATTACCTTATTGTTTTAGCTTTTAAAGCCCCATGAATAGTGCCTCAGGATCTCTTCTGTCAAACCTCTCCACCAACCTCCTTGTGAACTCTAAATATCCAGTCACATTGGCATGACCCAATGTAGACAAGCCATGGAACCACCAATCATGTGCTTCACCCTCAAGGTGCAGCGCCACTATCTTAATGGCCTCCATATATGGTACTTTTTTCAGCTGGAAGTAGATTTCAAGCTTCTCTACCCATGATTTGGTAGTGAATTTAGATGACCCATCAAAGTTGGGTAAGAAAAATCTTCCCATAGTGAAGTGTAGATCATGATTCTGGATGAATCCTTCACCTCTATTGTGATGCCTGGGTCTCCTATTGTCCTTGATTTGAAAAAATTCTTGAAAACTCAAGTGGTCCTTGAATATCTAAGATTGAGACTCATACTCCATGAAATAGTCTTCAAGAGTTTCTTATTCTTAAAACCCTTCATTTCCCGTTGCTAAGAATGTAGGCATTGTAGAGCATTGGGAAAATTATTGTTTTTGCACTGGTTGATCACTCCAGTGATGAGAAATTTCGGAGCCTTCACCATGTTGAAATCCCTTAGGGAATTCCCTGTATCTATCCATCCTCATCTCCTTTATTTATCTAGAAAGTTCTTGCATAGCTTTGAGAAGAATCTTAGGAAACTCTTTCTCTTCATCTTCTCCTCCTGATAAAGGGGTTTTACCCTTGTCTTCTTTATCATTTGTATAATCAAACTTCTGATGTATTATTCTTTGATACCTCTTCTCTATATCAGTAAGAGGATGTCCTTCTACAGATGACATATTTTATTTTCAATATGCATAGGCTATGCCAAGAATATGCTCTGATACCATTGTAATATTCCCAAATGAGAAAAGCAGTAATATAGTGCAAAATGCTGGAATAGAAGTGTTAAACATAATATAAAAGAAAGAGGCCAATATGGATACCTTTCATTCATTATAAAAACAGAAAAATATGCATAATAAATGGGCCATAAGATGTATAACAAGATAAAACAAGCCTCCAATGGACAAAACCCTCAAAGCGAGGTGTTGCTACTATATCAAAATGTTGGAGCCACTGCTATAGTGTAGTTTTAAAATAACTACTATATCAAATGAGTACAAAAAATATGTGGGGCTGATATATGCCACAATAGATACAAAACTATAGATCTGGGCTCTAAACAACCTCTAGAAAAGAACCCTAAAGGGTCTCCGGGAAAAACACCCAATAATACAATATGAGCTGCAGCCCTATGGCTGAAAGTATACTACAACAAATTTCTGAAGAGTAAATGGCTAAAGATGATACAAATATGAATGTTATCTCTTCCAATGAATCCTCCAGATGAAATTCTGGCCCTTTCACTAGAGAAAACACCTCCCAAATCACCTACTGCAGAAACCCCCACAACTCCTCCCTAAAATAATGCAGATCAAGACTGATACTGTGTTGTAGGGGATAAATATACTATGTCCTGATGCCAAATGAGTCAATAAATCTCCAGGGCCTTCTTTACTAGCTTCCAAAGATAAAGGAACCTTCCTCCAATGATATCTAGCTCAGAAATCTCCCAAATCAAACCTCCACAACTTTTTCCCTACAACACACACACAAATCCTAAACAGGAACTGCGTTGTACATTAAGACTGAAGTCTTGGCCAAATTCCTGATAGTGGAATGTAGTACAATTCTCTACCAAGAGGCCTCCCAAGGATAGAGGCGAGATTCTCTACTAGGAACACCTAGTCCTAAACAACACTTGCAATCTTAGCTAACTAGCCAGAGAAAGCTATATGCCTAAACAGACCATATATTCAGAAATATCAAATACCAATAAATAATGATTATTGCTTCCATCCTCTTCCTTATATAATTTTTGAGCTTCCAAATCCTAATCCCCGTCCAATAATGGCACACTTCCTTTCAAAGAATATGCATCTAAAACTACGTTGTCTTTCATTGAATGCCACTACTCCATGACAGCGTTGTTGATTTGGTCAAAGTTGACCCAGTCAAGGTGTTCCATCTCCTTTACAAACCTAACGGTGCTCAATTAAGCTGCCAAGATGTTTTCCTTTTACATTGGCATTTATTTATTCATTATTAAGGATACTTATGGATCTCCATTGTCCTCTTATTCATAAAACAAGACAGCAAAACAAAATTTAATATTACAACTAGCTCATGGCTAATTGGGAATATTACATTTGTCAATCATTTAACCTAAATAGATAAGTAGATTACTTATACAAATTTTACACTATGAATGTTGAATGATTTATTATGAGTTATGACAATGAATGTATCAACATTGAATATGGAGTAATATGATATTCATGGTTGTCCGTAATGAAATGTTGATATAAATGTTTTCATGGTTTTGAAGGTTGACAATGCTTGTGTTTGCTAATATTTTCCTGAACTATAGAGATATTTTCTTGCTCATTTTTATTGATGACATGTTCATCTCATTATCATTGTGTGTATGGTTTTCAGTGTTTGATATGCCATGTAAATCATGGATCTTCATTTTTGTAGAGGTAATTCCCCTCTGCGGACAGAGGCGATCCCTACTAGCCCAGATCGGGTCTAGCAACAATCGTATCAGGCTAAGGTGCAAGTTCCTAATTGCAATAGACCAAATTTCGAAGAAGGCCTAACTTAAGTCCAATGTTGTTGTTCATAGAGAAGATAGCACTCCCATTTCCTTGCTCTGGCAGATCACAATTCTCCCGCTTGTCACGATCAAACACCTGCACACACAAGAAACACAACGAACGCACAAGCGTAAACCCAATATATGCAATTATGTATCAGTCAGAGAAGATACAACTCATAATCACAATGAACAATACGAGTGGAAGCATAACCAAAGTCGCTTATCATTAATTAATACAAAGAAAGATACAACCTGGCTCTGACGCTGAATCTTCCTTCGGCGGGTCGACAACGGAATACGTCTCGGTAAAGCTCGTCGGGAATGGGACAAGCCTCTCTCTTCGGTTGTCTTGAAAATAATCTCCTTGCTACTGATTTGGCTCTATGAGGACTATCAAGGCTCTTGCGACATTCTTTAGGCTATGAAGGCTCTTGGAGACTAGCTTGCAAAGGAAAATGGCAAGCTTATATAGATGGTGGAAGGGGAGTTGGGATCCCTACAATCATGGGATTGGCCCTATCCTCAAGGAAGCTTCCATGAGAGGTGGAAAACCACTTCCTCTACATGGAGATCCGGAGCCAAACCTCCCAACTCAATTTAGAGACCAGTTTAGGAATTGGTCGGAGTCAATCTTCTGCCATTTATTTTTTAAAAACACTCCTTAATCAGCCTAGCACGGGTATAACACTATGACAGTGTGCCAGCTGACGCGCCCTCTTTGGAGGATTTCCCCCATTGGCGTGAGGGTTGAACTGTCTAGTCACGAAAAGGACAAAAAGGCTATTTTTAGGGTTTTTCACAAGATTTTTTCTTCAGGGAAATGAATGTCCTTGTTCAGGGGAATGCCATGAAAGTGGTTTCAGGTCATGTCACTGCTCACAGGTCACGGAATAAGCCCTCCAATGTGTGGGACGGGGAATTTTAGGGACGGTGACAAATTTCTGTGTAACAGATGCCCCCTAAAGCATGAGGCCCGAAAAAGAGAGGGGTGAAATGTTTTATGAGAACGTGTCCAACTGAAAACACTATCATCGGAAAACCTGCGTAGAGAAGTACAACTGATATCTCAAATACATGATATATGGTATGGGCAAAGCCATCCGTAACAGAGTATACAATCATCAAGATCCAAGGCATGGACGCAGCCATCCAGTAAGGATCGATAAATAGACTCAAGCATGGTCGCAGCCATCCAATCAATGAGTCATGTAACCAATCATAATAATCCACAAAATCGCAGCCTGGATTCTTAATAGACAAAATCCAGGGTCTTGCGCTCCATCTCGACCCAAACAAAGTACAAGTTCAAGCATGTGAATAAGTGAGCTGAAGTCGAAAATGCAAGAACATCGTCTGATTACCAGCCAATGATGAAAGTTGTTAACAGACGTGAGAGGAACCACCAATAATGAAAATGGCTCTCAAGGTACTATAGGTACAATCCATGAAATGTGAACAGTGAGATGGCATCGAACACCTGTAGAATCATCTGATCAAAGGCCAATAATGAAAACCTTGCATCGAATGCGAAGAACCTGTTGTTGAGGCATGCAGGCTCCAAGGTACCGGAAGGGAGTCTCTAGATCAGATTCCTGGATAATGAGCTGGAGTTGATAGGAAGTGACCTTGATCGAAGGTGGGTCATAGTGTTTCCCACATCATCGACATAAGACAGAGGAACATAATGTTTTGTGAATCAGGATTAGATGAGAATCAGAGGAAGGTTGAAACTGCAAAGGTTAACTTCTCTTGAACATATCGGCGGCACTACAGTGGATATGGCAGTATTTGACATCAAAAGATCAGGGGTCATGATGACGAGGCAAAGAGAAGATGAGAAGTCAAAAGGGATTACCCAAACCCACGGAGGCAAATAGAGAATGAGATGAGATGTCCCCAACCTGACATGAATGCAGACAAGTGCCATGTTCAAGAGCAACATACTACCGACACGACAATGATAGTGGTTCCATTTTCCCCACCATTTCTGGCGAGTACCCCAATTATTTTTTAAAACAAGCTTGAAGGGGATAGCATATTCTTGCAATATAAGTTCGCCCTTTCGGACGAATCCATCCTAGTACGTTTAATGAGCCCTAGGAAGGAGAAACTCGGATATTGTCATTACGACTGAATCCAATGTCATCAGGGTTTAACGAGTCTGACAAAGGAAGAACTCAACGTCTTTTCATGTTTAGAGAGTTTGAAAAGACAGCGGAAAAGTAAACTCCAATAGTCCATTTTCGTAAATAGTTCCTCAGATCCGAAAAGGTATAAAACTATGTCTGAGAAAACCTACTATTCATGATAGGCTAGGGTATTCCTTTTTCATAAATAGTCTATCCCAACCCGAAAAAGGGGTAAATGTATACTGGATAAATGTCGTTTCGCAACCACTTTAATGAGATCAAAACAACAAGCGACTCGGCAAATTTTTCATGTTTAGAGAGTCATAAAAGAGCTGAAAGATGACTCCTCCTGGAGGAACAAGTGGTATTAAGGGTAGAAACTGGTTCCGGTGATGGTGGAACTGCTCAAAACATGATAAAAGTTAAGAGGCTGGCTAACAAGACCACTCTTCACAGCGGTTCCTCAGGAACAGGTAAAACAACCAAGTGAAGGCATATAATCGGCCAAGCAGATAATGACAATGGAGTGAGAAAACCAAGGCTCATCTGGAAAAAACGGGTTGATAAAATGACAATCACAAGAGGTAAAATGGGAAAGGTTTCATTTTTACACAAGCTTGAAACAAAGATAAACTATGCTTGAAAAAGTAAGCATGCCCCCAGCATGGTGACTCAATTTGAGGTACATGCCCCCCAAGCTTCAATCCATATGAAAGGCAGATGGAGTGAATGTTCAAATTACAAGATCAAGAGAAAGACTCGACTGGGATTTTATGAGATCTTATCAAAGACTCAAATTGAACAGGAAAGTGTTTCATTATTTTAACGAGGTTGACACATTAAAAGAACTATCCTCGGGACACCTTGTTTCACGGTTTAAGTAGTTTGGCACAAGACAAGGAACTCTGCTCCGACCGACCTCATCATAATGAACAGGAAGTCATCGTTCCCAAGATTTCCACTCCCAATGGAAGGAAAACATCCTGGAAGTTAGGACCCAAGGCCCCCAGCACCTGATGCACTATGGCACTATCACTGAGTACAGGCATGGGGTAGGTAGCCACATAGTTGACCTGCGGTGGGGAAGATACAACGGGTGGATAAAAACTGGGAAGGGATGATGGTGGGCTAGCTTCCATATCAGGACCAGAGAACAAAAGCTGATCAATGGTCACGATTCGTCCTTCATGTGGAAAATAGACCACACGAAAAAGGGAGGATACAAGCACTCCCATGGCATAGTTGTAATCGTGCCCCAAGAGTAGATTGAAGTCCAAGGGACCTGGAACAACCATCACGTCCATATGGACGGTTTTACCTCCCAATGTAATAGGTAACCTTGGAAGGATCCCTAACGGTTGACTAGTTCTTCTGTTAAATGTCAACAGATTCTACGTAACAGGCACAAGCGATGGTGAACTGAAAGCTTGCCAAGTAGTTGAGGATAGAATACTCACAGACGCACCTTCGTCTATAATGGTGCTGGGTACAACCAGACCAAAGCCCTGTATCGTTATCTTGAAAGGCACATAAGACGGAAGGCGGTATCCCGTAAATCGATTTCAATCAAAGGAAGCGACCAAACTACTCGGAGAGGCTACCATCGAACCGAGATGGTCTTCCCCTGGTGTTACGGAAGAAGAAGGAGCATCCTCCATGACCTCCATCTCAAAGGCGGGAGGAATATCCTTCGGGACCTCCATCACGAGAGGCAGAGGAGCAGCTTCTTGAGATATAGGGACAGGAGAATCTTTCTCCAAGTCTGAAGAATCTGAATAAACCAGAAGAACATGAGGGGTGTGAGGTCCACTCTCAATGGAAAAGACTTGGTGCACCGCAGACAGGGCCAGCTCAACCGATCCCACAACCAATGGTTGGTCAGGGATGGATTCCTAAATTTGAATTTCCGAGGGGGTGAGATCGACCAAGGATGACTCTTGACCAATCATTGAATGAACTGGTGAAGGACTCAAAGAAAGTTGTTTGTAACCAGCCGGAAGGCATGGTGCAGAAACAATCGAGTTGTCCAAAACTCCCTTGGCTTCATCCATATACGGACAAAGGTGAATGGCATGTTGCCCCCCACAAAACTTACAGGGATTGGTAATCTTACCCTGCTTCTTAGGAGCGTTACCAGCACCAGTTGAAGACATGCCCCAGCTTGACTCCTGGAAGCCAAAGGCAACGACGGACGACCGTTGGACCATGCTTCGAGCACCTTGGGAATGCTAGGGAAATCTCGAAGAAGATGGTTTCCCTAGAACAACATGAAAGGGAATTTGACTTTCCGCGGAGGGTTGGAAGGTTTATCAAGAGGAGATGTTTTGGAAGCAGTAGCTACAGCCTTAGCCTCTCTCTTATCAAACTTCTTCTTGTTTGTCTTCTTCTTCTTCTTCTTAGCCACCTGGTTACTCGAATCCAGACTTTCACCAGGCGAAGTAGAAGAGGAGGACATAGAAATAGGCAAAGAAGGGGAGAGGTCCGCCTTGGAATCAACATGATGTTACTCAAACGGAGGAACTGATTGAACAGTAGCCGAGACATTCGGAACCACAGAGGTTGAAAACAACCAAACAGGCAACCCAAAAGTTAACCCAGGAAGGGACAACGTTTCCATATAAGGAGCGCCAACATTTCCAAAAGGAGGAAAAGGACCAGGATTCCCATCGGAGGGGATTCCTTGGTTGGTGAACTCCGAAAAACTTGCCATCATAAACGACTCAAAACAACACCCTAAGGAAACTAACTTTAACCAAGAATATTTCGTGGGCAGTTAATCTTTTTAAAACATTGAAACAAAACTCTACCGTTTCATATTTTAAGATTCAAGAAATAGGCAAAAGGTGACTCTATCGCTTTCAGATTGGAAACAAGTGTGAAAGGACAAGCGATTGATGATCTTTTAAAATTTAATGAGTCACAAAAGATCAAAATGACTGCTCAGGAATTCTAGGCAAAGGGTGTACCAAATAACTGTGAACTGCAATATACACCTTGGTTTCAAACTGAAAGAGAAATCAACCAAGGACTTAACGTACGTGCAGGCAATCTCCCCGAATGTTGTGTCTGGTGTATCATGGGTATAGGGCGGCAAACTCGGCTTCCTATGGATAAAGGATAGCAACCTAGTGGGGTCTCCCTTTATATACGCGACGGTACGAGGAGCACAAGTCCGTACTAGTGTTGCCTAAAGCCAAAATTCGAACGACAGCTACTAGGTTTAATGACGTCGGAACACGTCTCTAACCTAGACCTCTAAATATTTCTTTAATGTTTCAATGCTGCCTTAGTGTAAATTGAATAAATTTTAATGTTAATCTTCAATTATGTTTCAATTTTCAGGCCCTAGCGAGTGTAACATCTCAAAATCTCCTAAATGCACACTACATGCCACAGTATATCATTTCATTCGATGAAAGCTAATTACGAGAGAGTTAAGAGCTTTTCACACAATAAAAAAATGACCAGACAACAACCAGTGATGTCTCTAATGCAGCTAATGGAAACTAAAAATCCTTTTCTTTCAGATTTATAAATCACTAATAACACAAAAAAGATTCAATTTGCATTAACTAATCAAAAGCAAAAGAGATTTTTTTGTATTTTCAATGCTTAAGAGTAAAGTGAACTAAACTAATGAAAACTAATGAAATGAAAAATTTGAGAAGTGATAGCAAAGGATTAAAATCAAGCATATTTCACTCAATGCAAACACGCAATCAGACCTCAAATTGACAAAACAATCCCTCAAAACCAAGAGAATCCCAAAGACTCAAATGAACCATGTAATCTAGGCCCAAAACGAGACAAGGCGGAATTTGAATGAGGAAGAAACCAATCACTCAAACAACATAAGAAAGCGATATACAACCACCAAATGAATGTAGAGAAGCAATCATACAGTTGACTGAACAGATATAAACCACAAACTCCCACGGGAGGCTTGACACACTATAGCACCTAGATGCCCTAGGGCTAGAATGAAAAATCGATAGAAGAGGGCAAATGACCAAAGAATGAAGGTCACAGTCAGTCAAACAAGGCTCTAGAACACTCAGGCAGTCGTAAAAATGAAACCAAAATCACAGATCAAGCTCAGAAAGCTCAAAACATAGCAAACCCTAGCACCTTATAGAATTGGCGCGACTGTCAGGCTGAATCTAGCGCCAAAACAAGATTGGCGTGGGTAATACACTGGCAACATGCACCAATTGGTGCGACTGTCAGGCTAATAAGCACGCCAGTCAAGTTTACTAAGCAAAAATAAAAAAGAGCAATCCAAGAAACAGACTAGTGATGGTGAAGCTAAACAAAATCCAAACACACGAAAGGAGCCAGCCAAAAGAGCCGATCAAGCAAGCAAAGTCAAGAATCGACCGAAAATACAAGACAATACTCCAAATCAACGTCTCCCCAGTGGAGTCACCAATTTGTTGTAGAGGTAAATCCCCTCTGTGGATAGAGGCGATCCCTACTAGCCTAGATCAGGTCTAGCAACAATCGTATCACACTAAGGCGCAAGTTCCTAATTGCAATAGACCAAATTATGAAGAAGGCCTACCTTAAGTCCAACATTGTTGTTTGTAGAGAAGATAGAGCTCCCGTTTCCTTTCTCTGGCAGATCACAATTCTCCCGCTTGTCACAATCAAACACCTGCACATACAAGAAATACGATGAACACAAGCGTAAAACCCAATATATGCAATTATGTATCAGTCAGAGAAGACACAACTCATGATCACAATGAACAATACCAGTGGAACCATAACCAAAGTCACTTATCATTAATTAATACAAAGAAAGATACAACCTGGCTCTGACGCTCAATCTTCCTTCGGCGGGTCGACATCGGAATACGTCTTGGTAAAGCTCGTCGGGAATGGGGAAATCCTCTCTCTTCGGTTGTCTTGACAATAATCTCCTTGCTACTTATTTGGCTCTATGAGGACTATCAAGGCTCTCGCAGCATTCTTTAGGCTATGAAGGCTCTTGGAGACTAGCTTGCAAAGGAAAATGGCAAGATTATATATATGGTGGAAGGGGAGTTGGGATCCCTACAATCATGGGATTGGCCCTATCCTCAAGGAAGCTTCCATGAGAGGTGGAAAACCACTTCCTCTACATGGAGATCCGGAGCCAAACCTCTCAACTCAATTTAGAGACCAGTTTAGGAATTGGTCGGAGTCAATCTTCCGCCATTTGTTTTTAAAAAACACTCCTTAATAAGCCTGGTGCGGGTATTGTTGAGTCCCGAAATTGCATCTTTTCCATACACTTTTCCATACCTTTTTCACTCACCTAAACCTCCCAAATTGTCAATATCATGTGCAAAAGGGTATCTAACATGGTTTTTAATTATGTTTTTGTGTTTTCTTGGCGATCTAGATTTTCTCATTTCGTTGCGGAATCTTGCCACTTTACTTCGACTATTTTGTGGAACTATATGCTACAGGTGTCTACAAGGGAAACGAGCCACATGGGCAGGCTAGGAATGACGTGGACATGGTTCGTGTCCTACTGGTTCAAACAAACTCGTCCAAAGAAGCCGCGGTCAAAGCCGTCCACGTGGAAGTCAACTATGGAGTTTCATGTCGGCCGGACTCTGTTTCGTGGCAAATAAACATCCATACGGCCGTTTCTAAGCTTGCGGAGGTTAAATCGACATCTGTGCAGAGCTCTGGAGTTGAATTCAAGCATCCACCTTCCGTAGATCCACTTTCCAACATGGCCATACTCCTATATCCGTGGACGAAGTGGTCTATGTGCTCTCTGTCATCATGAACTTTAGGAGACAGTTACAGTTTATTGTTATATATAGAGCGTTTGCATACGCACAAAAAGTTAGTTGTGAGTTGTTAGTTGATAGTTGATGTTCGTGAATAAACTCTGTTATCTGTTAGTTTGCTTTGTAGTGATTACGCTGCCCTTGAGCCGTAACATTACCATTCTGTAATGAACTGCTTGTTAATATGAGAAGACTCTGTTTTTCAACTTAATTCGTGTTTGAGGATTGTTACCAAAGCTGTGTAGAGGGCCCCTGCTCAGCTAAGGTTTTGTGTATTAGTGTACATTTCTCATTTCATTTCTTTTAAAAGTCATTGTATCATAATCCATCATATGTTCATACTTTGTAGTTGTTTCATTTCTGTTTATACCTTTCCATAATTTCCATTTCATTTCTGTCTTACATGTTTTATGATTGTTAATCACTGATCAGTTTTCTTGTGCAGGTTTTAGGTAGACAGCCCGGGCATTTTTTTAGCATTTTGACTAATGACATGAAACTAACATTGTTCTGCTGCTAGTTTGTTTTTCATAGCTTTTGTTTAACTTCAGTCTTTCTTTGTACATTTCAGTTTTGCTTATCTGATTCAGTAGTTAAATTTAGATATATTAAGCTGCTCATAGCGTCTTCAGTTGCCTCCGAAAGCCACAGCTAGACTGATGGTGAGGGACTGCATTATGAAATGTGTAGTTTAGTATTAGTTTTTTTTCTGCAAACTTAGATATATTAAGCTGCTCATAGCGTCTTCAGTTGCCTCCGAAAGCCACAGCTGGACTGATGGTGAGGGACTGCATTATGAAATGTGTAGTTTAGTATTAGTTTATTTTCTGCAAATTTAGATATATTAAATCATATATGACATCTTCAGTTGCCTCCGAAAGCCACAGCTGGACTGATGGCGAGGGATTGAATCATGAGTGTATGGTTTAGTATTAGTTTATTTTCTGCAAATTAAATATCAGTTACACAAGTTGTTTATGATTACTTCCGAAATTCATAGCTGGTCTAATGATGAAGGGTCGGAAAATGAATTGATGTAATCTGATTTAGATTTATTTTGTTGCAATTTTGAATTTCCTTAAGCATAGTTTCTTTTGTGTTTAGTTGGCAGCAAGAATAGTTTGGTTTTCATGTTCACTAGTTTACTGTTTTGATTTATTAGAGTAGCAGCACCTTTTCATTTCAGCAGTACACTTTTACTTTCTTTCAAGTCTTGTCATTGTAATTTTCAATTTGCTTTTAAATTTTCAAGTTGGTAAATCATTATAGGGGATATCACTTCCTTGAACAAACATAACCAAACTTGTTTTCATCTTAGAATTTCCATTTCACCTTAGAAAACCAAAAACGACAAAAAGTTAAGAAATAGGTTATCTTGCACATATAGTGCGCCGCACTTCATCGGCTTACGATTCCCGGATTGACAAATTAAATGCAGCAATTTAGGACACACTAAATTGACCAAACATTTTGGCGCCGTTGCCGGGGAAGTGTAACTAGGTAGCCAATTTCTTAAAAAAAAAACATAAAATCATAAAGAAGGGAAAACTTGATAACTTTTTGAAGTATGCTCTCCTCTTGCACCTAGTGTGATCTGGAGGATCAGAAAAGAGAGTTATTGGTTTAGTAATTCCTTAAGTATGCTCTCTTCTTGCACCTAGTGTGATCTGGAAGATCAGAAAGAGAATTATTAGCCCAACTTTTTAAAAAATAAAAAAAAATGACATGCATAGAGCAAGAGATTCTAGGGGAAGGTTTATAGCTAAAGCCAAGAGTTCTATTTTCATAACTCCATCTTCTTCAAGGCATAGACCAAATTCACCACCATCTACCCCTAGCCTTAAGATTCTTGGTAGTCAAGGAACAGCTGAATTAGAGGATTCTCCTATACCACCTTCTAAAACCCACTTAGAAAACAAAGAGACTTTCTCTCATCCTTCCTTGGTAGAAGAACTAGAGGACTATAAGGACTCTAAAGAAACTATCATGGCAGAGGAAGTAATAAATAGAGGTGGAGGTAGAGGAGGAGGAGATAATGGAGATAACAATGGTGAAGGAAATGATGGTAGAAATAGGGACAATTTGCTTGGATTCCCTATAGTTGATGAGGAAACTCATGCAACAATGAAAAATATCTCACCATCGGTTCTCCCTAACTTTTATGGATTGCGAAGTGAAGATCCTGAAACATTTCTGTTTGAGTTTGAAGTAGTGTGCCGAACTTATGACTATATGGAAGATTCTCAAAAACTCAAACTGTTTCCTTCAACATTGAAGGGATCTGCTTTGAAATGGTTCATGGGATTAGCCACTCAATCTATCGGGACTTGGAATGAAATGAAAAAAACATTTTTGGATAGATACTTGGACTATTGTATGCCCACCAATCACAAGGATGAGGTATTCAAAATGATGCAAAAAGAAGATGAAAATTTGGAAGACTTAATTGAAAGATTTCAATACAACTTGAAAAGAGCAAAGATGAGCAACTTAGATAATGAGACCTTGAAAGCCCTCCTATTAAAAGCCATTAGAGATGAATGGATAGACATTTTAAACATGATGGGGAAAGGAGACATTTCTCAACTTCCATTTCGTGATATAACAGAACTATGTATCCATCTCTCAAGAGGAAAATCTAAAATTGGAAAAGGGCCTAGGGATTCTTCTCTTATTAGGGCTAACAAATCTGCAACTGGATCAGTAAGTAGGGCAGAGATTGGTAATATGCTTGATGAGTTTAAAACTGATATCTTAGGGGGTCTTAGTGAACAACTAGACACCCTTAAAATCCAAAACAAGCGGAAAGCAGAAACAGATGCTTTAGCCATCTTTTGTCCGAAATGTAGAAAGAAACATGCTTTAAGGGAATGTCCCTTGGATGCAAAAGTTGTAGAAACATGTATGATTTGCTCATAAAATCATGAGATCAAGGATTGTCCTTCAATCCCTGGACTCAAAGCTATTTTTCAAGAAGATCCAAATTCAGTAGAATCTCTCTGTTTTGTCGCAAGGAGACCTTGGCAGGGACAACAATCTCAAGGGTTTAATAACCCTATGAATCTTCAAACCCCACCACATTGGACTCCTTGGCAACAATCTTGGCCCCAACATCAAAATTCATATCAGCCATGGGTACAAGGGATGCAAAATCCTTATGGGAGATTTGCTCAATTTTATCGATATCCTCCATCTTTTCAAAATCAACAAGCTCCACAATTTCCAAGCCAAAATCCACAACTTTCATTGCCATTTCCACAACAACAACCTTCTCAACAAAATACAAATCCTCAACTCATGCTCCCATACCAACAGAAGACAAATCAACTTCCGGCTCAGCCATTGCCAAATCCTAACAATAAGAATCCTCAAACTACTTATATGGTAGAAGGACAACAATTTCCTACCTATATGATTGTTCCTCTCAACGATGTACAACTCGGATCTGGTAGAGTTTTAGAAAAACCTTCTATAGACATTCAAGAGCAAGATACCTCTGAAGAGGACTCTCTTCAAGTCAATAAGGGTTTTGAGGAAGAATCTCTTCAAAATTCAAAAATTCAAAAAGAAAAAGAAAAGCTAACATCCACAACTCCTATAGTTGAGCAACCTGTATCTTCATCTACACCTCCTTTTTCGGAAAGACTACAAATTGATAAGGGGGTGGAAAAACAAATCTTGTTGCCTAACTATGACTTTCTAGATGAATTGAAGAATGTTTGTATCAAGATTCCATTGCTACAAGCCATTCGAGAAATTTCTATTCTAGCAAAAACCATAAAGGAGTTGAGTTTCAAAAGACCAGGAAGGAAGCTAAAGGACACAAGAAGAATCCACCTGGTAGGAAAGATTGCAGACATTATGATGGGAAAAATTACCATGCAGAAATATGTAGATCCAGGAAGTCCAATTGTTAAGACACATATAAATGGGATAGAAATTCCAAACACATTGATTGACTTAGGGGCTGCTATCAACATTATGAGTAGACAGACTATGGAACAGTTAAAACTTCCTAACCTTCTTTTTACACCTACTTTATTGCAACTTGCAGATCGATCGGTTATTAAACCAGATGGTGTATTAGAAGATATTCCAGTCTCCTTAGATTCTTGGGAATATCCAGTAGACTTTATGATTTTGACTCCCAAAAGTAATCTAGGAGGACATCCAATTATCTTAGGAAGACCTTGGATGGCCACAGCCGATGCTTTTATTAGTTGTAGATCTGGAGACATGTACATTTCAAATGGTAATTCGACAAAGAAATTCAATTTGTATCCTCCAGCAAGAGCAATCACAGAAATAGGAGACAATGGATGGGTCGATGATGAGAACACTATACAACCTGTCTTTACCATTTCTGAAATTAGTGAGGATAGTCAAATTTTGAACACATTAGAAAATTTTGAGATAACTTCAGAATATGACCCCACACAATTTCAGTTGGAATCTGACATAGAATATTTATCATCAAGACAAATGTCTCTTTACTCTATGGAAGAATTTGGTAATTCTGTTTTTGAGATTTTTCCAGAAAAGACATTAAATATCAACAAACATCTGGAGAAGTCACAACAAGAAGAACTAACAAGAATCTTGCAAAAACATTCTACTGCATTTGCATGGGAGTATACTGACATGAAGGGTATTGATCCTAAGACTTGCATCCATCATATCTATATTGAGGAAAACAGTAGACCAATCGGACAACCTCAAAGAAGGATGAATCCAAATCTTAGGGAGATAGTGAAAGAAGAGCTCCAAAAACTTCTCAATGTAAACTTCATTTATCCAATTTCGGATAGCCGATGGGTTTCTCCTTTGGTTATAGTACCTAAAAAGAATGGTAAATGGAGGGTATGCATTGATTACAGGGAATTGAACAAAGCAACTTTGAAGGATCACTTTCCTTTGCCTTTTATCGATCAGGTATTAGATACATTAGCGGGTAAAAAGTACTTTTCATTTTTGGATGGTTTTAGTGGCTATAATCAAATTCAGGTAGCACCTGAAGATCAAGATAAGACCACATTTACTTGTCCATGGGGAACTTTTGCCTACCGAGTGCTTCCTTTTGGGTTGTGTAATGCACCAGCAACATTCCAAAGAGCAGTACTAGGAATATTTTCTGATCTAATCCATGATTGTGTAGAGGTTTATATGGATGATTTTACAGTTTATGGTAATTCATTTGAAGAGGCATTAGAAAATTTGGAAAAAGTTCTTATAAGATGTAAAGAAACAAACCTTTCATTAAGCCATGAAAAATGATTTATGATGTTTACTGAAGGGATTGTTTTAGGACATCATATTTCGGGAGATGGGATTAAGGTTGATAGATCAAAAGTTGAAGTCATCTCCAAGTTGCCTATTCCAAATTGTCAAAGAGATGTTAGAAGTTTTCTAGGATTTACTGGTTACTATAGAAGATTTATATAAAACTTCACTAAAATAGCATCTCCACTCTTCAAATTGCTTACAAAAGACTGTGAATTTAAATGGGATCCTGATTGTCAATCAACTTTTGAAACTTTGAAAACAAGAATATCTGAAGCACCTATCTTGAGGGGACCAAATTGGAAACTTCCTTTTCATATTTATACGGATGCTTCAGATACAACTCTTGGAGCTGTGTTGGGTCAAAAAGATTTAGTTCCTTATGCCATTTATTACACCGGTAAAAATTTGACTCCCACAGAGTTGAACTATACTGTGACTGAAAAAGAGTTTTTAGCTGTTGTTCATGCAATTAATAAGTTTAGACATTACATAACAGGCTATGAAACTTTTATTCATCCTGACCATTCTGCAATTAGATATTTAATGAACAAACCTGTTACTAATGGCAGAGTGACAAGATGGCTCTTACTTTTACAAGAATTCAATATTACTGTGTTGGATAGACCAGGGAAACAAAATATAGTAGCTGATTTCTTGTCTAGGATTCAGAATACTAAAGAAGATTCTCCTGTAGAGGATAAGTTTCCTGATGAATACTTGTTTGCGGTAACTATTAAAACTCCTTGGTATGCAGATATTGCTAACTATTTGGTTACAGGGAAACTACCTTCACATTTATTTCCAAGTGAAAAACGAAAAATTATTCAGGAGAGTTCAAAATATTCATGGATTTCTAACGAATTGTTTAAAACAGGGCCAGATCTTGTGATCGGAAGATGTGTCAGGGAAGATGAAATGCCTGATATTCTTAAGGCATGTCATGATGAACCATGCGGCGGACACTTTGCGGACAAAAGGACGGCCTATAAAATCCTTTCCTTGGGATATTATTGGCCTTCTCTCTTCAAAGATGAAAAACAATATGTCAAAAGGTGTGATAGCTGCCAAAGAGTAGGGAAACCTACCCTTTCAAATGAAATGCCACTGCAAACACAGGTACTCATTGAACCATTTGAAAAATGGGCTTTAGATTTCATTGGACCGATTAATCCACCATCGAAGCAAAAGAAGTATATATTGGTTTGCACTGATTATGTTACTAAATGGGTAGAAGCTAAAGCATTAGTATCTGCTACTGAAAATTCAGTTGTTCGTTTTCTTTATGAGGATATTTTTACTCGCTTTGGTGTTCCAAGAGAAATTGTAACAGATCAGGGGAGCCAATTCACATCAAATTTGGTGGAGAAGTTGATGGAAGAATACAAAATCAAGCACAGAAGATCTACTCCTTACCATCCACAAGAAAATGGCCAAGTGGAGTCCACAAACAAAGTTCTTGAAAGTATCATCACCAAAACTGTTCATCTACATAGAAGAGATTGGGCAGAAAGGCTTCCAGAAGCCTTGTGGGCCTACAGAACTACATGGAGGAATACAACAGGACATTCTCCCTATGAACTTGTTTATGGGAAAGAAGTCTTGCTTCCCATTGAGTTCCAAGTCAAGACCTTCAAGATAGCAGTTCAGTTGGGGATGGACTTATCAGAAGCCCAAAAGCATAGAATGGAGCAGTTGAATGAGCTAGATGAAATCAGACAAGAAGAAATTCTAAGAACTGATCTAGTTCAATATCAAAGAACTAAATGGCATGAAAAATATATCAAAGAAAAGAAGTTTCAAGAAGGAGATTGGGCATTGTTATTTGACTCCAAGTTTAAAGATTTTCAAGGGAAATTTCAGACTCATTGGCTTGGGCCATATGAGATTGACAAGATCTTTAGCAATGGAGCTGTCAGAATCAAGACCATTGATGAGTTTCAAACTCCTCTTATTGTGAATGGCCATAGATTGAAAGTTTATCATAAGCCACTCTCAAAAGAGGATTTTGTCAAAATGTTTCAAGAAAGTTCTGCAATCAGGCTGGTACAAAAGAATTCTTCTTCTCCACTAGCCTAGCTTTTGTTCTTTTCAGTTAAAAAAAAAAAAAAAAAAAAAAAAAAAAAAGGTATAAGCCTGAAAACCTTTCATTTCATTTCATTTCACCACCCACTCCATTTCATTCCACTTCATTTCATTTCATTTCATTTCATTTCACTTCATTCCATTTCATTTCATTTCATTCCATTCCATCAATAAAAATATTTTTCATGACCATTTCCATCTGGTCATTTGTCATTTGTTCATTTCTATTCATCCAAGTAATAGCTGTGTCAGTTTCCGCAGCTGACATCTGTTTCCGCAACTGACTCCAGTTTCCGCAGCCAGAAGCAGATTCCGCAGCTACTACTCTGTTTTCAAAGAGAATGTACAGTCAGTTGTTATTTCCATAATTATGAAATAAAATGTAGGAGAGAGGATCAATGGAACATTCAAGACACCAATGGAGATCAATCAGTTGAAGACCAAGGGCAAAAGCAAGGATTCCAAAGGTATGAATAAAGTTTATTTCAAATAGTATTGAAAAACACATTTTTATATAATTTTAAACTATGATCTCTACCCATAACGCGCAATGATTATATTGACAGTCCCGTAACCTTCCACGACCTCCATGTTATCCTCTTGCATTTATTCACAAACGGTTTCATCATTAAAATTCCGATTCTCACTCATGTTCCAATATCCCACCGTAGATAATGAGACGTATTTGAGTTGACAAAGGACTCTTACAAGCCGCATAACTTCATAATCAGTGATTGAAACGTGTTCATATTTATTACACAGCCACCAAAATTCAAAACGCGGCCGAATGCATTATACTTTGTTAACCTCTTTGTCGTGTCTCTGTCGTGTTTACAAAACCCCGCTCTACTCATTCTCACTCACTGTTTCACTCCATTTCGTTCCTTTTGCTCACTCTCACTCCTGTATACCTACCCACAGTCTTACTCCATTCTGTTTATGGTACTCATTCTCATTTTATGATAACATCCCCACAGTATTGTGCTCGATCCTGTGTATTCCATCGTTCCATTTCCACTTAAACCCTCACAGAGGAAAACTTGTGAAGCACAGAGAAGTGAAATGGGAAAATTATTAAGGGCAGAGCCGGAAGGACCGAAGTTTATAGAGGGATATCCGCAAGCAAAAGAGATGTTGAGGAAAGCTAAATGGTTGCGTTTTATTCAGAAATTCAGGGGTTACCACAGAGAAGTTACAAAAGCGTTTGCAAGATCATTTGATGGCTCGGAAGCAGAAGTGGGAGACCTCAAGTTTTTGGTCAATGAAGCATCAATAGCAACAACCACATAGCTTCTTCAGGAAGGAGAACGTTGGTTCAAAAATAAAAGTATCGGTGATGAGGCATGGAGAACAATTCTACGAAATCAAGGTATGGATATCACTGTTTTTAAAAGAGGAATCCCTGTGCATGCAATAAAAGAAGAATGGGCCACTTTACTACTAATTGTTCAGAAATTTATTACATGTGAGGGCCGTTTTGGGTCTATGTACATGTACCATACTAGGCTATTGATGAATTTTCTTGAAAACCAAACTCTCAATCTCCCTTATTTTCTATTCAATAGCTTAAAGAAAATGGTTGTGATTGTTCAAAAACACTTGGGAGATGTAGAGCCTCATCTTTATCACCACGGCCTTATAAAAATTCTGATTGAAAAGGAGCTAAAGGAAAGAAAAGATACATGGGAACAATTCCTAGTTAGAAACTTCTTTGAAGAACCTCGGGAAATTCCTGAAGGTAGTTCAATTAGGAGGAGGAGAAGAAAGAGAATGAATGTTGAAACCCAAATTGCTCCTACTCAGGAAATTCCCGCAGCTAGCACAACAAAAAGAAGTAGAAGGAAAAGAACAATAGATGAAATCCAAAATACTTCTACTACTACTATGAAAAAAAACTGATAGGGAAGAGAGATTGGTAAAAAGGAAGAAGAAGGAAATTAAAGCTAAGAAGCCAATAATACCAAAAGGGAAAGAAATTATTGAGGTTGTCCATAAAACTCCTTCTTCTGAAGAAGAAGATCACCAAATACTATCTGAAAGATTAGTTTTTCTTCAAAAATGGTCATCTATATCCAAGAAGGCAGAGACAGGAAAACAAGAACAAAAGGGTAGTGTACCACAGCATGTGAGGAGAAGCAGCAGGCTTAAGGGAAAATTGAGAAAAACACAAATTAAAGGTCCTCATTTCATTGATTTGGGTGAGGAGACATATGAACAGTCTCCAACTGACCATAGTCCATTTCAGTCAGTTAGTGAACCTGACTCCTTTCACTCCCAATCAGACAATGAGCATACTCCATCTTATTCTCAGCAAAATATTGCTGTAAGCCCTCCTCGGCCAGATTTTGAACATAATTCTCCCTTGCAGCATTTTGGGGACAGCCCAATGAAAATGACACCGGAAGTAGACCCCAAGCAGCAGGAGGTATATGAATATATAGAATCCTTGGAGAAGGCAGCCACAGGTCCAAGTACCTCTTCCATTCAGCCTCATACATTGCAGGATGATTTAGTTCAGTCATTAAAACAGGAAATTTTTGGGCTGGAGCTTTTAAATCGGCACATCAAAAATGAAAATGAAACACTGAAAGAACAAGGCAAACTGGACAAGATCATCCATGATAATACTATGTTACATTTGGGAATTTGGCAAAAGAAGAATAAGAAATTAAAAAGGAAATGCCAGAAATTGAGCAGAGCACTTGTGAATATCAAATTTAGGTGCTTAATGAAGAAACCCGAATGATGGCAGTACCAAAGAAGAAGAGAAGGGGGTTGGATGTGCTGGCTGAAGTATCAAGGCACATGAACTGAACAAAGAGTATCAAAATTTTGGTTGCATGAGGACATGCAACACCTTCACAGTGGGGGTATGTTGAGTCCCGAAATTGCATCTTTTCCATACACTTTTCCATACCTTTTTCACTCACCTAAACCTCCAAAATTGTCAATATCATGTGCAAAAGGGTATCTAACATGGTTTTTAATTATGTTTTTGTGTTTTCTATTTGATCTAGATTTTGTTCATACAGCTGCGGAAACTTGCCACTTTCCGCAGCTGCTGCAACTTTCTGCAGCTATTTTGTGGAACTATATGCTACAGGTGTCTACAAAGGAAACGAGCCACATGGGCAGGCTAGGAATGACGTGGACATGGTTCGTGTCCTACTGGTTCAAGCAAACTCGTCCAAAGAAGCCGCGGTCAAAGCCGTCCACGTGGAAGTCAACTATGGAGTTTCATGTCGGTCGGACTCTGTTTCGTGGCAAATAAACATCCATACGGCCGTTTCTAAGCTTGCGGAGATTAAATCGACATCTGTGCAGAGCTCTGGAGTTGAATTCAAGCATCCACCTTCCGTAGATCCACTTTCCAACACGGCCATACTCCTATATCCGTGGACGAAGTGGTCTACGTGCTCTCTGTTATCATGAACTTTAGGAGACAGTTACAGTTTATTGTTTTATATAGAGCGTTTGCATACGCACAAAAAGTTAGTTGTTAGTTGATAGTTGATGTTCGTGAATAAACTCTGTTATCTGTTAGTTTGCTTTGTAGTGATTACGCTGCCCTTGAGCCGTAACACTACCATTCTGTAATGAACTGCTTTTTAATGTGAGAAGACTTTGTTTTCAACTTAATTCATGTTTGAGGATCGTTACCAAAGCTGTGTAGAGGGCCCCTGCTCAGCTAAGGTTCTGTGTATTAGTGTATATATTTCTCATTTCATTTCTTTTAAAAAGTCATTGTATCATAATCCATCATATGTTCATATTTTGTAGTTGTTTCATTTCTGTTTATATTTCCATAATTTCCATTTCATTTCTGTCTTTTATGTTTTTATGATTGTTAATCACTGATCAGTTTTCTTGTGCAGGTTTTAGGTAGATAGCCCGGGCATTTTCATAGTATTTTGACTAATGACATGAAACTAACATTGTTCTGCTGCTAGTTTTCTTTTCATAGCTTTTGTTTAACTTCAGTCTTGCTTTGTACATTTCAGTTTTTCTTATCTGATTCAGTAGTTAAATTTAGATATATTAAGCTACTCATAGCGTCTTCAGTTGCCTCCGAAAGCCACAGCTGGACTGATGGTGAGGGACTGCATTATGAAATGTGTAGTTTAGTATTAGTTTTTTTTCTGCAAACTTAGATATATTAAGCTGCTCATAGCGTCTTCAGTTGCCTCCGAAAGCCACAGCTGGACTGATGGTGAGGGACTGCATTATGAAATGTGTAGTTTAGTATTAGTTTATTTTCTGCAAATTTAGATATATTAAATCATGCATGACATCTTCGGTTGCCTCCGAAAGCCACAGCTGGACTGATGGCGAGGGATTGAATCATGAGTGTATGGTTTAGTATTAGTTTACTTTCTGCAAATTAAATATCAATTACACAAGTTGTTTATGATTACTTTCGAAAATCATAGCTGGTCTAATGATGAAGGGTCAGAAAATGAATTGATGTAATCTGATTTAGATTTATTTTGTTGCAATTTTGAATTTCCTTAAGCATAGTTTCTTTTGTGTTTAGTTGGCGGCAAGAATAGTTTGGTTTTCATGTTCACTAGTTTACTGTTTTGATTCATTAGATTAGCAGCACCTTTTCATTTCAGCAGTACACTTTTACTTTCTTTCAAGTCTTGTCATTGTAATTTTCAATTTGCTTTTAAAGTTTCAAGTTGGTAAATCATTATAGGGGATATCACTTCCTTGAACAAATATAGCCAAACTTGTTTTCATTTTAGAATTTCCATTTCACCTTAGAAAAACCAAAAACGACAAAAAGTTAAGAAATAGGTTATCTTGCACATATAGTGCGCCGCACTTCATCAGCTTACGATTCCCGGATTGACAAATTAAATGCAGCAATTTAGGACACACTAAATTGACCAAACAGGTATAACACTGTGACAGTGCGCCAGCTGACGCGCCCTCTTTGGAGGATTTCCCCCACTGGCGCGAGGGTTGAACTGTCTAGTCACGCCAAGGACAAAAAGGCTATTTTTAGGGTTTTTCACAAGGAATTGTCTTCAGAGAAATGAATGTCCTTGTTCAAGGGAATGTCATGAAAGTGGTTTCAGGTCATGTCACTACTCACAGGTCATAGAATAAGCCCTCCAATTTGTGGGACGGGGAATTGCAGGGACGGTGACAAATTGTTGTGTAACATTCATGCTTAAAAATTGTTGATTGTGTTTCTTAGTAAAGGCTTGAGATTTATACAGTCTAATATCTATTAGAAAATATGGTATTCTATATGGGATCCATTCTATAATTTAATTCGGTGTTTTTGTAAGAGAATTTACAAAGCATTTTTGGCCAAGACTTAGATGGTTTTTAGTACATTTTGGTAGGCATGCTCATAGATTCATAAATTGTTTTACGTATCAGCATGTGATGGGAATGATGGTTTTTTTTCCCCTCCCTCCACTCAAAACTAACCTTCTCTTTATTCCCTTTTTCCCCATCAAATTCCTCTATTTTTCATTTGTTCCCTTCTTCCCTTCATTAAAATCCCTTTTATAAGGTTTGAAACTCACTTTTGAACCTTACTGAAACCCCCAAATCCATCAAAAACATTGAAACATTTCATAAAAAATATGTTTTCTGACTATGCGCTTAAGCCCCTTTAGACTAAGTCCTAAACACTTCCCCACCACATGCCCACACCCTATAACCAGGCGCTATCCCATCGAGCGCTTATCGCATCGAAACAAGTCAGAGCGCGCAAGTCCTTTCGTTTTATGAAACTCCAATGTCGATTGGCCCCTTTGAATATAACCCCCATCCCTTGTCTTATTCGCATAACCTTGGGCCCACAATCGGGCGCTAAAAACATTGAATAGACCCATCCTGATCATATTTTTCCCTTTGTAAATACAAAAAACCCATTTTCCTAAGTTTTGGTCTAAACCCGCCGGTTCATGTTATTACATGAGAAGAATCGTTGATCTTAGGAACCGATCAACGGTAAATAGAATCTCGCATCGGAGATTTACAAATGGGTAGATTGAAAGACCAGCGCTGTGCTTCTGATGCCGATTGACCTTATATATATAAAGCCCTGGTCCCTTTTCTTTTTTCCACATAAAAAAGTCCCCACAGTCGGGTGCCAAGCCACATATGTATATAACCCACCCCGAGCCATTAAACCTTTGTGTTTAATAAAAATCTACCTTTTATATATATATTAAAAGGGCCCGTCGTTCATTGGTCGGAGCCCTTCCCGACCATTGATCTTTGGACCAATCAAACGACCAGCGTTATATCGCATCAGAGAATTTCATTGGCGCAGTGTATTATTTTATTCATCACTTCCGATTGGTGGTCCTCCGATTCATCCTCCACCGTCGATCTGATCTGCAGATCGATGGAAAAAAGCCAATCGCATAGGCGCCATTCAGTTCTGCCCCCCCCCCCGATCATAGGGTTTGATTGAATCTGGGCAATCCACGTGTCAACATCCAACGGTCCAGATTTTCCCTCCCAACCTTGCTTAAAAAACATGCAGCCTCGCTTTATAATGTTTTTTCAAGCACATCTCAGCCATTGATCTCTGCAGATCAACGACTCGTATTAATCTCTTTCTCCACTTTGTAAATCTGTTCATTAGCCCCAAAGATTAGATCTAAGTCATTCATTCCTTGATCCAACAGCCCAGATTTATCCCGACAGGCTCAACTCCCATGAGCCCTACCTCCCTCCAGATTTGATCTCAGCTATCCAATCTTTGATCCGACGGCCCGTAATAAAACCACCCTACCATGCTATATGCCCGCGCATCTTGCCGATATTGTGCTCACTCCCCACCGTCCGATCTAAGACCTCAGATCCAATAGCCAGCGTGCATTTTCACGCAGATTCAAGCATGAACGTTAATTCTCAGAGGGCTACGTGATATGGGCGGTATTCAAATTCCACGTGTCACCTCCTAATGCATATCGCGTTCGATAAGGTGAAACCACCTTTCTCCCATTTTTCCATGCGAAACTAGTATTTTTCCCTCCCGAAACCATTTTCCCCATTTACATTATGATTTATCGCATGCGCTCCCCGCGGTTGATCCTTGTAGATCAACGGCTCATATCTAATCTGGCCGTACACTATCACCCTCCGCCTGCACCAAGGGCCTTCAACGAGCAATCTCCATTGTTCATCTTAGGAGCCAATCTCATCCAATGACCCAGATTCATCCGGGAAACCCCAATTTCCCTTTCAATGCATTTTTCTCCGCTAAAGGATTTTAAACCCCATTTCCTTTGTATTTCTTATGTTTTCATCAAAATTAGCCCTTCTCCATTGTATTACTTTGGTTTATCTCGACTGTTGATCAACACAGATCAACGGTTCAGACTTGATCTTACACCATTCTTCCAAGCCACCTCCTTCTGACCCCCACAAGTGAATCTCCGCCGTTGTATGCTTTCATCCAACGGCTGCAACCTAATACGCAACCTCCAAATCAGTTGACCCAAATATACGCAGGATTTTCTAATTTTTATTGTTTTATGCAGGTTTTAAAGGTTTTTAAAATACTTTAAAAGAAAAATGAAAGCCAAGGATGACGATACTCCTGGTCTTCATACATTAAAGAGTATCCACCTACGAGGTTTCATACCACGTTTCATGAGTGCATCATGGGCACCGATGCCATAAGGACCCTCTACATTCCTGCACATCAACAAGACACATAAAATATTAAAACAAGTAAAGAGTATCAGTGTCGAAGACCCAACCACAGCAGAACTAAAGAATTGAAGGTTAAAACATAGTTTTGAGGGATTACGGCTAAGATCAATAATCAAAGGCCTAATCCACTCAAATAAACACGACATTTAACCAAATTAACAGTGTTTAAAGAAAATAAAAAATATCTGCCAGACAGAGAAAGCCTCCACTGCCACATCATAGGCTAATTGATTCCTCTCAGCTACCACATTGCCACCTGTAGCCTCAAAGCATTTAAACAGAGGGCCAAGTAATGATCAGAACAAAGGATATTTTCCTCAATACAGTCGAGCAGTATTCCAAGCCAAATAGAGTTATTGCAGAGATGACACGGAGCCTTAAAGCCAACAAAAGCTTCCAACAAGCTTAAATACTTAATGTAAACCAATTAATACAGGAAAATATCTGTAATCTTCTCCATTGAGCCCCTCAAAGGGCCGAGAAGCATTAACTGTATTAATTGAACTTAGTAGATCTTTTATCTCTTTCGACCTCCTCATTTTCCTATAAAATCTAATTGAGTAGCTCATTGTAAATGTTGGTTGATCACTAGTTATAATATTGAAGCTCTCTAAAATAATACATAGTCTGTTGAAGTTGAAGAAGAAATTGAAGTCTTGGAAGTCCTTATGATGTTGTTGCATGCCTGTTCTTGAGAAGGCTCTATCATTGGATCCATGAGCTTGGTTGTTGGTGAAGTATTCTAAACTGTTTAATGTTTTCCCCTATTTTCATTCTGTTCCATAAATTCTTACTACAGTAGGATGAAAGTTTTAGGCTAAGAAATGACTCTTGGAAGCACCTTAGACCTGTTTATCCTTCACTATTTTATGTTTTCTTCTACTGAGGTATTTTAGAGTCTTTAATCTCTCTCTTTAGTCCTCATGCTTGTTTACTTCTCTAATAGTTCGAATAGTTGGTTTTAGCATGATTTGTGGTTCTCCCTGCTTATCTGCTGCCACTTAAAGGTTGTTATTGAAGTCTCCCTTTGAAATATCTTTGTTTACAGTGAGCCAAGGAGGTCTTTTCTGATCATACCCTTTGTCCTTGCTTGAAAATTTGTCTTAAAGGTCTTTATAGTTGTGATCATAGATGTATTTAGGTGTTCCCTCTTCTATGACCATAATTATCAGTGAATCTTTTATGTTTTCTAAGTCATTTGAAATAAAAACTTTGAGGAAATAGGGTGTTCCCCGAATCTTAGATTTAATTTTAAAAGTTGTTTTGAAGTCATTATTTGCTTAAAGTGTGGTTTGTAGAATTCATGGTTAGCCCTGTCTATCAAATAACTCTTTATTGTTCAAGTTATGCTCTCAAATTCTCTTTGTTGAGAATTAAACTTCTATTTTCCAAATCATTGATGTCCATCTCATTCCAAAACCAAAGGATCTTGCAGCCAAGTTAGATTTGCCATTTGATATCCCATATCCATTGATAATTTTGTCATAACCTCTTTTTGACTCCATTACCCAATGAAACTGACATTTCCCCTTTCTATCTATCTTTCCTAGACCTTTTATGTTCTGTTGTGTCAATTCAAACAAACAAACAAACAAACACTTACACTTAATAACTAGTCTAAAACCAATACCCGAAGCACAAAAGATAAACCTTTGCAAAAAACGAATAATTTGAGAGATCCCTCTCTAACAGCAGGAGGACTAGATCCTGTAACTCTAAAGATTGGTTCTAATGTTGCCTTGTCTTTTGATTTTCCAAACTATCAAAACACGGGGGACCAACATAATGGCGATCATGGTGGGACCCTGAGTAAAATCTTTAAAAAATACTCCCTGTCTAGTATAACATAAGTAGCCTTCTTCAATCACTACCTAACAAAAATGGTAATCATGATAAGACTTAATTGAATCAGTGACAAACTAAGTAACCTTAGGATTCTCGTAGGACCTTATCAAACCTTGAAGGAATCAGTTACCAAGCCATAAGAGTGAACTTTGTAGGTTCTTGACACCTTAGCTAAGTGTTAAAATCAGATTTAGGACACTCTCTTAACCCATAGGATTAAAAACTCAGAAAAACCCAAAAACATTTCAGTTTGGCTTCATAATAAACATGGTGGTGGAACCATCCAATATTTTACCTTCATAGAAGCTAAATAGTTTCCACCTGGCAACTCCACTAGCCCAAGTAGGCCTATTACTCACCTAGGTCCCTAGATCTCTTTAAGACTGTGTTAACCAGCCTTGAAAAAGTTTAGAAACCTAGTCTCATACTAGATAAGACATCGTGAGAGGTAAAACTCCCAAAAACAGTCCCTAAAACCTTAACCTCTCTCATTTTTGAAAAACAGTCTGGCTTCACATAGGATCAACACTAGATCCCATCCGGACCCAAATCCTCCTTTAATCGTTGACAATCCAGAGAGAATTTTGTGGCAGACTTCTAGGTCTGGAAAATCAGCTGTTAATAGGAGCCTCTTAATAACAAAGTCTGTCCCTGAAAACCTTGATGTCTTAGAGGATTCACACTTTGATTTACATCGTACAAAGAACATCTTTAGAACTAGATCTCAAGGTGATTTAAACCAAACTGATCTTGACATTGCAAATTTGCAACAAGGCTTTAGTAGAGAGGCCTCACCTTCCACTCCTCCTGATTCCCAGCTTCTTCATCACTTTAGCCTTTTCCATAACAAATATGCTCAAAATCAGTTTTCTAGCACAAGTGTTTCTTGCACTCTAATCGATACTACCACTGTGCAAAACACTCCTGTTCAGCCCACTTTCACTCTTATAAATCCATCTCTTGTAAATCCACCCTTATTTCCAGCCATGGCAACATGTTCTGCCCCATTAGTGTTACCACAACCTCTACTTCCCTTACCAAATGATTACCAATCCAAAATTCCTCATTTTACTGGAAAAGAGTCTACAACAGCTCAACATCATGTTTATAGGATGGAAGATGCATTTTATTACATGGAGATAGAAGAAGAAACTTTGAAGATGAGGATATTCGCCCAAAGTTTAGGAGGAGATGTGAAGAATTGGTTTAAAAACCTACCTCCTAACAACATAAATGATCTCCCTGCTTTGCATCAAACATTCGTCAACAAATGGGAACTCAAAAAGAACCCTCTCCAAATACTAGCAGAGTATAGTAGCCTCAAAAGAAATCAAAGGGAGAGTGTTCATGACTACTCCACTAGGTTCAATAGTGTTTACAATGCTCTTCCACCTCACATGAAACCTCCCCAAGGCATGGCCTTAGTAAGGTATCCCGAAGGCTTTGATGCTGAAATGGCTTATCAGTTGAGGGAAAGGGATTACTTAACATTAGAAGACATGCAGAAGGGAGATGTGAGCGTAGAAGCAAACATAATTGAGAAGAGAAATAGGTTGAGATCAGAGAATAGGGTAACTTATAAAGATGACATGCTACCCTTAACCTCAACTTCTGACACAAAAATTGACAACCTAGTGAAGGTGATGGAGAGGATGCTTGAAAATATCAACTTGAATGATAGAGTGCCACCAAGAGAACCTCAAAACAACCAAAATAGAAATAGAAATCAGAATTATAGAAGAGAAAACAATCAAGATAAGAAAAAAAAAAGTGACCAATAGGTTAGACCCCCCTTCCAACAAAAATATGTGGATCAATATGAGGAATATAGGGAAATGGAAAGGTTGGGAGAATCTCATGTAAACTTGATTGGATCAAACAGTGGGGATGATTTTTTCCTCACTGAGGAAGAACAAGGTTTCTTCTCTGATCAAAATACAAACACCTATGAAGATTCTGATGATTATAGATTGGGGTTTGAAAATGCAATCATGGAGGTACACAAACAATATGATCTTAGGAGAAAAGGGAATGTAGACAATTCAAAAGATAATAACACTAGAACTGCTGTCAAGAAAAACACAGAAAGTCAGCCTAAGAATACAGCAGACAAACCCATCACTTTGGCTAAAAAACCATATTTAAACAAAGAGAAAAACATTCAGCCAAATGTTGAACAGAGTACCCCTAGCACTTCAGTTAGTGGACCTAAAAAAAACTATCCCAATTATCAGTCCAAACAAAGTTTAGCAAATCAAAATTACTGAAAGGAATTCAATTGAAAAAACAGATGTAAATATGAACAAGTCAATTTTTCCTTTCAACCTTGAGGGAGAGATTGCCAAGATAAAAATTACCATCCCCCTAGCTGAACTAGTAACCCAAGAAGTGTACAAAAACCATGTTTTAAAAGCTTTGAACCTAGGAAGTGATACTGACACCTTAAAATTGATAGATGACAAGCCTAAGTTGTTGTTTGGTCCAGAAGTTGAAGGAAAATACCAAGAAGGGGTTGTTCCTCCCTTCTATGTTATTTTGAACATACATGAGAAAATTTTACACAATGCCATGCTAGATTCTGGAGCTTCACACAATCTGATGCCCAAGGTAGTAATGGAAATCTTAAGCTTAGAAATTACTAAACCATACAAAGATTTGTATTCCTTTGACTTAAGCAGAGTCAAATTTTTGGGTTTAATCAAAGATTTATGTGTTAACTTAGCTCAAATCCCTACTAAGACTCTAGTAATGGACATAGTTGTAGCTGACATTCCCCCTAATTATGGCATGCTCTTATCAAGATCATGGGGAGCCAAACTTCAGGGAAGCCTTCAAATGGACATGTCTTATGCCACCATCCCTGTTTTTAACCAAAACAGAAGACTATACAGGGAATATCACATGAAGTACATGGTGAGCAACATAGATAAACCAAATAACTCTCCAATCTATTCCATTCAATCAAGTCTAGATTCCTTTATCTTGTATAACGAAGATGAAATTACTCAACAAGAAAAGGAAAACATAGAACCAACCAGTTTACCAGAGCAATTAGAACTTCCCTCAAATCAGATACAAAACATTGGCAATCAACAACAACAAGAAAATGAAAATGAGGCAAATATACTTTGGACAATAAAATTTGATGGATCCTGTAATAAAAAAAGTGCAAGGTCAGGTGTTTGGATTCAAAATACGAATAAGAGTTTTTCATATAAATTATATTTCCCATGCACTAACAATATTGCTGAGTATGAAGCACTTCTTCTAGGCTTACAGTTGCTTAAACAATTAGAAGCCCAAAAGATATCAATATTAGGAGATTCTTAACTTATCATAAGACAAATCAAAGGAGAATACTCAGCTAGAAATCCAAGGCTTAGGGAATATCGGAACGTTGCCATTGATTTATTGAAAACCTTTGAAAAGTACGAACTTATTTTCATTCCTAGAGCACTAAATCATCTAGCAAATGAACTCGCTTTCAATGCCAGCAACTGCCAAATACCTGATATAAATGAACAACTTAGCGTAAAGTTAAAACACAGGCCTTATGTGCCTGATAATGAAGATCACTGGCAATTGTTTGATTCTGACAAACACATAGATGGTTTCTTAAAATCAGAAAACGATTTCGACATACCAATATCAGAAACCAACCATAAAGAAAATTGTTTGTATATTGAACAAATACCAGAATTTTAAATGACATATTCTGCTGATATAAATCATTACGAGAATCCTTTTGAAGTAGAGTTAATTGAAAACATAAACCAAGAAGACTTGGAATTTTTACAATACAAGATCGATGTAATTCCAAGAGGTCTCACACCTTTAGAACACCTTTTCGACTTTAACAATGTAGCCAAAGAACCAAGAATGGAGCCTATGGAAAGAGATGTCAAAGAACATAACATAGGCAGCCTAGCAGAACCCAAGATGATTAAACTGTCCAGCACTCTCCCAGTTCACTTAAAATTGCAATACATAGAGCTGTTCAAAAAGTTTAAAGATGTTTTTGCTTGGGGGTACAAAGACCTGAAATCGTATGATACCAGCATCATTCAGCACAAAATCCCTCTCAAAGAAAATCAAAAACCTTTCAAACAAAAGCTAAGGAGAATAAACCCTATTTTACTACCTTTAGTTAAGACAGAAATTGAAAAGATGCATGATGCTGGGATCATAGTACCATTTAGATATTTAGAATGGGTATCAAACTTAGTTTCTGTTAGAAAGAAGACAAGGGAAATTAGACTCTGTATTGACTTCAGAAATTTAAATAGAGCCTCTCTAAAAGACAACTAACCTTTACCCAAGATGGACCATATAATTCAAAGGGTAGTTGGGTCAAAAAGGATATCCCTTTTAGATGGGTTCTCGGGTTACAACCAGGTGTTAGTGCTCCCAAGTGATCAAATTAAAACTACTTTTACCACACCTTGGGGCACCTTTATGTATGTCAAAATGCCTTTCAGATTGATGAATGCAGGGGCCACCTTCCAAAGGGCCATGGACATAGCCTTCTCTGAATATATTGGCTATTTCATAATCATTTACCTTGATGACATAACCGTTTTCTCAAAAACTGATGAAGAACATTTTATTCATTTGAGAAAAGTTTTTGAGAAGTGTAGGAAATTTGGCTTGTCATTGAATCCCAAGAAGACACTCTTTGGTCTCCAAGAAGGTAAACTTCTTGGCCATATAATTTAAGAAGAGGGAATCAAAATAGACCCTACTAGGATAGATGGCATATTACAGATCAGCCATCCAAGAAGCCTTAAAGAATTACAATCTTTCATTGGAAAGATTAATTTTTTGAGGAGGTTTATCCCCAACCTTGCTGAGCTATTAAAAAACATTACAAACATGCTTAAGAAATATGTAGGTGTAAAATGGACTTTACCAGCTAAAAAATCATTCGAAATAGTCAAACAAAATCTTACTCAAACACCAATCTTGATTAGTCCAAATTTTATCAAAGACTTTTATATCTTTTCTTTTGCATCTGAGCATACAATAGCTGCATTTTTACTTCAAAATAATGACTTGGGGCAATAACAACCGATATCCTTCTTTAGTAGGGCCTTAAGAGATGCTCCTCTCAAATAAAATATCATGGAGAAGCAAGCCTTAACATTAGTGAAAACATTAAAGGACTTTAGAGTCTATATTTTACACTCTCACATAATTTCTTTTGTTCCACATACTGTTGTCAAGGAAATTCTAAGTCAAAACCCTGATGGTAAAAGCGGGAAATGGATTGCAACTATTCTTGAATATGACTTAGAAATCAAGCCCACCAAACTAGTTAAAGGGCAAGGATTAGCAAAACTTATGGCTGAGTCTAACTTCCAAGCACTAGACATGAATATGGTAGATGTGTTGGAAGAAATAGAAGAATCTATTGCTCCTTTCATTGAAGAAAAATTTCTGAATTCTCTTTGGTATGCCGACATTATTTATGTGCTTTTGTATTTGAATGCACCTCCTTCTTTGTCTAAAACTAAAGCTATATTTTTGAAACAAAAATCTTTGAGTTATTTCATCTTAGATGGGGTATTATATTGGAAAAATGTTGTTGGAATTTTGTTTAAATGTTTACTTGAAGATGATGCAGGAAATATCATGCATGACTTGCATGAAGGAGAATGTGGAGGACACCTCTACTGGAAGGCCACAGTAAACAAAATTCTTAGATCTGGTCACTATTGGCCTACCCTTTTCCCAGACACTCAGAAGTTGGTCATGTCTTTCCATAAGTGTCAAATTTTTGATGGCAAAAGAAAACTCCTTCCCTTACCATTACATCCTATCAGAGTTGAGGCACCTTTTCAACAATGGGGTTTAGACTTCATTGGGGAAATTCACCCATCTTCCTCAGCCCAACATAAGTGGATCCTCACAGCCACTGACTTCTTTACCAAGTGGATAGAAGCTATACCCTCTAGAAATGCTAATGACTCTGTCATTATCAATTTCCTTGAAACAAATATCCTATCCAGATTTGGTTGTCCCAGAAAATCCATAACAGATAATGCTGTTGCTTTTAAATCTAAGAAAATAGTTGATTTTTGTTACAAATACCACATAAACTTGGGCCATTCTACTGCCTACTATCCCCAAGGAAATGGATTAGCTGAATCTTCCAACAAGAGCCTCATCAATATCATAAAAAATTTGTTGGAGCAGAATTAGAAATCATGGCACCGTAAGCTGTTTCATGCCTTATGGGTTGATAGGTTAACTACAAAGAAGTCAATAAATATGTCCCCCTATCAGCTGGTTTATGGCATGGATGCAGTTTTCCCCACCTCATTAGGAGTTCCAGTCATGAAAATCCTTCAAGAAGTGTAGGTCGAAGAGAATGATATGCAGAGGAGAATCAACCAAACCATCCATTTACAGCATAGGTCCAAAGAAGAAGTCTATGAAAGGATGCAGTTATTCCAAGAAAATGTAAAGAAACTATTTGATAAGAGGACTAAGGAAAACAATTTCTAGGTTGTAAATGTCGTTCCTAAATGGGATTCAAGAAGAGAAGAGAAGGGAAAACATGGCAAGTTTGAGAACTTGTGGAAAGGCCCATATGTTATTCATGCTGAGAGGGGTCACAATGCATTTTTCTTGAAAGAATTGAATGGAGAATATCTGTATGGAGGTCCTATCAATGGTAGGATGCTAAAGCATTACTTCTGCCAGGAGTCATGAGTTTCAAAGCATTTTATTTTTCATTGTAAATATCATAGTCTGAACGTTGCATTCAAAGTTAGAAAAATAAAAATATAAAAACAGTGAAAGAAAGAAAAGAGGGCAGATTGTAAAAACAATAAAGGTACAGCCCCATACCAAAAAAGAGAAACAAAAATCTGAAAGTGTGCAAGCTCAAATGCCACTCCTAAAAAACACACTTCTAGTTAGTCATACAGCTTAATCATGACTAACTAGTTTTAAATTGACTGTTGATAGGTTAGTGAATCAGATTTTCCAAACAGCTTAATCTTGGCTTATCAGTTAGGTAGATTAGGTTAGAAATTAAAGGTTCAAACATGCTCAAAATCCGAACCTTAGTTTTCAAGAGAATAATGACTCTAATATGTTTAAACCATGAGTCAAAGACAAAGGAAAAATGGTTCTGATATGCCCAAAATCTAAACCAGATAATAAGGAAAAAACAGCTCGAATGAACTCAAAAAAAACAAACAGAGCTTAAGAAAGAGAAGGTCGTGCTTAGAACTTTCAGATCTTAAGCCTTCCTTCTTAAGCCTTCCATAGATCAGCAACAAGTTAGACTTTTCAATCCCGACTTGTATGCTTTTAAATTTCCGTTTCAGAAATTAGAGAATAAAAATTTGTTAGATTGTTTAATCCTAACAGATAGTAGATTAGGTAGAGAAGCTTATGAAATCAACTGTATAATCTGAGTTCATGGAGAAATAAGGAGTAGAAATAGATTAGATTTTTTGATTTCAAAAGAATAAAATGTTGTACGAGATTTTTCCAATCCAAGTGCACTCTAAAGAAGAAAAAATGTTAGATCGGTAGGATTGGGTAGGTAGAAAGCTTGTGTTAATGAAGATCCATTGTTTTTTCATGGCTGCTAATATTTTCAGAGCAAAGGAAGATCATCCAAGGGAAGAAATTTGCAGCCCGATGGATGAGGCACTAATCAGCCACCAGAGAATGCAAGTCTGAAGTTCTTGATGCCTTCAAGAAGGAACCATCCCCAAGTGGAGCCACTGTTAGCCACCTATAAAATTTGTTATATCAAAAGGTGGCTAAATCATTTTTTAAAGTCTTCAAGAAAAAAAAATTATTGCAAAAAATTGTTATCTATTGAAGCCTCATGAAGACATCATACCCTCTGTTTAAACTTCACTGTTGTTTCCCTTTCGAAATACTGAAAATCTACTCTTTTCCATGAAGAAAAGACTGCTGCAAAAATCTATTTTTCCCCTCCCTCCACTCAAAACTAACCTTCTTTTTATTCCCTTTTTCCCCATCAAATTTCTCTATTTTTAATTTGTTCCCTTCTTCCCTTCATTAAAATCCCTTTTATAAGGTTTGAAACTCACTTTTGAACCTTACCGAAACCCCCAAAGCCATCAAAAACATTGAAAATTTTCATAAAAAAAAATTTTTTTGACTATGGGCTTAAGCCCCTTTGGGCTAAGTCCTAACCACTTCCCCACCACATGCCCATGCCCTATAACCAGGCGCTATCCCCATCGGGCGCTTATCGCATCGGAACAAGTCAGAGCATGCAAGTCCTTTTGTTTTATGAAACTCCGATGCCGATTGGCCCCTTTGAATATAACCCCAATTCCTTGTCTTATTCGCATAACCTTGGGCCCGCAATCGGGTGCTAAAAACATTGAATAGACCAATCCCGATCATATTTTTCCCTTTGTAAATACAAAAAACCCATTTTCCTAAGTTTTGGTCTAAACCCGCCGGTTCATCGGAGAATTCCATTGGCGCGGTGTATTATTTTATTCACCGCCTCCGATTGGCGGTCTTCCGATTCATCCTCCACCATCGATTTGATCTGCAGATCGACAGTCCAAAGCCAATCACATCGGTGCCATTCAGTTTTGCCCCCCCCCCCCCGTCGATCGCAAAGCCCCGATTGAATCTGGGCTGTCCACGTTTCAACATTTGACGGTCCAGATTTTCCCTCCCAAACTTGGTTAAAAAACATGCAGCCTCACTTTATAATGTTTTTTCAAGAACATCTCAGTCGTTGATCTCTGCAGATCAACGGCTCGTATTAATCTCTTTCTCTGCTTTGTAAATTTGTTCATTAGCCCCAAATATTAGATCTGAGCCGTTCATTCCTTGATCCAACGGCCCAGATTTATCCCGATAGGCTCAACTCCCGTGGGCCCTGCCTCCCTTCAGATTTGATCTCAGCCGTCCAATATTTGATCCAACGGCTCGTAATAAAACCACCCTACCATGCTATCTTCCTGTGCATCTTTCCGATATCGCACTTACTCCCCACCGTCCAATCTAAGACCTCAGATCCAATGACCAGCATGAATTTTCGTGCAAATTCAAGCACGAACGTTAATTCTCAGAGGGCTACGCGATATGGGCAGTATTCAAATTCCACGTGTCACCTCCTAATCCATATCGCTTTCGAAAAGGTGAAACCACCTTTCTCCCATTTTGCCACGCGAAACCAGCGGTTTTCCCCCATTTACATTATGATTTATCACGTGCGCTCCCTGTCATTGATCTCTGTAGATCAATGGCTCAGATCTAATATATCCATACACTATTTCCCTCCGCCTGCACTAAGGGCCTTCAACGAGCAATCTCCGTCGTTGATCTTGGGATCCGATCTCATCCAATGACCCAGATTCATCTAGGAAACCCCAATTTCCCTTTCAATGCATTTTTCTCCGCCAAAGGATTTTAAACCCCATTTCCTTTGTATTTCTTCTGTTTTCATCAAAAGTGGCCCTTCTCCATTGTATTAATTTGGTTGATCTCAACCGTTGATCAACACAGATCAACGATTCAGTCTTGATCTTACACCATTCTTCCAAGCCGCATCCTTCTGACCCACACAAATGAATCTCCACCGTTGGATGCTTTCATCCAACGGCTGCGACCTAATACGCAACCTCCAAAGTAGTCTGACCCAAATATACACTGGATTTTCTAATTTTTATTGTTTTATGCAGGTTTTAAAGGTTTTTCAAATAATTTAAAAGAAAAGTGAAAGCCAAGGATGACGATCCTCCTAGTCTTCATACATTAAAGAGTATCCACCTGCGAGGTTCCATACCACGTTTCATCAGTGCGTCATGAGCACTGATGCCAAAGGACCCTCTACGTGCCTACACATCAACAAGACACATAAAAGATTAAAACAAGTAAAGAGTATCAGTGTCGAAGACCCAACCACAGCAGAACTGAAGAATTGAAGGTTAAAACACAGTTTTGAGGGATTACGACTAAGATCAATAATCAAAGGCCTAACCCACTCAAATAAACATGAAATTAAAGCAAATTAACAGTGTTTAAAGAAAATCAAAAATATCTTCCAGACAGAGAAATCCTCCACCGCCACATCAGAGGCTAATTGATTCCTCTCAGCTACCAGATTTCCACCTGTAGCCTCAAAGCATTCAAACAGAGGGCCAATTAATGATCAAAATAGAGGATATTTTCCTCAATACAGCCGAGCAATTATTCCAAGCCAAACAGAGTTATTGCAGAGATTACACAGAGCCTTAAAGTCAACAAAAGCTTCTAGCAAGCTTAAATACTTAATTTAAACCAATTAATACAGGAAAATATCTGTAATCTTCTCCATTGAGCCCGTCAAAGGGCCGAGAAGCATTAACTGTATTAATTGAACTTATTAGATCTTTTATCTTTTTCGACCTCCTCATTTTCCTATAAAATCTAATTGAGGATCTCATTGTAAACGTTGGTTGATCACTAGTTGTAATACTAAAGCTCTCTGAAATAATACATAGTCTGTTGAAGTTGAAGAAAAAATTGAAGTCCTGGAAGTCCTGATGATGTTGTTGCATGCTTTTTCTTGAGAAGGCTCTATCATTGGATCCATGAGCTTGGTTTTTGGTGAAGTATTCTGAATTGTTTAATGTTTTCCCCTATTTTCATTTTGTTCCATAAATTCTTACTACAGTAGGATGAAAGTTTTAGGCTAAGAAATGACTCTTGGAAGCACCTTAGACCTGTTTATCCTTCACTGTTTTATTTTTTCTTCTGCTGAGGTATTTTAGAGTCTTTAATCTCTCTCCTTAGTCCTCATGCTTGTTTATTTCTCTAATAGTTCGAATAGTTGGTTTCAGCATGATTTATGGTTCTCCCTGCTTGTTTGCTGCCACTTAAAGGCTGTTATTGAAGTCTCCCTTCGTAATATCTTTGTTTACAGTGAGCCATGGAGGTCTATTCTGATCATACCCTTTGTCCTTGCTTGAACACTTGTCTTAAAGGTCTTTATAGTTGTGATCATAGATGTATTTATGTGTTCCCTCTTCTATGACCGTAACTAACAGTGAATCTTTTATGTTTTCTAAGTCATTTGAAATAAAATCTTTGAGGAAATAGGGTGTTCCCCGAATCTTAGATTTAATTTTAAAAGTTGTTTTGAAGTAATATTTGCTTAAAGTGTGGTTTGTAGAATTCATGGTTAGCCCTGTCTATCAAATAACTCTTTATTGTTCAAGTTATGCTCTCAAATTCTCTTTGTTGAGAATTAAACTTCTCTTTTCCAAATCATTGATGTCCATTTCATTCCAAAACCAAAGGATCCTACGGCCAAGTTAGATTTTCCCTTTGATATCCCATATCCATTGATAAGTTTTTCATAACCTATTTTTGACTCCATTACCCAATGAAACTGACATTTCTCCTTTCTATCTATCTTTCCTAGACCTTTTATGTTCTGTTGTGTCACTTCAACCAAACAAACAAACAAACACTTGCACTTAATAACTAGTCTAAAACCAATACCCAAAGCACACAAGATAAACCTTTGCAAAAAACAAATAATTTGAGATATCCCTCTCTGAGAGTAGGAGGACTAGATCCTGTAACTCTAAAGATTGGTTTTGATGTTGCCTTGTCTTTTGATTTGCCAAAATATCAAAACACGAGGGACCAATAGGAACTAATGATAGAATATGTGGTAGAAGGAAGTCGTGGGATGGAGACCATATCTATTACCTGACATGAAAACTCAAGTCACATTGCATCTCCCATGCCAAGTGTTATATGATGGTCGCTAATGACAAATGTCGCGAGACACAGATAAGTTTATCTTGATAAAAAAATATGTGTTTTTTCTAGGGTACATATATGAGAATGTTTAATCACGTGGAAGATCATTGTTAAATCGAAATAATTTTATAATGCGAAAGCATTGTTTTGTACGAAGTATTGAGACATGGCGAGACCCACAAACTAGGGTAAGGTGGCATATGTTATGTAGGCCAGGTAAGGCTATGCGTATTTCACCTGGTATTTCGAGAGGATGTGGACACATGATCTGGTAGGGTTGCTAATGTGGCATGCCGATAGTGTGATATGTGTATGGAAAAATGGCCTTTTGGATGGCCAAGTGGTAGGATTATGAGTCACACATAGCATCGTAGGAGGATTTCTCATGGAAAGGTGATATCACTCTAACATCAGTAGGTCATGAAAGGGATAGGTGACATGCAACTGGATGGCGTGGATGCTAGGTGGCACCACAAGTCTTCTTGCATCATCCCGGGACCGAAAGTGTGACATCAAAATTATCACCCAGAGACAGGAATATTCTCACTAGTGCCTTTTAGTTAGTATCGAGTTCATGTGTAGTATAACCAATATATGAGCATGGACGGGGATTCATTCGTTGCTTCATGTAAATATGTGTGTCGCATTGTGGATATTTTTAAGTAGAGCTATTTTAGAAGTAAGGTGTGTTGGTGCGATGGATCTATGGTGTGATGCCTTAATGGGTGTCATGTTGGACTATGAGTTACATGTAAGAGCCACATAGACCACTCGGGCTACCACGTGGCAATAATTTTTGAACGAATTTACCAACTTAATCAGAATTATAACATCAAAATGAAAAATCTAGCCCAAAATACCCATATTTTTGTGCAAAAAACACGAAAAAGCACCCCTGAAAATGAAAAGTGTTGATGTTACATCAACGTTTTTATTTTTTCGGGTTAAAATTACTTTTTAGTAATTTCATTAAAAGCCAAAAAAATTGTGCAATAAACACGAAAAAATTCCCTTAAATGAAAAGCATTGATGTTGCATCAACACTTTTTTTTAGGGTTAAAATTGCAATTTTTTTAATAATGACATTAAAAACTATGTTTTTTGTGCAATAAACATGAAAAAAACCTTGAAATTGAAAAGTGTTGATGCAACATCAATACTTTTTTTTGGGTTAAAATTCCAATGTTTTTAGCAATGGAATTTAAATAAAATATCATGACATTGAAAAACCTTAAAATTCCAATAGTTTTTTATGATAGTGTTAAAGACAAAATATCACGACACCAAAAAACCAAAAAATTCCAACAATTTTCAACCATCTCATTAAACATAAATATCGTGACTCCGAAAAGACTTAAAATTTTGACACTTTTGAACCATGACGTTAAAGATAAAATATTACGACTCCAAAAAACCCTAAAATTTCGACAATTTTTCAGCCATGGAATTAAAACCAAAATATCATGGTACAAAAAACCTTAAATTTTCATCATTTTTCAATCATGCGATTATAGACCAAATATCATGACTAAAAAACAAACCTTAAAAATGAATACCTAAATCAAAGAGTTATTTTACCGAGAGTTATTCTTTTTTGTTAATGCTAAAAGTGCAACTCTTTTAAAATCTTAGTATAAGACAAATTGAGACATTGCAATGAAATCATAAAAATCAACCATAAAATTGACACGTAGTGAGGGCAACCCATTGCAATTAAAACTTAAAAATCAACCATCAAATTGACACACAATGCATGCGAACTTGATCTATTATAACGAAAGCTTAAAAATCAATTATCAAATTGACACATAGTGGGATCGAATTGCTGGTCGAGCATCGACACAGTTCCTATAGAAAAAAGAGTAAATAATTAAATAAATATAAATGAAAAAACAAAACAAAAATTAAAAATGAGAAAATTAAAATTAAAACATAAACAAAAAAATTGAGCTATAAAAAAATAATTAAACTATTAAAAAAAGTTAGAAAAAATTTAAAAATGATATATATATATATATATATATATATATATATATATATATTAAACCAAACGGATGTAGAGCAGATGATGACATGGTGTTCTATTAAGACATTCAGTGGTGTAAAGGTCACCGCTTCAAAACTTCGTGGGAAAAAATCCAGCCATGTTAAGGTCTGGTGTGGCATAGTCCAGGTGTGATCCTTAGGTGATTTTTACCGCTTATATGCCACTAGGTTGTGGCTACTCAAGCCATAGGTTAGGCATGTAAGTCATATTAAGACTCACATAATCTATCAAAAAATAGATAAATAAATAAATAAAACCGCACTGAGGGTGAGGTTGATGCTGGGAAATGACACCTTGCCTCAATTTTTTTTTTTTTTTACAAACATTTTAATAAAAAAATTTATTATTTTAATGTTTTTTTCCTCCATCCTTGACGGCTAGCTCAATTGGTTGAGTCATCATCGTTAAAACAACTTTACTATTGAAAGGTCATGTGTTCAATTCTCTTGACACTCTTAGGGTCAAGCTTCATGGTTGAGCCACCAAGAAGTGATTCCTTAGGGTGCATTTTTCTGGTATATTTCTCATGGATGTAGCAGCCACTGATCTTCAGGGTTCATGAACCATGTGGAAAAAATGTGTTTTTTATAATATTTTTTTCCATTTGTTTTGTAATTTATTTTTATTTTTTAATTATATTTTATTTATTTGTTATTTATTTGTATTTTGTTTCTTTTTCCATTTCTTATTTATTTATTTATTTAACATTTCATTAAAAAAATTAAAATATTTGTTATCAATTTTTGAAACTTTTTGTTTTAATTTTTTATAATTGTTTTTTTTTGTCTTTTCATATATATATATATATATATATATATATATATATATATATATATATATATGGGTGAAATCCCGAAGTTGGGAAACACTTTTTGGCGGATGGTTAGAATTTGGGAGAAATTTTTAATTTCACATCCGAGAAATAGTCAACTCTATTTCTCGACCGAGAGTTTTAAAAACTCTTGTCCGAGAGATTTTAAATATTTTTCCCGAGAGTTTGATTGGGCTTAACTAGAGTTAAAATTCTCTCGGACGAGATTTATGCATTTTCTCGTCCGAGAGTTGTATTGACATAAACTCTCAGGAAGACTCTCGGACGAGAGTTTTTTTTCCTCTCGTTTGAGAGTTTGATTGTTGTTTCGCATTGGGTTGACATTGATAGCCCCTGCAAGAACCAAGAGAAATACAGAGTGGGGATTTCTTCGGTTTTGAGTAAAGGTGGATGTAAATCTCTGTCTTCAGATCCTTGAGAGTCGATCATTTATCAGTTGGATGGATCACAAGTAAGTTCTTTACATTCTGACAGCGATGGAGTGCAAGTGGGTGGAAGTTGTGGGGCAGGAAGAATTGAGCGCTTCAATTATTGTGAGTTCGACCACAAAGAGTCTCTAGACCTGGATAAGGAAGATGTTTTTAAAAACGAGTTCTAATTTTAAAGAAATTCCTGCAATATCTAGCCAACCTGCATAAAACCCTTCAGGAAGATCGGATGGGATCCCAGCGGAAGGTAATTTGGTAAAACCTATATAGGTTAGGGCTACAAAAATAGATTACACAAATTGGTTTATTTATATTAATGTAAGTGCAATGCAGAAATTGAAGAAAATAAATCGCCTACAGCTGGTAAAAGAACTGATAAATTTTCCAGCCTGAATGCCATTGCTGCAGATGTCTTAAGCGGAAAAGAAATACAGGTGAGGATAGTTCGGTTGTTTTCTATCTGCTAAGAAATAGAAAAAATAATGGTGAATGTTTATAATTACTACTTGGATTTGTAAATGCAGAGCATGTATCCTAAGTCACCTTCTACACAAAATCTAAACCAGAAAGGTTGCCCACCAGACAACCATTCTTTGAATGAGTAGTGCGAAAGGTATTATACCTGTTTGTAGACTCTTTGAGAGTTTCAAGTTTCTAACGTCTGCACCAATGTTGTCTGCAAATAAACTTATTTCATTCTTCCCTTCATTTAAAATAGTCATTTCTATTAATAAATTCTTGCTTATTCATAGTATGAGTATTTTTCATAGGATTTTTATTTCTTGTGCATCCAAAGTGGATTCAATCATCTCCCTGCGAATACTAGAAACTCTTCTAGGTATGCAGAAAATCAGAAGGTCGTGCTTTTTCTAAAGGCCTAGAAAAAATTTTCTCAATGCATTATCATTTTTCATGGATGTTCAGAAGGCAGTGTGATACTTGGTTTTGTACTAAGGGTGGAATTTTGTTGCAGGGACACGAAAGAGAAGGATATATGAAATTTTCAATGTCCTACAATGCATTCTAATTGTGGAGCAGCAAGAAAGGGAAAAAAGTATCTCTGGTTGGGAGCCACAAGGATTTCGTCTACAATAAAGAAGCTCAAAGTAGTAATCGCTTCCTATCTTCAACAATAGAGGACTTTTTTTTTATAATTTAGAATAATAATGATGAATAAGATATTCCACTTCATGACAATTTTAAGCCCAACCATTATTTTCTGGTTTAATAGGAACAAGCCCTTTCCCGCAAATCCTGTCGAGCACGGAAGTTCAGGCTTCTAAGTGAAGAAATGGCTGAAAATCCCATGAGGGAGCTCACGGAAAGATTCATACAGCTTTTCCTTGTTGATGAGGTAGGTTGAAAGGCGAATTTGATTGTTTATATTTGCCTCAACTCTTAGAAATTTGAATCCCATCCTATATTGGCTTGTGGCTTATTTCGAATCTTTTGCAGGAACGTTCCATAACGATCGAAGTTGCAATTGAAGCAATCCTTGACAAGCATAATGATCCCCAAACTTATCGCTGTGAGTAGATGATTTTAAATTATATAGCAAATTACTATTCTAATCTAGCCCTTTTCCGTCATAGCGTTATAAGAATATTTGAACTTCCTCTGTGGTGTGAACATTTAACTAACACTTACCGATCACTCTTTCTAAATCAGAGGGAAAATGCGAAGATTAATGGAGATTGCAAGGATCTTTACTGCTTTGAACTTGATCAATATTGATAATACTGGGCCTGATCATGCCTTTTCAATCGGATCTTCGTATTCATGGTTGGGAGCACGTGGAGTTCAAGAACCGGATCTCATTCGAGAGTTTGTTATACTCTCAGCCGAGAATTTTTTGAACTTTCGGCCGAGAATTTGGCCACGCGGTTAAATGTAACTTGTGGTGGGTTAAACTCTCGGTTGAGAGTTTTAAATTTCTCAGTTGATAGTTTAATAAATGTCTCATCCGAGACATTACCTCGACCGAGAGTTTATGGTCAACGAAAAACCCAGAAAATTCTGCAGTTTTTCAGGAACCTGCAACTTTGGAGGGGCGGAACACCTATAAAAACAAAATGTTATATTTTGGACCAGGTACCATTAGATTCATCTCTGAATCTAGTTTTTGATGATGTAATATTTGTTGAGTTTCATTAAAAATTTCAATTTGTTATTAATTTTTTACTAAACTCTGTCACTGTGGAATTTCATTGTTCGGAAAATTGCACTGAATGAAAATTCAATAACTTTAAAACGATGACACCAAAAAATTCAGAAAAATCATATTGCATTTCCTCTCCCTATCTACTTCAAAAGAGTACTCTCATTTTTCTTATTGACGATCACATTGAAAAGAAAATCTAGGGCTCATAAAATGTACTGAAACATCACCGTTTTTTTTTCTTCGTCCATTTCAAAAAATAATAAAAAATAGTTATTTAATCTGAAAATTATCGAAAAATAGTCAGTGCATTAGTGCAATATATGCAGATTATGATGATATGGTTTATTTCCAAAACATTAATAACCTTCCCTAAAAAAATTTAGGGTTCAAAAAGCAACTATTTATGTTTTCCTGAAAATTTCAAGTACATGCAGTTAGTAAACAACAAATTTACCCCTCTATATGTCAATATTTTTTTTTTTTTTTTTTAAATATGAGTATGGAGGAAAGACAATTCTCAACAATTCTTATTTTTATGTCAAAGCATAATTTGCATTAAAAATATGAGTTTAGTGGAGTTGAAGTTGAAAAAACATACAAAATTACAATTTTCAACGTCAAAAAAGGGCAAAAAGTGTTTCCCAACTTCACATTTTCACCAATATATATATATATATATATATATATATATATATATATATATATATTCAAAATTTATGTAGATTATTTTTTTTGGAATAACAAGTTCAAATATTATCATTTTTTGGCACAAAATTCATAAAAAATTCATAAAATTTGCTATATTTCAACTTTTTGTTTTCACATTTTCCATAAAAATATTTTGTTTGACATATCATTTTTAGCGAAAAGGTCCCGAAATGTGTATTTTTTTTAGTTATATCTATATGTCAAATGTGTATTTTTCTGTCAAGTATTTAAAATTTTTATTTTTTAGTGACAATTAGTTTATGTGTATTGAAATATTAATTTATGATACATAAATATATAAAAAATCATAAATTCAAATTAATTTTTTTTTTTTTTTAAACTTTGCAAAAAAATTGAAAATTTCATTTAAAAAAAGCACTCTAATGAAAAAAACACTTAAAAAATAAACATCTCATGAAGAAAGAAGAAGAAGAAGGAAACTTGAAAAATGATTAAATAACAAACAAAAAAAATGGGCATACTTAAGACATAAGAAAATTTAATGTGTCAAAAATATGCCCTCGAAGAAAGGTTAATGTTGCATCAATGTTTTTCAAATTAGCATGAAAATCACCAAAATTAAAAAAATATGTCCATAATTAATATATAAAAAAATTTAAAGTGTAAAAAATATGCCCCCCAAAAAAAGGTTGATGTTGTTGATCTGTGGTTCTCATTGATGTCAACCCAAGCAGCACCAGGGGCTACCCCAATCTTGCATGGGAATTTTGACTCGAAAATTTAATCTATTCCGAGTCAAGGATATTTTGGATGGTTTCTAATTTTCAAGATGTTTATGTTGATATATGGCACGCCACGTAATTCCTCACGGTTTGAGACATATTCATGTTTGGAGTTTGTAACCCCAGTTAGTGGGCTAAAACCCCATGGGGTTGTGGCATGACACTAATAATTGGTTGTGGTCATTGAATAGTAAATAATTAATAATTTTTAAGCTCCTAAAATCCCTTCTAATTTTCAATTTTTTAAGAGCCTCTCAACCTAAGCATTTATATAAATTGTGACCCACATATCCTGCTCATGTAAGGATTTTTCTACTAAAAATAGGTCATCGTGGAATTTTCGCTATAACTTTTTTTCCACAAAGCTTCAGATGTTGAAACAAAAAAACCACTTGGGTGAAATCCTAATGAAGGATATATCCTAATTTCATATCTTGGATCACTATATTTTCGGAGATATGATCTATGGAAGTTATGGTTTTTGCAGGCTTCTAAATTTCATCTCAAAGAGGCGACCTTAGGAAAATCTTCATAACTCTCTCTCTGAGAAGAAGAATGCAATTCTATAAAAGGTGGAAGATAGTGCATGGACTATATCTTTTGTGTGTATCAATTTCAAAGCTGAAGGAGGAAACAGTGACACGTGGCATGCCGTACAAGCTCTCTCTACTGAACTAGTCCATAATTCAGTCATTGTGAGAGATTGGGCATAACTTTGTCTTGAAGAATCCAAATCGGGTCAAACCTGTGGCATTGGGGATCTCAAATCACAAATATACATCAAATTAAATATTGAGCTTCTAGAAGGCAAGAAAAAACTAGATCATTTGTTGCCAAGGGCTACAAAGGACCAGACTTTCTAGGGCAACAAAGCAAAGCAAGGTGTAGCAAAATAATGCAGCAGAGGTAAGATCCAAGTAAGTATCTTCTATATATGCATGTTCATCACTTAATTGCATTAGGTTATTTTTATTCTAATTTGTTTCTTTTTTAGCACTGACATATTCTCTGCCGGATGAGGTAAGTTTTCTAATTATCATGTCATGGGTATTTCCTTGAAGACTTTTGCGGGTATTATATATTCATCAAGATAAGACTCAATGCATGATCTAATGCTCTGAAGAGTGAGAAAGGGTAGCATGACAAGAGCAGCAATCAAGGTGCAAAACATCAACAAGAAGTTAATCACATGAATTCTTCAAGTGGCCAGCATTGCATACATTCATTGTAAATGTATCATTGTACTGAGTCATTGTAAAACAATCATTGTAAAAGTTGTACAAGTGTCTATCTGCCAAGAGTTGAAGAGGTAGTGTCGGGAGGTCTAGGATCATCATTAGGTGGTTGTGTCGTAGTTGGGGTTTTGGTCTAGTGTGTCTTCTTCTTCTACATCATTCTATATCATTATAAATTGGGCCATTTTCCCTGGTACGGGAGTCCATTCTTCCTTTATTCTTCTATAGGGTGGTAGGGTGGTGCTAGGTTGGTGCATGAAGTCACCAACAGGTTCAAGCCTGTGAAAAATTCAGGGTGGTAGGGTGGTTGTAGGGTGAGTTGTAGCTCATTGGGTGTTGGGGTACCCATTTAGTTGACTACTGAAGAATCTCGGGCGCTGGAGCGTCCATCTAGTAGGAGCTGGAGAAGAATTCTTTTCTAGATTATAGGAGGTTGGAGATTTCTTTTCAATTGGATTTGAAGATTAAAGAATTAATAGAAAATAATTCAAGCGGTTTTTTTCCCAGAGGGGGTTTCCACCTTAAAAACTGTGTGCATTTGTGTTCCTTTTGTTTACTGCTATCATTGTACAAACACTGATAAAAATTGAAGATTAACTAATGCTCTGAAATATTAATAATAATACTAATTGAAAGGAATATTGATTCACCCCCCCCCCCCCCCAATATTTCCAACAATTGGTATCAGAGCTTGGTTCCTTCAATAGAAGTTTAACATCTGGAAGGAGGTCATGGAGCATACCAAGAATGGTGTACCTCTTTTCAATGAAAATAATTATGCACTCTGGAAAGGAATAATGGAGGTCTATCTCTTGGTGCAAGGTTACGAAGTATGGGACACTATTCAAAATGGCTTTACACGAACCATGGATGAACAAGGTAAGAATAATTTGGTAAATGATGCAAAAGAAAAGAATATTATTATTATTAGACTTATTGAATCTACTTATCATAAGGTGTTGGGTTGTAAAACCCCCAAAATGTATGGGACAAGCTTGAGAATATATATGTAGGTGACTCAAATTTAAAAGAAGAAAAGCTTGAAATCTACAAAGAAAAATTTGAGCAACTCAGAATGAAAGAAGATGACAACATTATTGCATACTTCCAATAGGTTGATGAAATAACCAACACTCTGGAAGGATTGGGAGAGAATGTTGACGAGAAGACTATTATACGGAATATTCTTAGAACGTTATGAGGAAGATTCAACCCAAAGGTATCGGTCTTAGAATACACTGCAAATCTGGACAAACTTAGCAAAGAGGAATTACATGGAGTTCTCATTTTTTATAAAGAATTTACAAGGAACTTGCCTATTTTTCTTTTCTTGATGTGGTATCAGTATTTTTATTACTTGATCTCTTGTCAATATGATTGAATTACAAGGAACGTATGATTGCAGAAATGTTAGAGGTTGGTATAATTCAACCTAGTCAAAGTTCTTTCTCTGCTCCAGTAGTATTGGTGCACAAGAAAGATGGATCATGGCGCATGTGTCTGGATTATAGGGAGTTCAATAAGCTCACTATTAAAGATAAATTTCCCATTCCTGTGATCGATGAATTATTGGATGAATTACATGGAGCAATTTATTTTGCCAAGTTGGATCTTTGTTCAGGATATCATCAAATTAGAATGAAGACTGGAGATATTCTGAAAACGACATTTCGAACTCATGAGGGTCATTCTTAATTTTTGGTCATGCCTTTTGGCCTTACCAATGCACCTTCTACATTTCAAGGGTTGATGAATTCCATTTTCAAACCCTTCCTTAGAAAATTTGTGCTAGTATTTTTTGATGATATACTAATCTACAGCAGGTCTTGGAAGGATCATGTTCTACATGTTGACAGGGTGCTCAAACTGTTGCAGGAGAAAATATTATATGCAAAAAAATCCAAATGTTTCTTTGGAGTACAAGAGGTGGAATATCTGGGTCATATTGTATCTCAAGAGGGTGTTAAGGTAGACCCTAACAAAATTAAAGCCATTAAGGAATGGAAAATACCCACAACCATAAAGCAGGTGCGCAGATTTCTCGGATTAACAGGGTATTATCGCAAGTTTGTTAATAATTATGGGAGAATAGCAGCACCTCTAACAACATTATTGAAGAAATATGCATTTTCATGGACTCCTGAAGCAACTAAGGCCTTTGAACATCTTAAAGAGGCAATGTGCCAAACACCAATCTTAGCTACGCCAGACTTCACAAAAACCTTTATTGTGGAATGTGATGCCTTAGGAAATGGAATTGGTGTTGTTTTAATGCAAGAAGGAAGACCCATTACTTTTGAAAGTCGTTCAATCAAAGGAAAGTATTTACAAAAGGATATTTATGAGAAGGAAATGTTGGCAATACTACATGCACTAAAGAAATGGAGACCTTACCTAATGGGAAGACACTTCAAGGTAAAAATTGATCATGATAGTCTTAAACACTTTTTGGAACAAAGACTATCTTCAGAAGAGAAATAAAAATGGGTCACAAAGATGTTGGGTTATGACTTTGAAATTGTCTACAAAAAAGGGAAGCTAAATGTTGTTGCAGATGTGCTCTCAAGAAAGGATGAAGAGGTGGAAGTATTACTTTGTGCCATTTCAATTATCCAACCAGATTGGATAATCGAAGCAAGGGATGAATGGAAGGTGTTGGGTATGTGTTATATTCTTTCTACAACTAGCCCCACGCACTGTACGTTGCGTCGGGCGTAATAGAGGGAACACAGGGGGGGTGGTAGCCCCCCCTGTCGGGGTCCGGGGCAGCGCCCCGGCAAAAAAAAATTTGGTATGCAGTCCCACTCATAGGCGGACCCACCCATGTTTTGTGCATGAGTTTGCACATGGTTTTGGGGTACGATGGTTTTCGGCCCCTGGTATTTTGTAGATCCGGTCAAGGGAACTACGGTTATGTTCTAATCCAGGGTAAATGGATTGGGTTTTATGTATGCTTCGGCATGTATATATATGTTTTGTAACACTAAAAGGAATATAATGAAAAATCAAGCTAGTCGTCCCGATTTGGGATCCAGGGGAAAATATATGTGTTTATCTGTTTTATGTTTTATGCTCTCGCTATTGTTTATTTTCTATTATAAGATTCATGTGTAGATAATTTATGTTCAGGGTTAAAACATACATCTGGTATCAGAGTTGTTTCAGCTTCAAGGGGACACCTTTTCTACTGAGGTTTTTTTTCTTGGGCCTGAGGTAGACCCTGTTCAGTGGCAGATCTGTGGGATCGGTTCTTGTTGTGAAAGAAGATGGCGAGCGGCAGAAAGATAGAGATCGAGAAATTTAATGGTTAGAGTTTTGAGTTGTGGAAGCTCAAGATGGAGGATCTGCTAGTGGATAAAGATTAGTGGATCACAGTAGATCCAGGTACTAAACCAACGACAATGTCAGATGAAGACTGGAAGAAACTGGATCATAAGGCTAAGAGCACAATACGGTTGTGTGTCTCAGATTCAGTATTGTTGAATGTATCTAGGGAAGCTACAGCGAATAATTTTTGGGAAAAACTTGGGACTTTGTACCAATCTAAGTCTCTGGTGAATAATTTGTTCCTGTGAAAAAAGTTGTATAACCTGAGGATGAAGGATGGAGACTCGGTGACAGAGCATCTGAACGTCTTCAATACTGTGGTAAGTCAGCTGTCATCTGTTGATATTAAAATTTCAAATGAAGATAAGTGCATCAGTTTGTTGTGTTCTCTACCAGACTCGTGGGAAAGTCTGGTTATTGCAATAGGTAGCAATACAACTACCTTGAATTTTGATGACATTGTCTCAGCCTTGCTATCGGAGGAAATGAGACAGAGAAATATGGAGGGCCAGAATGGAGATGCCTTATCTATACGAGGAAGGTCCCAAAACAGAAACAAGAATAAGGTTTCGAGTGGGAGATCCAAATATAGAGGGAGATCTAAATCTCCTGGAAATTTTGTAAAGGTATGCTGGAAATGCGGAAAGGAAGGTCACTACAAAAAGGAATACAGATCTAAAGCTCCTGAGAAAGGAAAGGGATCCGATGATGCTCCTTCTGCAGAGGCAAAAACCACCTCGAATGAAGGTGGGGATGTTTATTTGGCTTCTTCTTCAAATACACATGTAGATCATGAGTCATGGTTGATTGACTCAGGTGCATCCTTTCACTTCACTCCCCATAGGGAGTGGTTCTGCGAGTATGAGAAATATGATGGTGGTGATGTCTTCCTAGGGGATGATAGGAAGGCCAAAATCGTCGGACGTGGAAAGGTCAAGCTGAAGCTGCAAGGTGGAAGGATTATAACACTTCTTGTTGTTCTGCATATTCCTGCATTGGCCAGAAATCTGATTTTTGTAAGCAATATGGATGATGCAGGTGTAAAAACAGTGTTCGATAAAGATGCCTGCAAGATGGTTCGGGGAGCACTCATATTAATGCGGGGAGTTCGGACTGGAACTCTGTACAAGCTACAAGGTAGCACTTTTATTGATGGGTGTAACAGTTCTATGGTTCCTGAAAGAGGAGCGGAAAGCCTAGCTATCTCTGGAGAAAAGACCATGCTCTGGCATCAAAGGCTTGGACATATTGGAGAGAAGGGTCTTTGGATACTGCATAGAAATGGTATGGTAGAAGGTATGTCTAATTTCTCTCTGGATTTCGATTTCTGTGAACATTGTGTATATGGGAAGCAGAATCGGGTGAGTTTTCCTTCTGGTGCTAAGAGGGCGAACAAGATATTAGAACTTGTGCACAGTGATGTGTTTGGACCTGTGTCAGTTCCATCACTGGGAAAGTCTGTGTACTATGTTTCATTCATAGATGACTTCTCAAGGAATACATGGATATATTTCTTGAGGAAGAAATCTGAATTCTTTGACAAATTTAAATAATTTAAGGCTCTGGTGGAAACCCAGACAGAGAAGAAGATAAAGGTTCTAAGGACAGATAATGGTGGGGAGTTCTGCAAGAAGGAATTTGAAGAGTTCTGTAAGAAGTGTGGTATAGCATGGCAGAAGATTACTCCATACACACCTCAGCAAAACGGAGTTGTAGAAAGAATGAATAGAACACTGATGGAAAAGGCAAGAAGCATGCTCAGTGGTGCCAGGTTAGGACAAGAATTCTGGGTAGAGGCAGTGGAGACTGCATGTTACTTAGTTAACATATCACCTTCATCAACATTGGAGGATAAGACTCCACATGAGGTATGGACTGGTAAGAAACCATGTCTTTCACATCTAAGGGTATTTGGATGTGATGCATATGTACATGTTCCAAAGGAGAAAAGGACCAAGTTGGATAATAAATCTGAAAGGTGCATCTTTATTGGGTATAAGGATGGTTTAAAGGGTTACAAGCTTTGGAACCCAGAAACAAGTAAGGTTGTGTACAGCCAAGATGTGGTGTTTAGAGAGTTGAAAGATGTTGTTACACATGAATTCCTACCAAAGGAACCTGAGAAGATAGAGTTTGAGCTAAAGGAGGATGAATCAGACTCTACAACAGAAGAAGACTCAGAAGAGGAAGAGCCACAAACTCCAACTTCGAGAAGATCAGCTCGGGAAAGAAGACAACCAGAAAGGTATAGTCCATCTGCTTTCTATTCAAATTTTTCCTTAACTATAACTGATGATGATCCCGGAACTGTCAGGGAGGCAGTAGATTCAGAGGATGGAAAACTCTGGAAGGAGGCCATGGTTGATGAAATGGCATCCTTGCACAAAAATGAGGCATGGGATCTGGTGGAGTTGTCGGCTGGAAGGAAGACCATCGGGAGCAAATGGGTGTTTAAAAATAAGATGAATGTAGAAGGCAAGGTGGAGAAATACAAAGCTCGGTTGGTAGCAAAAGGTTATTCCCAGGTGCCGAGAATTGATTTTGGTGATATTTTTTCTCCTGTTGCTAAGGTTACTTCTATTTGATTATTTTTATCTGTTGCTGCTACATTTGATTTTGAAATAGAACAGATGGATGTGAAGACAACATTTCTTCATGAGGATCTAGAAGAGGATATCTACATCAAGCAACCTGAAGGCTTTATGGTGAAGGGTAAGAAAGAACTAGTATGTAGGTTGAAGAAGTCTCTGTTTATGTCAAACCCAGGGAAGGAGCATTGGACAGCAGTGAAGCGGGTTTTTAGATATTTACGTGGCACTAGTGATTATGGCTTGTGCTACCAGGGAAGACTAGGATTGGAAAGAATGTTGGAAATTCGTGGTTTTGTTGATGCAGACTGGGTTGGAGATCTGGACCAAAGAATATCTACAAGTGGATATGTGTTTAGCCTATTTGGAGGTGCAGTCAGTTGGATGAGTAAAAGACAGTCTGTAGTGGCACTTTAAACTACAGAGGCAGAATACATAGCAGCCACTCATGCAAGCAAGCAATCAGTTTGGTTGCAGATATTGTGTTCAAGTATGGGGTTGGTACAGCAAGCTATAAGGATAGACTGTGATAGCCAAAGTGCAATTTTCTTGGCTAAGAACCCTGCTTATCATTCAAATACAAAGCACATTGATGTTCAATATCACTTTGTTAGAGATATGGTTGAAGCTAAAAGGGTGTTGCTAGTAAAGGTGGACACTTTGAAGAATGTTGCAGATGCATTGACGAAGTCTGTAAGCACTCATAAGTTCTCTTGGTGTAGAGAAACAATAAGTGTTGAAGAATTGGCCCAATGACTAAGCTCTCCTGTGGCCCCCTATGGAAAGAAAACAACAAGTGGGAGAACGTTGGGTATGTGTTATATTTTTTCCATGACTAGCCCCACGCACTGTACGTTGCACCGGGCGTAGCAGGGGGGTCACGGGGGGGCGACAGCCCCCCCTGTCGGGGTCTGAGGTAGCGCCCCGGCAAAAAAAAAATTGGTATGTGGTCCCACTCATAGGCGGACCCACCCATGTTTTGTGCATGAGTTTGCACATGGTTTTGGGGTATGATGGTTTTCGGCCCCTGGTATTTTGTAGATCCGGTCAAGGGAACTACGGTTATGTTCTAATCAAGGGTTAATGGATTGGGGTTTATGTATGCTTCGGCATGTATATATATGTGTTGTAACACTAAAAGGAATATAATGAAAAATCAAGCTGGTCATCCCGATTTTGGATCCAGGGGAAAATCTCTGTGTTTATCTATTTTATGTTTTATGCTCTCGCTATTGTTTATTTTCTGTTATAGGATTCGTTTGTAGATAATTTCTGTTCAGGGTTAAAACCTACAGGAAGAAGGATGAAGAAATGTTGACTCTCATTCCAAAGTTGCAACAAGATCCTAGTACATCTAATACATTTAGTTGGAAAAATGATTCCTTATGGTAAAAATATCGCTTATATATTTGCAAGAATTCCCAACTAAAACACAATATTCTTTTGGAATTGCACACTTCTCCTTTAGGAGGACACTCGAGATTTTTAAAAACTTACCACATGGTGAAGAAGGAATTTTTTTGGGATGGCCTTAAATCTGATATTCAAAAGTTTGTGGTGAAGTGTTTGGTTTGCCAGTAAAATAAAGTGGAGACAATTAAGACCCCGGGTCTTCTACAACCTTTATCGATTTCAAGTCAACATTGGGAGGAGATTTCCATGGATTTTATCATAGGTTTGCCTAAGTCCAAAGGAAGGAGTATCATCATGGTGGTAGTTGCTAGACTTACCAAGTATGCACACTTTTGTTCATTATCTCATCCATTTAAAGCGAGTATATTTGCTACTGCATTTATGGAAACAATTCAAAAGTTACATGGAAACCCGAAGATTATTGTAAGTGAAAGAGATCCCATTTTTACAGGAAATTTTTGGACAGAATTATTTTCTTGTTTGGGTACTCAACTAGCTCATAGCTCATCTTATCATCCTCAATCCAATGGTCAAACAGAGATAGTGAATAAATGTTTGGAAGGATATCTTCGTTGTTTTTTATTTGATAAGCAAGCACAATGGGTCAAGTGGTTACCTCTGTCTGAATGCTGGTATAACACTTCCTTCTATACTGTAGCAAAAATGACCCCATTTATGGCACTTTATGGATATCATCCACCATCCATCATATCTTCTTTAAGGGAAATTGCTAGGGTTCAAGCAGTGGAGGATCACATCAAGCATCAATAAGAAGTTCTCCAACTCTTAAAGGATAACCTAAATTTGGCACAAAATCGAATGAAACAACATGCAGATCAACATTGCAGTGAGAGAATTTTTGATGTGGGAGACTGGGTATTTTTACGGCTACAACCATACAAACAAATTTTCCTCAAGCAAGCTAAGAAGGATAATAAATTATCACCAAAGTACTATGGTCCTTACAAGGTTTTGCAAAAGATTGGTACTATGGCATACAAATTGGAGCTTCCTTCTTCTTCGCGAGTGCATCTAGTTTTCCATGTTTCATACTTAAAAAAGGTTATAGGGGACAAACTTCCAGTTCCAACAATATTTCTAGAACTTCATGAGGAAGGAAAAGCCATATTGAAACCTGAAGCAGTCACAGAAATAAGAACTTGACAACTACAAAATCGATCAATTTCAGGGTATCTCATCAAATGGAAGAACTTACCCACAGAAGATTCTACATGGGAGGATGAGAATTTTATACAAAAGCACCCAGAGCTACTCAAGCATTGAGGACAACACCTTTTTAAAGGAGAGGAGCATGTTAGGTCCTTATATTACTAGTATAGACCCTTATTGTTTTTAGTGTATCCCCCTTATTGTTATTGTTGTACCCCTGTTTAAACCCCCATATTGTTATTATTGTGCCCTTAAATTATTATTGTTATGTCGGCTAGGATTACATTGTGGCCCCACTAGGATTACATTGTGGCCCCATGGACTCCTATATATCGAAAGGAGGTTTTGTCATTTGTATCACCCAAGAATTGTTCATTTATGTAATGTATTGGAGGTTTCCCCCTCGAAGTGGCTGATTTCTAAGGCGTTGATCTCTCTTTTCTTCTATTTTTGGAGCTAGTTTCACAACACTATGCTGGTCTAAACCTGTACTCCTTTTGTACTATGTCGAGATCTATAGTCGTCTGCATCCCTGTAAGCATCTTTGTCTGTCTTTCTATTTGAATCACTCATTTTCTCTGCTATAAAATTCTTAGCCGAAATTCGAACTCTCTTCTTTTCAAACGCTCATTTCCTTAGAAAATTTTTTGCCTACGATTCAAACCCTCCGCTGCTCCAATACTACACTTTACTGAATAACCATGTTCTGGTGCATGCTATTTTATAGGCGCATCGAGGCGGTTTGTAAGATCAAGGTTTTTGTTTTGGCGCGGTGTTTTATGATGCACCGGTGTAGAAGAGTTCTGAAGCACCGGTGCGTCTGAGTAATAAGACGCATCGATGCATGTCATGATGATAAGCGCACATGACTATATAAAGTTCTTTTTTTTTGTATGTAAGATCATAATAAAATAATGATAATTCTAAAGTACATGAATTTATTTGCCTTATTTTCTAAACTTTATTATGTTACAAAAATTTATATTATTCTAGATTTATTATTTTACAATTATTTACAAATTTACAAAATTTTAATATTTTAATAAAATCATTTCACATTAATACAATTAAAATTTTCACATTAATACAATTAAAATTTTACAAATATTTTACATACAATTACAATTAAAATTACAATAACAATTAGAATTACAATTTTACAATTTCACATACAATCACGATTAGAATTACAATTACAATTTTACGATTTGTCATATATACAATTACAATTACAATCATTTCAAAATAAATTAAATATTACAATTACAATTAAAATTTTACATTATACAATTACAGTTACAATTACAATTACAATTTTACATACAATTACAATTACATAAACAAATACAATTTTACGATTTTACATACAATTAAAATTTCAATTTCAATTACAATCACGACATAATATTTAATAAATATCATGGTCATTTAATATTAAATTAATTAATAAACATCACGATCATGATAACCATCATACAAACATCATATTCGACTAAAAAACACATTCAAACATCAAATTAACATTACATATTAACATCATCACAACACAAACATCAAATATACATCTCATGTCAAATAACTCATGTTATCACATACACATCTATCTGCAAGCTAAATATTAAATGAACATATCTAACATGACCTAATAATATACCCATCCTGATGATCACCAACATGTAAAATAAGTACAACTGCAACATGAACATAAAAAACATGGACCATATATATATATATATATATATATATATATATATATATATATATATATAACTGAATAATGTTAAAAATATACAACTGTAATATAAATTTCATAGATCAGCTGGTGGTAGTACAACATCAATAGCAGTACTAGTGGAGACCTTCTCAATCAATGGTGCAGCCTCGATGGTCGATGGTCGAGCCTACTCATGATCATGACTAATACTGATGGTTGGATCAGTTGGTGGTAGTACAACATCAACATAAGTAGTACTATTGGAGGCATGCTCAGTCAATGGTGTAGCCTCGACACTCTGGTCCAGCCTGCTCATGGTCATGACTAGTACTGGTGGATGTTGAAGGCTACTGACTGGACGTGGCTGATGGTCCAGCCTCATCTCCATGATGACTGCTAGATGCTAGTGGAGCCTCATGCTCATCAGGCATGGCGCGAGGTGAACGATCATGAGATGAGTCGTTGCCCACAGACTGTCCATCGCATGTTGTGGCTCGACCACGCCTATAATGTGCAACAGTCCTCCTCAGCCGCGTAACAGCTATCATAGCTCCTACGACATGCCGCATCAAGTTTTACATGTCAAGCGACATGCCTCTCCACATCCATATTAGCCTATCATTAGCCTATATCTCTCTGTAATGACCGGGCCTGATGCCCACCTCAACAATCAATGCACTAAGTTGGTCACCCAACTCCATCCTGTATCGAGTATCAGGTCGACCGCGCCTAGAAAAAGGCAGTACCGGTGCACCAGCATGAGGAGCATGTCTCTCTGCACCAGCCTCCTGATCATGATCCTCGGCATCTGCCATGTCCTGATCGTCATTAGGATCCACACTTGGATCATGTGGTGGTTCCGTCATCTCCTCGCCATCTAAAAAGCCAATGTCTGTAAAATATATACAAGTACACAACAATAATTAGACAATTTCTTTACACAATTTAATAAAAACAAGTTAAAGAACATGTTATAATAAACATAAATAAAACAGTAATATTACCTTTATCATCTGGCGGCTCATCATTTGTGAAGAGGATGTTGGCACACCCTCGCCAATATAATCCAGCATAAGGATAGGGGAACATAATGAAGGGATGCATCTCGTCAACACTGGCTAGTAAGTCCAGTGCATCATGTGATATCCTGGCTGGAAACATAGTCTCTCCACTCTTGGGCATCACCTGCCCCCACATGTGCATCCAGGCCTCCAACATCGGCCTACAAGTCTACCGAACAAAAGTAGGCCTCATCTCTAGAAACCTCTCAAAAAATGAACAAAAAAGCTCTGAAGAAAAATGGAAGTTTATCCTCCCTTGTGCATGAGCCCGACATCTATCTAAGGTCATACAAAACTTCCACAAAAAAATGGAAGACCACCTGACAAGTCATGGCTCCTGTACTAAAGAATCAACATAATATAGAAGTGGGTAACTAATGCATTTCATGTCACTGGTGTTGTGTGAAATGGTCAAAATGAGAAGTGAGAGGCACTGCACATCCTGTCTACCAAATGCACCAATACGTAGCTAACCTCCAGGGACCTGAAAATCTAAAGGAGACAGTACATTTGCTCCAATGTATATTTTGGAGTAAACTAACTGACTCCCTACTACACAACCAGCTGGAACCTTTGGGAATGAGGGAAAATCCACCCCTCTCCTTGATAGCCCTGTAATGAAATAAATATCCTCCTCAGTGGGTGTGTACCACTAGTCAGGACCAACCTGGAAAGCCTGTCGGTGGGCATTCCACCTGTAGATAAGATGTCTCAAAAAGACACTATGGGCCTTTAGGGAAGTAGCCTCCTCATAGAACTTGAGGAGGCCTACCTGCCATAGGAGCCCCCCGGGTATCCGCTGTAATAGGGCAAGGGTACGCATCTCTCTCCCTCTCTCATGCCTCCCACTGGCGAAGCATGTCATACTGCTCCGCATGTTGTTGTTGTTGTTGTTCCTCCTCTTCTATCTGAATCATTGATATATTAAATAAAAAAAAATTATTAAATCAAACATGTTTTTAGGAATATACATATATAATTTTTTTGGAAAAAAAATAGACCAGTCGGTGCACCACAAAAAAGTCATGCACCGGTTTTGGTGCGGCTTTTGTTTGTAGAGCACTGGAGGCGGTGCCCCAGATAACATAAAACACACCGTATGCAGTGCACCTGAAATTTTTTCAAGCTCCATTGACTATATATGGTGTCAGAAGAGTGGTGTGCTGACTAAAATATACGCCCCAGTGCGTATAGTCGTGTCAGCGCACCAACTTCCTGACAAATTACATAGTCAATGGTGCGATCTTTTACTCGACCGCACCGTTGACCCTATCGGGATGCCGAATGCGGTGCACTGATAGACACCGGAGCAGATATATCTGTCAACGCACTGCATTTCTATTCCCATGGTCAACAGTACGCCCTGCTAAATGACCGCACCAAAAAAATTTTAAATTTTAAAATAATGTGGGGCGCTTTTCAGTACCGCCCCGGACATGGTGCAGATACTATTAGCACTAGTTGCAGTGTAGCTTGTAAATTTTATAGGTAGCACCGCTTACCAGTGCAAGCCGAATGGCTCGTGCGCACCACGTGACAAAAATCTTGTTTTCCTTTTTTAATGGTTAATTTTAAGGTTATTTCAAATTCTAATCCACTAGAAAGCTTAATTATGGAAAAACTAGAAAAATACCTGTACATTTCGCCATCGAGGAGGCATATTGGTTGTAGAATTTGCAAAATAAAATTTCCCACCGTTTTGCAAAATGCAAGCTGAAGATTGGTGGCCAATGCACAACAGTAGTGCGTGTAATGGGTGCAATGGGAGCACCCATGTTAGGGCGGCTCAGAGAAGGAGAAATTGCACCGGTGCTTGAGAGCTCTGGAATACTGAGAAAAGTGAAAAATATGGTTTTTTGGCCATAATTTTTTTTTATTTAACCATGTTCCAGTGCGCAGGGTTTTATATGTGCACCGTTGCAGTTTCTTAAGAATGCACTGGGCGGTTTCAAATTTGGCGCATTGTTTTATGATGCACCGGGGCAGTTACTTAACACCACACCGGGTTGTTTCAATTTTGGTGCAGTTTTTATGATGCACCGGGGCGGAATAGTCATGAAGCACCAGTTCTTTAGAGTAATAGGACGCACCAGGAATGTGTGTATAGATCACACGGTGTCCGGTGCGCCAATGTTTTGTGTGACCGGTGCTTTCTCTTATAGAGCGCACTAGTGATTAAGAGCAGAAAAGTGAAAAATGCAGTGTTTTCGCCATAAAAAAATTTTATTTAACCCTTTTTCGATGCACATATTTTATAGGCGCACTGGTGTTGTTTCATACGAACGCACCGGTTCGCTTATGTTTTGGCGCAGTGTTTTATGATGCACCGGTGTTGTTTTGTAACACCGCACCGAGCAGTTTATGTTTTAGCGCGGTGTTTTATGCTGCACCGATGTGGAAGAGTTGTGAAGCACTAATGCGTTACAGTAATAAGACACACTGAGCGAGTGAGTATGGAGTGCACGATGTTTGGTGTGCTAATGTTTTGTGCACACCGGTGCCTTCTCTTGTAGAGAGCACCGGTAATTGAGAGCTCTAGAGCACTGAAAAAAGTGGAAAATCCGGTTTTTTTGCCATATTTTTTTTTTAACCCTTTTCTGGTGCGCGTGCTTTATAGGTGCACCGGTGTTGTTTGTTACGAATGCACCAGTCGGTTTGTGTTTTCGCACTTTTTTTTATCATGCACCGATGAGGTTTCTTAATACCGCATCGGGTGGTTTCAGTTTTGGCACGGTGTTTTATGATGCACCAGTGCGGAAGAGTTGTGAAGCATCAGTGCTTTACAGTAATACGATGCATCGGGTGGGTGTGTACGGAGTGCACGGTGTCTGGTGTGCCAATTTTTGTGTGCACTGGTGTTTTCTCTTGTAAGGAGCACCGGTGCGATGTTGAATGATAAGCGCACCGAGCGGAAAACATCCACAAAACACTCCGCCCACTAACCTCCTCTAGTAACCTCCGCTAGAAACATATGTATGGAGTATTTTTATAAGGGGTTCCTCAAAAACATCCACTAGAGGGTCTTTTCCTTGTAGTGTACTAAGGGGTGTAGTCTTTTCCAAATTTAAGATGCTCCCTCTATATTTCAAAAGTCTCATTTTCTAGGGTTTGATTAAATTTGTATTCTCTTACAAGCCAAAGGAAACAAGGAACTAGATATCTCTATACTTATATCTCTCTCTAGATATCCAACCCATACTTCGAGAGAGAGAGAGAGAGAGGCTAGGTAGGTTGGTTTGTTTTAATTTTAGAGAGAGAGAAGGTTGGTTTGTTTTAATTTTAGAGAGAGAGAGAGAGAGAGAGAGAGAGAATGGCTTGTTTTAATTTTAGAGAGAGAGAAGGTTGGTTTGTTTTAATTTTAGAGAGAGAGAGAGAAAGAGAGAGAGAGATTTAATTATCACACCTATGCATGATTTTTTCTTTTAATTTGAGAGAGAGGGAGAGAGGGGCTAGGTAGGTTGGTTAATCTAACCTCCATCCAAATATTATAAGGTGTGGGAGAGGGTGGGAGAGGGTGGCAGTAATTTCATGAGGTTTTCCTTTGAACACATACAAGAAAACCTCTGAGAGGAAATAAACTCCCCTCACTCCCTCACATATTGAGTGGTCAAAGTGACGAAGTTAATACCATTTAAAATCCATACTAGAGAGAGAGAGAGAGAGAGGAAATAAACTCCCCTCACTCTCCCACATATTTAGTGGTCAAAGTGAGAAAGTTGATAATTTAATGTAATCTCTTTGATCCCAACCATAGATTCATGCATTTCCTCGACGTCACCCCATGACTCTATGAAAACCCATCCATGTGTATTTAAACTTGCACAATATGAAGTTTTTATCGTTTCTCACCAACAAATATTATCTCTTTTGACTATATATATAATCCCCTCACTCAATTATAATTGTGTAATAAATAAAGGTGTTATTATTACAAAACATACAATAGTGTGCAAAGTGTTCATATATATTTATAAATAATGTTACATTAGCTTTAAAGAGGGAATTAAATTACTACTATAGTGAAATTATTTTAGATTCTTTTCCTTTTGTGTTTTACCATCTTACATTATAAGTTACATGTGTATTGAATCACATATATTTTTTCATAATAGGAATTATATTTTATATTAATTTTTTCCTTCACCATAGTTTTAAAGATGAGTTATTACAAACCACAAAAAGGCTAGGCATGACTTTTCAACACAATCTAATAAATTTCTACAAGTATTCTACCTTTAAATTGATATAGTTCTTCATTTTCTTGTGTATCTTGTTGGTGTTGACATCTTTGGCTACAAATAGAACTTATATATAATATTCCATCTACTATGAGTGGTGGGTGTGATAGTTTGTTGGACATTTTCTAAGGTTACAGAAAGGCCACAAAAGGATGATTCCCTCAAGGGTTCCATTGCTTGAACCCTTTCTGTAGGCCATTTATCTTGTAGATAACACAACACTTGTTGGGAGAATAAAAATGCACCAAAACTACTACAAGCCTTGGTGATGAGGACCACTCAATGATAGAAGTCCTAATTGGACTGTTATAAGAGAGTTACAAACTAAAGATATTCCTACTCTCTTATCCTTTTATCCAGGATTTTTATTGAGTTTAAGGGGAACTACAATAAGAAATTTAAAGTTTAATATATGCTACAATAATGAGTTGTTTTTAACATTGTATAGTTATTTAGAGTGCCCATTGAAGTAGCTTTCATGTTGCTTTTCAGGTGACAATATTGCTTTAAAACTCTTCCTCTTCGCACCTACTTGTAAGTGTTGAGGGATAGCATGTTCATTATAAATTTCTTACACATCATGGGAGCGGAATGGTCATACTATGGTTTGTCAACCCCTATTTCACTTAAAAATCCCTTATTGAAAATGAAACCCTATATTTTTCCTTCTTGTCTATATTCATTTTATGTCTTCCTAAAATGTGAAATAACTTGATATGCTCAAATCCATTTATCACAATGATGACTCTTTGATAAAAAAAATTATACCTTTAGGTTTGTAGGAAGTATTCTATGGGAGGAATCACACAAGCACATTGATATGCCTACCACTATGGACTTTCGAACCCCATTATCTATAAGAGTGTTTAGTCCTTTGATATTTACAAACACTTCATTATTTGTAGTGTTACCTATACCCTATGAAAACTCCACTTCCCCACTTGTATAGACTTAGATAGTTATCACATATTCAAATTTTATAATGAGTTTATTAATATTAATCATTTATTTGGTATTTTTATTTCTCATATAATGAAATTTTCTCTTTCTCTTACAATCAAAATTTTAAGAGATTTTAATTGGATGTATACTTGAATTGAGTTAATAGGTGGATAAAATTAATCTTTTTAACAAGTTTTTTTCCAAAAAATCAAAGTGCCACTTTAATTCAATTTTTATGAATTTATTCGTCTTAAAAAAACCAAAAACCTAAGGAAAAAACTTCATGATTTATTAATCATGGGGACCTATAGCACTCAAAATTATGGAAGACAATTATTGGAATATGAGTTGTAGCTCTCTGCTAAGACTCTCACTCATCTAGAAGTTTGTTCCACTCACACTTAATTCACCAAGCCAAAAATCAAGTACATCTATAGGATTACAATCTACTTTAATAGAATCCTAGAATATAGGACCTGAAAACAAACAAGGAATAATAAGGATAATAAATCCAAATAGAACTCTAAAAACACATAATAAATTCTAATAATAGAATATTATAGATTTATCCACTGATTCTAACACTCCCCCTTAATGGAGAAATATTTTTTCTACCACACCACTAATGCCTACATGCGTTAAAATTTTCCTTTCCAAGAGGATTTCTAAAGTTTTCAACCACATTTTCATGAGTATTACAACAAACTAAATAAATTTCCTCAGACTACATAATTTTCCCTAAAAATTGATAGTGAGTCTTAATGTCTTTTTATATTGCATTGTATATATAATTTTTGGCTACTTTTATGAAGCTTTGATTATCACATTTGATAATTATTAGTATTTTTTGTATGTATCCCATACCTTCAAGAACTTTCCTCGTCTAAATTGATTCACAAGTAGCATTATGAAAAGCTTTGTCCTCATCTTCAGATGATGATAGAGAAACATTTGGTTGTTTCTTCTTGCTCCATGCCACAATCTTGAATTTTAGGTTAAATGCATATCCCAAGGTTTATATTTTATCATCTATATATACAACATAATTTGAATCATAATAGCATGTCAAATCATCATCAAAATCATCAGTATTTTTAATACCAAAGTTAATAGTTCCTTTCAGATATCGAAGGACTCCCTTCGCTACTTTCTAATGGATTTCAAGAGGTTTGGCCATGTACTTAGGATGCTAATTGAATATGATATGTATAGCCTAGTTGTAGTGATATAGTTTAGACTTCCCGCCAGCTGATGATATAGTGTAATATCCACCTATATTGTCCCATCATCATTATAGGGTTTGGCATTCTATTCTAAAGGTATTTATATTGTCATACATTGGTCCGTTATCTCTATTGTATATTTTCTCTATTTAACCAATGTCTAACTAGATTCTCTCCATATTTCAAGACCTAAGCAATAATGAAATTCACCAAGGTATTTCCTTTCAAACACATGTGATAGTTGTACTTTAACTTCATAAATTAAGTTAGAAGAATTTCATGTTACAAAAAGATCATCAACATATAGAGAAATCATAATAATATGCCCCTTTTTATATGACTTGAGATATAGGTTAGGGTCACTCTTTATTCTCATAAAACCTTTTTGAAGGAATAAAGAAACAATATTTGCATACCAAGACCTTAGTGTCTATTTTAATCTGTATAAAGCTTTCTTTAATTTCCAAGCAAGGTGCTCTTGACCATCCTTTACAAATCCTTCAAGTTGAACAAGATATACTTGAGCATCTCTGGATGCTTCTGTATAAAATTCTCATACTCCCATGTAGAATCTTCACTGGGTAAGTTCTTCCACTTGATGAGATACTCTAAAATTGATTGATTTCATAGTGTTCGAGTTCTTGTTTCCTTGATTGCTTCAAGTTCCAATATGATTTTTCCTTCTTCATCAAGTTCTTGCAATATTGTTTGAACTGGAAGTTTGTCACCTATAATCTTCTTTAAGCATGAAACATGGAAATCTGGATGCACTCAAGAAGAAGTGGGGAGCTCCAATTTGTTTGCCATAGTACCAATATTTTGCAACACCTTGTAAGGACCATAATACTTTGGTGATAATTTATTATCCTTCTTAGATTTCTTGAGGGACATTTGTTTGTATGGTTGTAGCTATAAAAATACCCAGTCTCCTACATCCAAACTTCTCTCACTGCGATGTTGATTTGCATGTTGTTTCGTTTGATTTTGTGCCAAATTTATGTTATCCTTTAAGAGTTGGAGAACTTGTTGTTGATGCTCGTTGTGATCTTCCACTGCTTGAACCTTATAATTTTCTCTTAAAGATGATGTGATGAACAGTGGATGATATCCATAAAGTGCTATAAATGGGGTCATTTTTGCTGCAGTATGGAAGGAAGTGTTATAATACCATTCAACCAGAGGTAACCACTTGACCCATTACGTGTGTTTATCAGATACAAAACAACGAAGATATCCTTCCAAACATTCGTTTACTATCTCATTTTTCCCATCAGATTGAGGATGATAAGATGAGATATGACCTAGTTGAGTACCCAAACAAGAAAATAATTCCATCCAAAAATTTCCTGTAAAAATGGGATCTCTGTCGCTTACAATAATCTTTGGGTTTCCATGTATCTTTTGAACTATTTCCATAAATGCAATAGAAATTATACTTTCTTTAAATGGATCATATAATGCACAAAAGTGTGCATAATAGGTAATTCTATCAAATACCACCATGATGACACTCTTTACTTCAGACTTAAGTAAACCTGTGATAAAATCCATTAAAATTGCCTCCCAACGTTGACTTGGAATGGATAAAGGTTGTAGAAGACCTGAGGTCTTAATTGTCTCAACTTTATTTTGCTGGAAAACTAAACATTCTGCCACAAAATTATGAATATTAGATTTAGGGCCATCCCAAAAAATTATTTCTTCACCCTGTGGTAAGTTTTTAAAAATCCAAAGTTTCCTCCTAAGGGAGAAGTGTGCAATTCCAAAAGAATATTTTGTTTTAGTTGGGAATCCTTAAAAATGTATAAGCGATATTTGTACCATAAGGAATCATTTTTCCACCTAAATGTATTAGATGTAGTAGGATCTTGTTTAAACTTTTGAATGAGTGTCCACACTTCTTCGTCCTTCTTCTATTCATCCATTTCTTTGGTTATCAAATTTAGTTGGATAATAGAAATGGCACAAAGCAATGCTTCCGCCTCTTCATCCTTTCTTGAGAGTGCATCTACAACAACATTTAGATTCCCTTTTTCATAGATGATTTCAAAGTCATAACCCAACATCTTTATGACCCATTTTTTCTGCTCTTATGAAGATAGTCTTTGTTCCAAAAAGTATTTAAGACTATCATGATCATTTTTTAGCTTGAAGTGTCTCCCCATTATGTAAGGTCGTCATTTATTTAGTGCATGTAGTATTGCCAACATTTCCTTGTCATAAATAGATTTATGTAACTACTTTCCTTTGATTGGATAACTTTCAAAAGCAACGTTTCTTCCTTATTGCATTAAAATGGCACCAATTCCATTTCCTGGGGCATCACATTCGACAATAAAAAATTTTATGAAGTTTGGTGTAGCTAAAACCGGTGGTAGGAACATTGCCTCTTTAATATTTTCAAATGCCTTAGCTGCTTCAGGAGACCATGAAAATGCATCTTTCTTCAATAATGTTGTTAGAGGTGTTTCTATTATCCCATAATTCTTAACAAACTTGTGATAATACCCTGTTAACCCGAGAAATCCTCGTAATATGGTTGTGGGGAATTTCCAATCCTTAATGGCTTTAATTTTGTTAGGGTCTACCTTAACACCCTAGTGAGATACAATATGACCTAGATATTCCACCTCTTGTACTCCAAAGAAACATTTGGAGGTTTTTGCATATAATTGTTTCTCCTCCAATAGTTTGACCACCTTGTCAACATGTTGAACATGATCCTTCCAAGACCTTTTGTAGATTATTATATCATCAAAAAATAATAACACAAATTTTCTAAGGAAGGGTTTGAAAATGGAATTCATCAAACCTTGAAATGTAGAAGGTGCATTGGTAAGGAAAAAAGTTCATAATGACCCTCAGGAGTTTGAAATGTTGTTTTTGGAATATCTTCATTCTTCATTCTAATTTGATGATATCCTGAACGAAGATCCAAATTGGTAAAATAAATTTCTCCCTGTAATTCACCCAATAATTCATCAATCATAGGAATGGGAAATTTATCTTTAATAGTGATCTTATTGAGCTCCCTATAATCTAGACACATGCCCCATGATCCATCCTTATTTTGCACCAATACTACTGGAGAAGAGAAAGAACTTTGACTCGGTTGAATTATACCAGCCTTTAACATTTATGTAATCATACGTTAAATTTAGTTCTTTTGGACATGAGGATATTTGAAAGGCCTAATGTTTGGAGGAACACTTCCTGGAATCAAATGAATAGCATGACCATGATCACGAATAGGTGGGAGTCCTTTGGGAGTTTCAAACACCTTAGAATGATTTTCCAATACTTTTTGGAGATGTGGATAAATAGATGATTTTGATGTTGGAATTTCTAGTGACCATAATTGTGAAATTATGCCTCGTTGTTCTTTTTTTAGAATATTTTTCATGAAATTAGAGCTTATTATCTTTCCCGAATTCCCTACAATACCTCGTAATTCAAATTCCTTTCCTTCTTAAAAAATTTCAAGAAAAGTTCTTGAAAATTAAAATATACCATCCCCAAAGATTGTAACCATTTTTCTCTTAGCACAACATCAGCATCTCCCATTGGAATGGAAAGCATTGGACTATTCAATACATATTCCCCCATGGTTAGATTGATATTATGGCATTTTCCAGAGCAATTTATAGTTCCTCCATTTGTAACCATCACTTGACATTCTGGTGCTCAGTATAGGAAGCAATTCAATTCATTCACTACCTTACAATGAATAAAATTATGGGTACTACTCGAGTCAATCAATACTATTACATTTTTATTCTTAATATGTCCTTCTATCTTGAGAGTTTGAGGATTGGTAATTCTTACCAATGCATTACAGGATATGGTCGGACTCATTTCTTCTTTATCTAGGGTTAGTTCCTGGTGTATATCCTCTTCTTTTGAAGTTTCTTATTCATTTTCTTCATCCTCTTCACAAGCTATGTAAAACAATTTCTTCTCAGCACACTTATGACCTTTAGTGTATTTTCTATCACACCTGTAGCAAAGCCTTTTTTCTCTTTTTTCTTCCAATTTTTGTGATGTCAACCTTGTAGGTTGTGGAAGTCTAGGAGTAGCAACACTTCCATCTTTATAGATGTGAGTGGTAGGCTTCCTTCTCGCCATAATTTTACATTCATTTTTTCTTGCCAGCTCGAATGCCTTATCCAATGACTCAAGTTCCCAAAGGCGAACTTCATGTTGGATGTTATCCTTTAAAGTCCCTATGAAGAAATCAATCATGTGTTCATCTAGAATATCAGCTACCCTTATATTCAATTTTTGGAAGTCCTCAATGTGCTCCACCATTGAACTCTTTTGTTTGAGATTTATCAATTGGATAAAGAAGGTGTTTCTCTTTGTATCCTCATATTGTGCTATCATTTCCTCCATAAAAAGTAACCAAGTGAAAAATATTTTACGAGAATAAATCCATCGATACCATACAAATGTATTTTGTTCTAAATGTAAAGTTGCAATGTGTACCTTTTGCATGTTTTTCACATTATGGAGATCAAAATATTGCTCCATCTATAGTATCCATGTTACGAAATCCTTGCCATAAAACTTCCTCATATCCATATTTGGAATATGGTGGGCCTTCCATCCAACATTAGAGTTTATGTAATCACAATTAACATTTATTTTGTTCTCAACACGAGTTTCCTATACTAGCTTTTCTCCATTAGGAATCATTTCTTGTATCAACTTTGTCAAACCTTCCTTCAAACCTTCCATGCTTGCTTTTCGATCATTCTTCATCTCTTCCATGTTGTCTTTCATTTTTTCTTCAATGTCATCCATCTTAACCTCCAAATATTTCTTCAAAACTCCCATTTCATTTTTTTATGCTCTTTGCGAGAGCGAAATTTGGTGCACTTTCTCTTGTAATTTTGATATATCATTGTTATAGGTAAATTTGGGCATCATCCCCCATGACCTGGTCAAACTGGACATCATCCCTAGGACCAATGAAATAGGGTCTATCATCCCCTCATATTTTAGTTGCTATATGCCATAAGAGAAGAACAATTAATTCATGGCTTCTATTGTGATATTTCCAAGGTTTGAAGTATATGTTATATCACTTATTGACTCACCAATGAAGCCTCTAAAGGGACTAACTACGTTTCAATGCAAAATCCTTCATTCAAGGGTGCACTACAATGCACTTCTCGACATTCAAGAGTGCTTTGGAGACCTGGGAGTGCAATCCTCATTGTTCTAGGAATCTCCACATGTCCAGTGCCTTCTAGAAAAGTCCATATGTGTCAAACTTCGAATCCAAGTATCCATAAAACACCTCTGAACTTGGGAACATGTCTTTCCTATAATTAGAAAGACATTCATTGAGAAACTACCATCAGTTCCCTGTAAATTGAGCATTCATTCTAGTGCTAGGAAAGGAGGAAATTTGGTAAAGTTATGTCGTTGGATTCTTTGAGAGAGTGAAAGTATTGATATGTTGTTGGTATGATGTTGGATGTGATGAGGTTGGAATTAAGCTAAATCTGGTTGGCAATAAATTGATCATTTTTTGTAACCTCCCCTTCTACTCTTTAATCAAGATTGTTGTTCATTTTCCCATATATATGTCTCTATTTCTTGTGCAATGGATTCTTGAATGATATATATATTTCATATCTAATCTATTTTATTGAGTAATATAAGTATATATATGTATATCTACTTTTATTAGAGAAATTGATATATGTGCAATGGATTCTTGAATCGATCTGGCGATTTGAGTTGGATTGAGAGCGACAACAACAGCGACAGAAGGAGAAGGAGAAGTGATTGAATCACAATTAGGCTCCTTTACCATTTTGTATATCTACTTTTATTAGAGAAATTGATAGTAATTCTTTCCTCTATTGTTCTAAGTGACTAGCACCACACTTAGGAAATTTGGTTTATCCATAGATCACAATTCTTCATAACAAATTGGTGACTCCACTGGGGAGTATCTTATCATTCCTAGTGTTTTTTCCTCTACTTATCCTCATCAGTAGCATCTACTTTCAGTTATTATACATTTGAATGAAATAATTTCAATAGAAGTGTGTTCTATTGCTTATTTTTTCAAGCCCTACTATGCCCAACACATTGTTGGTCAAGACACAATGCATTGTAGTGCACTATCTCCCACTCAGGTGTAGTATTCCTAAATGGGGAAGTAGCAATATTTGAACACAATAATGGAAATAGCAGTGAAAAAATCAATACACCATGATATGAGAAAAATGTACAGCCATCTTATAAAACATATCAGCAAACAATAGACACAATTTCTTAAGGATCAAGTCACTCAAGCAATACAAAACAAGCCTCCTCTAAGCAAATATGTCAATACATGAGAAAATACTGCTCTACAAGTTCCATGAGCCATGACAGCGCATTTTTAGGGAATAAACTACTACAACAAGGTATAGAAATATGGATATGTTGTTATATAGCTCAAACAATTTTGGGAGTGAAGATCTAGGTTCCCAAACACATTTCCAAGACAACCCAGGAAGGGTTTCCGGAAATACCCGAAATACCAAAATGTCAAAATGCATCCCTAGGGCTAAATTGTAGCTGTAAAACTGAATACTAGAAGAGGTGGCTGAACTGATAAAGGAATGAACAAAACTCCTCCAAAAAACTCTCCAAGTGAACGGCTTATCCTAACACTGAAGATCTCACCCTCCAAATCAAGCATTGAAACCTCCATTGAAAGTGCTCACTGAAATAACATAATCAAAGAGGGAATATGTGCTATAGATGATGGGAATAGGCTGGCCTAGTGCCAAGATGTGAAATAAAGCTCAAGAACCTCCTGTGTTGATCCCCCAATGATAAGAATGCTTCCTCCCCTGAAAAAATAGCTCAGAAAGTGGGTTTCTAAAACCTCCACTACAACACCCTGCAACACAACACAAATCTGAATAGATACTGCACTGAAACTAAAGACTGAAGCTTGGACAGAATTATGGAGTGTGGAAATGATAGTACAATACTCTTCCTAGAGGCTACCTTAAGGTAAGAGGTGGAATCCTCACTCGGTAACACCCGGTGCTAAATAGAACAACAATCTCAACTAAACAGCTAGAGAGTGCAATAAGTCATATAGACCACAAAATCAATAATCAATAACATAAAATATATGGATGCCTTTCCCTTCTTGTAAAAAATTTGAGCCTTCTCACCTTGGGTCCCACTCATTAGGGTTACTACTATCATGGATACTTTCTCCCATTCACACTGCGTTGTCTCTCATTGATGATCCACTCCCTCCATACCAACGATGTTGATTTGGTAAAACTTGACCTTGTCCACATGCATTAGCCCCTGTTCACACATGAGGGTAATTTATCCAGCTATGAAAATGATCCATTTTCATATTAAGAGGTATTTTATTCCCACTAAAGAGATTTATGGGTATCCCTACCCATTTATTCATCTAGCTAAATGACAAGGGAAAAAATTAATATTCCAATTAGCTGCATGTTAATTTAGGAATATTACAGTCCTCCCCTCCCAAATGTTGCATGTCCTCAAGAAATTGCAAGGATAGAATTGGATATCATCCTCTCCTCCTCCTTTATCATCCTCATATGACATGCTCTCCCAATGAACAAGGTGTTGTCTCATCAATGAATCTTCAAGTTGTTCCTCCCAAGTATGCAAGTTAGCTTTTGGTGACAATCCCAAATAGCTGTCATCATGAAAAAGTGGAATACCCATGGAGGAAAAAATACGATGTCTAGAGGCCTTCTTGAGGCATGTAATCTGAAATATAGTGGGAACCATCATTCCCATGTGAAGCTCCCATCCCCAAGCTATCATCCATACAAAATGAGTCACCCTCCAAAATGGTAACTCATAGAAATACTCCTCCACCTTAGGCTCCTGCAAAGAAGGTGGGCTCCATTGTTGAACTTAATAGACCAAATTTCATATCCCATGATATCTCTCTCTCCACTTATGATAAGTGTAGAGTAGCTGCTAATTTTAGGCTACAATAATGTTGCCTTCAATAGGCAAGAAGAAAACTGGATCTTCAAAGATCCTCTCCGAGAGTCATGAATCATGCTGGCCCAAACCACCCCATATATGATGAATAGGAAATTATCACCATATGGCATCCAAATGAGAAATATATTGAAGGTTTCATGTAGTGTTGGAAGGTACCAACAGTTTCCCAAGTGGTCACAATGCAGTTTTTCTAACTGTTGTTTCAAAACATAATATGGCAAGTTGTCTCCCAACAACTTGCTATTTGTGCATGTCATCTCATCTACTAGTAAATAGTAAATGGAATTGTTTATCAACTGAGCATAAAAATAATATTAAAACACTTTCCCCAAGCCATTCAAGATATTGCTATCCCCATCACTAACGTTGGTCCCAAAATGACCATGAATCCCACATAGAGGCTTGCCCTCTTGTGGAGAAATGCACTGAATAGAAAGGGCAAGAGAATGAAAATATCATGTTAGATAATCAATAAATGCAAAAATACAACTCTTACCATGTACTGAGAGTAGGTTGATAATAAGATCCATGAATGAGCCCCCCATAGTGGTATGACATATCTCCATGAAAAGGAATGAACTATGTGCTGCATGCAAAACCTTCTCCTTATGCTTGGAGATCCAAGTCAAGAAGATCATATCATGGTAAAAGATGTCTCCATCCACTACTCCATCACTCTCATCTCCTCCCTGTCCATCAAGTACATCATATTTGAAGTGATCCTGGGAACACTCCATCAACAAACCCAAGCTCCCAATTGACAGCGTTTTTGGCCTTTGTAATAAGGCTCATGTCATCTCATAGCTCCATTCTTTGACATGCCAAATTTCAAAGTCATCTACCATAATGCTGCTATATATGGGATATTCCTTCCAAAGTGGAAGTACCTCCTGATCCTCCAAGGCTAAGGAGTATCCCCTTTGCACCATGATAGTGCCATCACCTACTCCTGCAACATCATGCAAAGTATGGGAGAAAATCAGCCCATACTCTCCCAATAGTTTCCAAAGCAACAACAACTCTTGTTGCCTCCCCACACCATCACCATATAAAATATGGAGCAACAACATGATGGTTGACATGAAAGATATCATATCACCCCAATACACCCAAACTCCTTTATGCCATATGATGGAAGTGCCATGCCAAGTCCCAACCATTAGCACACCCTTTAGAATAGGATATGCTACATGATTTCCAAACTCTTTCAAGAGTAGCCAACGAAACCATGCCTCCTGCTGCCCTATGTCATAGATATGCAAGCGGCTTACGAACCCCTTGCTCACCATCCACACCCATTCATCCAAATGTGGGTGTCTCATACCATGCTCCACTTTGGTACTCCTCCAATGGAGAATACCATCCTCCCAAATCATCTTTCTATTTTTTCATTCCATGGGATATTGAACTACAATCTCCTGGAGATCTCCAAATGAAGACCACTTATCAATGACCAAGTTGAATCCATAAGGATCCAAGTATGTTGAAGGAAAAATCTTCTCATTGAGCTGTGAAATGCTCATCAAGAAAGATCCATCATAATAATGGAAGATAAGATGTCTCTCATAAACCATCTGCCCATCCCCTACTACACATGTAGAATGGTCATTGGAATGCTCCAATAATAGTTAGGCCGCTCAATGACAATGCTATTGATCCCCATGATGGTGAATCTACTATCTCAAGATCATGTTGAATGTTGAACACATAGTTATTCATATCATTGTTTAGGAAAATACTCATCCTATCCTCCAAAAATCTTCACTCCAACCCCAAGAGTTGTGTGCAGCTCAACAATGAATAACCAAGATGACTGTATATCTCCTCCTTGAAAAAACTAAGGGTCCTCAACGTAGTGATAGTCTGTTGCTCCAAATCAGCAAATTTCTTTGACCATAGGACATGCATTTGCCATGATATCATGTTTCCATAATCCTCCATATGATGTGCTGTAATAATAGGAAATGGAAATATGTGCATCATTTATAAAGCTTGGGAACATCTTAGACTGCTACAAGGGTTCCTTCCTCTGGTGTGATGACTTCCCAAACTACTGATGATGATCATTGCTCCTCTATGGTTGCATCAACACTGGTACAAGTCTCCTCCTCCTCATGCATCTCTAGAATTGTGCATGGGACTCTAAATGTCAAGAGATAAACACCACTTTGTAAAGGTGTAAGTGTTCTTTCTCTTGATGCAAGTGCTCCTGCAGCAAGTGGTGGTGGAAGGTTTTTCTCCTCTAATTTCTTCTTGTCAAACTTCCTGATCAAACTTTGAGTAAAATATGCATATGTAGTCACTCTTGCATGATTCAAATGGCTGAACCACCAAATGTTTGCTTCACCCTCAAGGTGCAGCACTGCAATCTCAACAGCTTCTCTCTCTACTATTGGATGCAGCAAGAAAAATGCATTCAACTTCAATCCCCAAGCTCTTGTTGCACATGTGGATGACCATCAAATGTAGGCAACATAAATCTATTGCTGCAAGGTCTTCTTTCTTCTTAGAGCTGAATGAACTATGGAAGAGTTAGGTTCTCCTTGAAAGCATTTGTTTTAGATTTTTATTCTACAAGATACTCATTTAGAATCGCATGATCTAAGTGTCCTCCATCTCCATGCCTCTTGTCCTCTTCTTCAAGAGGAAAAGGCATAGTATGTTTCTTTGGAGCTCTATGCAATACCGAATCTTTCTTTTGCTGATAGGAAGTACATGGACCTTCCTCTTCTTGAAACCCTTTAGAGGTCTCATTGCATCTCTCCACTTTTCTTTGCTTGACCTCCTTGGTGAGGTCCCTCTTAGAGCTGAAAAGAGATGAGATAAAACTCATTCTTTCCACCATTCTGATCTCTTTCTCCTTCTTATTATTTTCTTGATAGCATAATGGTTGAGTTCCATAGGCTAAGCAAAGATTATGCTCTGATACCACTGTAGTATTCCTAAATGGGGAAGCAGCAATATTTAAACACAATAGTGGAAATAGAAGTGAACGAATCAATACATCATGATATGAGACAAATGTACAGCCATCTTATTAAACATATCAGCAAATAATAGGCACAAGATCTTGAGGATCAAGTCACTCAAGAAATACAAAACAGACCTCCTCTAAGAAAATGTCAATACATGAGAAAATACTGCTATACAAGTGTCATGAGCCATGGCAACACAATTTTATGGAATAAACTACTACAGAAAGGTATATCAATATGGATATGATGTTATATAGCTCAAAAAAATTTGGGAGTGAAGATCTAGGTTCCCAAACACATTTCCAAGACAACCCAGGAAGGGTTTCCGGAAATACCCAAAATATCAAAATGTTGGAATGTAGCCCTAGGGTTGAATTGCAACTGCAAAAATGAATACTAGAAGGAGTGGCTGAACTGATAAAGGAATGAATATAACTCCTCCAAAAAAGTCTCCAAGTGAAAGGTTGATCCTAACACTGAAGATCTCACCCTCGAAATCAAGCACTGAAACCTCCACTACAAGGACTCACTAAAATAACGCATTCAAAGAGGGAATCTTTACAGTAGATGATGGGAATAGGTTGGCCTAGTGCCAAGATGTGAAAAAAATATCAAAAACCTCCTGTGCTGATCTCCCAATGAGAAGAATGCTTCCTCCCCTAAAAAACTAGCTCAGAAAGTAGGTTTCTCAACCCTCCACTGCAACACCCTGCAACACAACACAAATCTGAACAGATACTGCGCTATAACTGAATACTGAAGCTTGGCCAGAATGTCGGAGTGTGGAAATGATAGTAAAATACTCTTCCTAGAGGCTACCTCAATGGAAGAGGTTGTATCCCCGCTCAGGAACACCCGGTGCTAAACAACACAACAATCTCAGCTAAATAGCTAGAGAGTGCAAGAAGTCATCCAGACCACAAAATAAATAATCAATAATATAACATCTATGGCTACCTTGCCCTCCTTATAAACAATGTGAGCCTTCTCACGTTGGGTCCCAATCATTAGGGTTACTACTGTCATGGATACTTTCTCCCATTCACACTACGCTGTCTCTCATTGATGATCCATCCCTCCATACCAGCGTTGTTGATTTGGTCAAACTTGACCTTGTCCACATGAATTAGCCCCTGTTCACACATGAGGGCGCTTTATATAGCTATGAAGATGATCCCTTTTCATATTAAGAGGGATTTTATTCGTACTAAAGAGATTTATGGGTCTCCCTACCCATTTATTCATTTAGCTAAATGACAAGGGAAAATTTTAATATTCCAATTAGTTGCATGCTAATTTAGGAATATTACATCAGCGGTGCTCTGTAACGTACTGTCTCCCCTGAGAGACTGCGTTGGCCCCTCAACCAACCAAATTCCATCTAAATTTTTCATTTCTATCATTCTCAACCATTTGTTTGTTGTATTCTCAATTGTCTGATACCTCTTAGAAACCAGTAAACTTTCCTTATTCTTCCTCCTTTGAAAAGTAATTTTTTTCAATGTCTCTTTAGTGTTTTTATTTATCATTGGAAAATCAAATTCAAAGTATTTTATTTCTGCATTAGATCAATTTGTTTTCATAAGGGAAATTTTTTTTTTCAATTCCTCGTTTCCTGTAGGAAAAATTGTAGTTCCATCCTTCAATTTTCCTAAAAGATAAATTGTTGTTTCATTCCTCGTTTATCAAAGAAGAAAACACTTGTTTTATTAATTTTATGCATATAGTTTCCATTCTTGCATTCACATTAAGGGAACTGAAAAGAAAAAAATGCATTTGCATATAGTGAACTGTGTGTGTTGCATAGGAACAAGTTAGGAACGCTGCATTTTAGTTTGTGCTCTTTGTTGTTTGCTCTAAAACTGATTGCTTTTTCCCTTAGTAGCTAGGATTTTCATTGAAAAAACTAAATTGAAAAGTTTTCTTATCATTTAGTTTTCATCTTTAGGAATTTCCATCACATCACGTGGTGAACCTCAAAGAAAAATTTTAAACAACATAAATATAAAATTTACATAAATTTACCTAAGAAAGCATTGGAACATTAACGATAACATTTAGAAGGTCTATGCTAGTCTCTAGAGATGTGTTCCGACGCCGTTAAACATAGAAGATATTGCTATCTTGTCTGTGATACATTCTGAGAGTGATATCTCACTCCATGTACGTAAGTATATCGGAGCTCATCCACATACCTTTGGGTATATAGGGTCGTGTTCTAGTATGAAAAGTATAAGGGGGTGCTCTCACTGTGCGGTTTCGCATTAGACAACGCTAATACAGACTTGGGCCTCCATGTACCTTCGAGTATATTTGGGAGGAAAAATTTAGGTTGCTATCCATCCATATAACTGATTCAGCCGGCTTGTAACTTTTGATACACCAAACACAACATTCGAAGAGATTTCCTGCCCGTACTTCTTGGTTCACCAGGAGGTATTATGCAGTTCACAATTACTTGGTAAACCTTTTGCCTAGAATTACCCTTTTATTTTTTTTATTTTTTTTGGTCATAAAATAAATCATTCATCATGGAATAATAACATCCCTTTCCCCTTCATTCACATATAATATCACTTAAACCACCTCTACCACCGAAAGCCATTTCTGGTCGATGAAGGCGACATCGTTCTATGAAACTAGTACCATCAGTACCTGTGGTGCGACATCATCCTCACATATACTAGAGTCATCTCAAGTTGTTTCTACAAATCCTGGTTCATATATTATTGTTGAGATGGAGTCCTCTCAAATACCTATGGTCACGATCCATCCAATCAGTGAGACCCGACGTTGTTCAACTAGAAGTTGATCGGGATCCTGTTGTTCTTTTACGAGAACATCTAAATCTCGAATTCGAACAACCAAAATTTGTTCTTGTATCTGTCTCCCCACAATATACTGTAGCCATTAAGTCTCCCATATTGTGCATTCAACCTCCTGAAATATACTTCAGGCCTTTTTTATTTCGATTGAAGAAATTCCACAAGATGAAACACCTATGTCTCCAACTCATTTTGGATCAGACCTTTATCTTTACGATACTTTTCCTCAATCACCCCACACTGCTTTCTTTGATCCTATGTCTATTTGATTTCCCATAGATCCTATGGGGCATAAATTTGGTCGTATATCCATGCTTGAGGCAACATCTTCGGCTGTACCATCTAGTTCAGTTGCGACAGCACCTGCTCTTGCTACCCCGTCGATGTTCGCAACATCACCAGAGTCACATTTATATGGTGGCCCTTTCATCCCACCTAGTTACCAATATTTATCTGGAACCTTCTCCGGTGCATCCTCAAACCCATGGACTTCACAAATTTCATAATCTGGTATTCTCTCTACTACATATCTAATGAGTATTGAACGACTTGATCCTCTTTATACATCATCAGGGAAATATCAAGTTGGTCCATTTGGGTATAATCCATCCAATACAATTTCAACTAGACTCCCGACATTTGGAGAACAATATTTTCTATATTATTATACTCCTTATCCTATGTGTAATATCCCAAAATGGGAACAGCTACACTATTTGGAATATTTGGAGTCACTACCAATGTGGAGCTTCAGCAAATCATGAGCATGGAAATGTAGAGCAGCTAATTAGATGTAAAATAACATCATACCAGCAGATGAAGAACCTCAGCAACAAGATGGCCTATATTCTCCTTCCCGGGTGGGGAAATGCAGCAATATAGGGCATAAAACGTCTGTCTTCAGAAAATAACGCTATACAAGTGAGAAATGGGACTTAGATCCCTTAGAAGACATGATAGAAAAATAACATGCAGAATTATAGGTGAAACAAATCACTCTAGCCAACATAAACAGATCTTCCCAAGTCAATGAAGCTCAAATGAGCCCAAACCCCATAGCCTAGCTCATGCAGAAAGTACTGAAGCAAGGACTGTGTTATTTTAATGAGGGTTTATGCAAAAAATAATAAAATAAGACTGATATAGAGCTTATATTGATCAAACAGTAGAGAAATGGAGGTTTAACCTCTCTTACACAAGGAAAAAGACACCCGGCAAGGGTTTTCCGGCAATATGCATGTACAAAAAGCAGGATTGCAGAAAATAACGCAGTTTACTGCAACTCTATATTAGACATGACTGAATATGGCATACAATATCTAAATAATACAGAAAAATGGCCAAAGGCCCTCTCCTTAGAACTCCCGGAGGGAAATATACACCTCCTCCTCAAAGACTAGGACACAACAACAATGTTTAACCCAGCAACAATGCCCCTGCAGAAAAAGATGCAGTTTCTGAAGATGAATACGTTGTAAATGTTTTTGGTTGAGTGGCCTTGAGCCAAATGATGAAATGGAAGCTTAGGTCCTTCCTTTTAATCCCCTAAGCAAGCTGATCCAAGGAAAGGATGGAATTCCCGCATGAGAATTCTTTGCACTAAGCAGTGTAGCAACTCCCGCTAAACAGCTGAAGCATGCAAATAGTCAGAAGACCAAAGGTAGTTGAATAATGAATGAATCCTCTCCTTGATTCTATGCCCTCCTTTTATCTTTGGTGAGCTTCCTCACCCCGGACCCCACACAATGTTGAGGTGACTTCCTAGTGAAGATTCCACCTCCAAAAATGTGTTGTCCTAGTTGGCTTCCCTCCTCTTTGTAGCAACGCTATTGACCTGGTCAACTAGCACTCATCCACCTGCAATGCCTCTTTTCACACTAAGGGATCTTCAATCTAGTTCTAATATGTGTGTTTAGGTTGATCCTTGCTCACATTGAGCTACTTTACTTGGGTGATCTCTTCCTCCTTAAGAATGCATATTGACTTAGTCAAACTTGACTATGTCCACATCTGTTTTTCCCTTGTTCACACCTGTAAGTGTAAATTACAACTCCTAAAGTGATCTTCTTCCTTAATAAAGTGGAATTTATTCATATCTTTATTGTTCATGGGCCTCCTTTCCCATTTATTCCTCTCCTAAGTGAAAGCATCAAAATGTAATATTCCAATTTGCTTGTTTGCAAAATTTGGAATATTACAGTCCTCCCCTCCCAAATGTTGCTTGTCCTCAAGAAACTGCAAGGATAGGACTGAAGAGCATCCTCTTCTCCCCTGTAGCAACCTTATAAGATGAAATCCTCCAAGGATCAAGGTGTTGCATTATCAATATATCTCCAAGTTGCCCCTCCCAAGTGTGCACCATCTATTGGGGAACATCCCAAATAGCTGACATTATGTGACAATGAAACATCCATGGAGGCAACAATGGGTTGTTTGAAGGTCCTCTTGAGGCATGAGGGCTGATATAGATTGGGATTCATCATACCCCTTTGAATCTCTCCTCCCCAAGATATCAACCAAACAAAATGAGTCACCCTACAGGTTGGAAACTCATGAAGGATCTCTTCCACCTTGAGCTCATGTAGAATAGGTGGGCTGAAAATCTAAATATGGTAGAAAAGATAGCCTACCCCACGTGGTATTACTCTCCACTTAAGATAAGTGTAGAGAATGTGCTGATCCCAGGCTGCCATAATGTTGCCCTCATATGGCAAGAAGGAAACTAGACCTCCAAAGGTCCCTCTCCCAGCATTGTGAATCAAGCTAGCCCAAACCATCTCATACATGAGGGATAATAAATCACCACCATATGGAATCCTATCCATCCCATGATCCTCCTCATTAAGAAACAAATATTTTTCTATAGAGGCCATGTCCCTTCCCATGCTCCCTTTAGAGCATGTAGTGCAAAAAGTGTGGGGATGCTCCTCCCCCAAGAACACACCCACTCCATGTGTTTCTCCTCCAATCATGCTCCTCATAAAAGCAAGAATAATATCAGCAAATAGGATCATGATCGGCATCATAATGAAAGAAATACTAAAGGTTTTATGTGGTGCTGGAGGGTACCAACAGTCTCCCAAGTGGTCATAGCACAGTCTTCCCCACTATAGCTTCAGGCAATAGCATGGCAAGTTGTTTCTCGACAGATGGCTAGTTGTGTAAGTCACCACATCTACTAGAAAATAGTGGATGGCTGAATGTATCAACTGAGCATACAAGGAGTAACCAAACACTTTCCCTAGATAATATACTAGATGGTTGTCTCCATCATAATAGCTAGCCAAACATGGTCCATGGAGCCTAAAGATAAACTTGCCCCTTTGTAGAAAAATTCACTGCAAGGAATGGTAAGAGTATACACATATTGTGCTGAACAATCAATTAATTCCAAAACAGAATTCTTACCATGTAATGAAAGCAGGATGGTGACTAAATCCATAGATAGATCCTCCATAGTGGTATGACATATCCATATGAAGAGGAATGAACCACATGCTGCATAAAAATCCTCCTTCTCATGCTTGTAAATCCAAGTCAAGGAGGACATACCACAATAACCAATGAGTCCATCCACCACTCTACCAATCTCACCTCCTCTATGCCCACCAAGTGCATCAAATATGAAGTGATCCTGGGAACACTCCATCAACAAGCTCATGCTCCAAAGTGACAACGTTGTTGGCCTATGAAAATAGGCTTTTTCCAACTCATAAATCCATCCTCTAACATGTTCAATGTCAAAGACTCCTCTCATAATGTTTCCATCTCCTCCCATAGCAACATCGTGAAAAATGTGAGAGCAACTCTGCCCTTGCTCTCTCTCAATCCTCCAAAGCAACAATTGTCTTTGCTGCCCCATCATACCTCCATCATACAACTCATGTGGTGAAAACATAATGATTACATCATCATAATGCATCCACACTCCTTGCTGCCCCATGATGCAAGTACCCTGCCAAGTACTCTCCTCCCACATACTCTTGGAGAAAGGATATGCCTCATGATGGCCAAACTCTTTCAAGAGTAGCCAACGCAATTTTTCCTCTTGCTGCCCAGTATCATAGATTTGAAAGTAGCTCTCCCCCTTATTTCTCTCTATCCACATCCACTTATCCACTGATGGATGCCTCCTACCATTCCCCATCTTGGTACTCCTCCAAAGAATATTACCATCCCTCCATATCATATTCTCCTCATTGCATTCAGTGGGATTTTGACATGAAACTCCTTGGAGATCTCTTAGAAAAGATCTCACACTAATAGCCATCTTTAATCCATAGGGATTACAGTGAGCTGAAGGCAAAGTCTCCTCACTGCTACCTCTTGACAATGCTGTAACCTTCCTCCATGGTGTTTTGGTTGGCTCACGCCCCAACTCAAAGATGAATCTTTGTTCCCTTGTATGGTAGAAATGGTCCATGACATCCTCCAAAAGGTTACACTCCAACCTCAAGGGTTGTGTGAAACTCAACAGTGATACATGAGGTTGATGGTTCATCTCTCCCTTGAACCATTCAAGCTTGCACAACGCAGTGCAATCCCGCTGCTCTATCTTAGCAGTAATATTTGATCCTGGGCCATATGAAGACATATTTCCACAATTTTTAGAAATATTTGCTTCAATAAGTAAAAGTGGAAATCTCTCCGTACCTTGGCGAGATGTGGGAACATCTTGTAGAGCTGCAAGGGCTCCGCACTCCAATGTGATGGTTACCCTAACTGCTGATGTAGAAGGCTGCTCTCCCAAGGATGTGGCGGTGCTAGTACATGTCTCCTCCCATGGTGGTGTGGACCCCCTCTCCTCTGATATTTATCCATCAAAGTTTTTGATCAGATCTTGAGTGAACTTAGAAAAATAAGTCACTCTTTTGTGGCTTAAGTGACTGCACCACCAAGCATTGGCTTCACCCTCCAGGTGCAGCGCTACAACTTTTGCTGCCTCCCACTCTACCACTGGATGAAGTAGGAAGAATGCCTCGAGCTTCCTTTCCCAAGCTCTTGCTGTAGTTGAACAATCAAATTTAGAAAATAGGAATCTATTTCCTTTAATTTCCCCTTCGCTGCAGGGTCTTCTCTCTTCTCTCAGTTGAATGAACTGAAGAAGATCTACGGTCTCTTTGAAAGCTCTAGGTTGGCACTTGTATTCTGCCAAATAACCACTCAATATTTCATGCTCTAAGTGGTCTCCTTGCTCTCCACTTCCTCTATGAGAACAGGAAGTGCATGCATCTTTTTCTGCTTCCTGAAACCTTCTAGAGGTATCACTGCAGCTCTCTCCTCCTTGAAACCCTCTTGGATTTTCAATGCATTTCTCTTCTTCTTTATTCTTAGATCTGAAAATGGATGAGAGTAAGCTCATCCTATCCATAATTTTTTTCTCCTCTTCTTCTTATATTCTGATTGGATCTGAAATCCACAGGCTGAGCCAAGATGGCAGCTCCGATACCACTTTAATATCCCAAAATGGGAACAGCTACACTATTGGGAATATTTTGAGTTATTACCAATGTGGAGCTTCAAAAAATCATGAGCATGGAAATGTAGAGCAGCTCATTATATCGAAAATAATATCATACCATCAAATGAAGAACCTCAGTAACAAGATGGCCTATATTCTCCTTCCCAGGTGGGGAAATACAACAATATAGGGCATAAAACAGTTGTCTTCAAAAAATAATGCTATACAAGTGAGAAATTGGACTTAGATTCCTTAGAATACATGATAGAAAACTCACATGCATAATTATAGGTGAAACAAATCACTCTAGCCAACATAAACAGATCTCCCCAAGTTAATGCAGCTCAAATGAGCCTAAACCCCATAGCCTAGCTCATGCAGAAAGTACTGAAGCAAGGACTACATTATTTTAATTAGGGTTTATGCAGAAAATAATGAAATAATAATGATATAGAGCTTATATTGATCAAACATCAGATAAATGGGGGTTTAACCTCTCTTACACAAGGAAAAAGACACTCGGCAAGGGTTTCCGGCAATATGCATGTACAAAAAGCAGGACTGCAAAAAATAACGCAGTTTACTGCAACTCTATATTAGACATGACTAAATATGGCATACAATAGCTAAATAATATGGAGAAATGGCCAAAATCCCTCTCCTTATAACTCCCGAACGGAAATATACACCTCCTCCTCAAATACTAGGACACAACAACAATGTTTAACCCAGAAACAATGCCCCTACAAAAAAATACATAGTTTCTGAAGATGACTGCGCTATAGATGTTCCTGGCTAAGTTTCCTTGAGCCAAATGATGAAATGGAAGCTTAGGTCCTTCCTTTTGATCCCTTAAGCAAGCTGATCCAAGGAAAGGATGGAATTCCCGCATGAGAATTCTTTGCACTAAGCAGTGCAGCAACTCCAGCTAAACAGATGAAGCACGCAAATAGTTAGAAGACCAAAGATAGTTGAATACTGAATGAATCCTCTCCTTGATGCTATGCCCTCCTTTTATCTTTGGTGAGCTTCCTCACCCCAGACCCCACACATTGTTGAGGTGACTTCCTAGTGAATATTCCTCCTCCAAAACTACGTTGTCCTAGTTGGCTTCCCTCCTCTTTGTAGCAGCATTTTTGACTTGGTAAACTGGGAATAATCCACCTAAAATGCCTCTTTTCACACTAAGGGATCTTCAATATAGTTCTCATATGTGTGTCTAGGCTGATCCTTGTTCACATTGAGCTAGTTTACTTGGGTGATCTCTTCCTCCTCAAGAATGCATGTTGACTTAGTCAAACTTGACTATGTCCACGTCTGTTTTTCCCTTGTTTACACCTGTAAGTGTAAATTCTAGCTCCTAAAGTGATCTCCTTCCTTACTAAGGTGGAATTTATTCATATCTTTATTGTTCATGGGCCTCCTTTCCCATTTATTCCTCTCCTAAGTGAAAGCATCAAAATCTAATATTCCAATTTTCTTGTTTGTAAAATTTGGAATATTACACTATGGGGCAACCTATGGTCACCCATTTTGACAGTAATTCATCATTATTTTGTCATCCTAATGTCGGAATGACTATTTTTCAGTGGCATCCCACTCTACCCATCCAACCACAAATGGTTGTACACTCATATCAACCGATTCGACCTGTTGCACCTACATCTACTCCACTTGTTAATAAATCCTTACCTCTATTACAGGCTCAAACTTTTGTACCTCAACCGTCTCAGGCGGGTCCTTCAACCCAATACCCTCAAGTATTGGACCCTCAGAACCCAACTCCTTCTGCTGGTTTACAACAACCACCTGTACCCGGAATTATTTATTCATAAGCTGGATTACCATATTATGGGATGTCACAGCCACAACCACGTTATACCTATTCACAACCGAATCCAAGATATTCAAGTTTGGGTTATAATCTTGGTGGACAAACCCCTTGGCAGCCACAAGCGCAAATGCAACAACCTTCATTTCAACAAGTAACGTACCTAGATTTTGGTCAACAGAATCCTCAAGCGTTTGCTTATCAAAACAACCCTTATCTAGGTTGTGAGAAATAGATTCCTTATGCTGGTGCTCAAATGCCTGTTACCCAAGAAATCCCATCATACCTTAGCTATGCTCAACCTGACTTAAATCGACAGTTGCCTTTTGTTGCAACTTTAGAGTTACCAGACTTAAACTGGCTTACCAATGATCCAATCAACTATGCTCCTTGGTAGTCGGTGATACCTCATAAATTACCCTCAGATATTCCTAAGTTCAATGGAAATTTTGGGGAAGACCCGTCGATGCATGTTATGACTTATCATTTGTGGCTTTCATCTAACTCCCTAAATGATGACTCGGTTCAACTACATCTTTTCCAACGTATGCTCACTGGTCCGGCTGTGAAATGGTACATTGAGTTACCAAGAGCTTCATTTGATAATTTCACTACCCTAGCTAATGTCTTTTTGACCCACTTCCAGTTACCCATATGATATGAAACTGGAATGGAACTCTTGACCAATTTTAAATAGACTAATGCTACTCACATTTATGATCATATTTATGAGTGGCGTCATCGTCGTAGAATGGTCAAGACATTTGTTCATGATCAGCTCATTTCTGAGTGTTTCATTAAGTCCCTATTACCATCTATAACTGAGGATGTGACTAAGAGTGGCGTTTTCATTGAATATCAAGTAATTTCTCGTTCCTAGTACTTATATTTTATTTATACTTAGTTTGGCACGCTCTACGAGAAAATTCCTAATGCACTGTGATCTAATTTTATTGTTCCTCCTCCATCTAAGGACTCTCACACCAATGATGGGATGATCAGTACTGCAAGAACACATCACTCTACTGCATCTGGTCCTGCACCTTCTTCTGAAATCTATGTCGTGTCATCTGATAAAGGCAAAAGTGACAAGAAACCTAGAAGTAAGAAAAATGGGAAATCAAAGAAAAAGAAAACTTCTACCCTGCAAGAAAGATCATCTTATCAAAAAAATAGAAATTAGAAACCTCATTACCCTTTCATAATCTATAATGAGGATCACTTTGTTCGAGATTGTCCTCAACGCGCCGAAGTCTCATTTGATTAAGACCTCGCATGCATCCGATGTGTTGACAAATCCATTTTCAAATCCAAATACAAATTTGGTTGCTACGGATCCAGCTTATAGTTCCCAAGTACTTATGCTATCCATTACGAATCCATCAACTGATGTTTTGGTGTCAACACATAATAAAAATTACAATAGTCAGGATACTGATCAACCTACTACCTCGACCATGAATCCATCTACAGAATCTATTCTTCCAACTATTATTCCTTAGTTAACAATAAATCCATTGAAGGGAGTCGTCCATAAATTGACATTCAATCCTTGTGCCCAAGCTGCTCAAAATTATAATATAGTTAATGATTTCTCTCAATCCCAGCTATGTCGACGCTTGAGGTACTTCAAAATTGTCCCTCCCAAAAGCAGGCTTTATTGTCGGAAATTGGTGGAATTGATCCGACAGATTCTAATCTTGTAGTCTTTAATCATATAGGGTATGTGCCACAATTACCAACAGAATTGGCATTATCCATCCAAGTAAATTTTCTCAATCACCTCATTCATCGTACTATTATTGATGAGGGAGCATCTACATGCATTATGTCTCTAAACTATTGGAAGTCACTTGGTTCGTCGTGCCTATCTCAATCACCTACGATGTTGAAATCTTTCGACGGGCGTACATATAAGCCTTGAGGTATCATCAATAAACTGTGTTAGCACTGATTTTTTACTCATATTCAAAGTTTCCCTCTCTGTCATTCTATTTGGCCTCTATCCCCTTATGTTTCAATTAAACCCAAAATCATTTACATTGTCGTCTCCTACAAACCTTTCAGAAATAACATACATGATGGAGCAGGACCCATTCCCCACCACACTTCCTTTTTCATATCATTTTCCATTGAAAATCATTAAACTTACCCTTTTTCTTCCTTTCTGATTTTTCCTTTTCTACCCTTACCTTTTATCGCTTTTCACTTACTCCGCTTCCTTAATTCCTAGATTACAATTAAAGTGGGGACCTCATCACATTTCACAGATGTTACATGTTTTATATCGCAACAAAACTTAAATTCTGTGATGGCCAATTTTCAATATCACATCACATATACTTTAACTTACCTTGTGAGAACTCACAATCTATTTTATTTAGTTTGTGATGCGATAAGTCGGCCCCACCTTAACAGCTCCACCCTCCATAGCAAATATTTTAAACATATCATATATTATATATGTGATATCACTTAACACTTAAACCTTCGTCGATTCATAAAAACTATGCCACATAGCCAGTGGGTCCCTCTTCCCAGCACTTCTCAAATTTTAAAAGTTAACCTCTGTATCTTATAGCTAAAAGCTAAAATTTGTGATCTGCATTGCGGTCTGGTCCCACTTCTTCCCTACCATGTCACTCATCTCCTCCCCCGCGCATCGCACTTTGATTTTTTTTAAATTTATATCCTCCATGCTCATAACTAAATGTTAAGAGTTGTGATTTAAGCTACACTTTGGTCCCACCTACCCTCCACGTGTCCTTCCTACTTTGCATCACAAAAGGTTTTGTTTTCTTTGCAACAGTCCTTAATCCTAATCCCTAAACCTTGCGAAATGCACTGTGGCGAGGATGTGATGAAGTTCAAAACTAAAAACCTAAAAGACTTCATGTTTGGATGTATAAGGTTTTGTACATTGTTTATGAAGAAAAGGCTAAACACAGAAAAATGACTCAGGTAAAGGCCTGACAAAGAGAAAAGGGAATAGTAATTATGAACGTCGCAATAAAAAAAAATATAGACTCCATGGGTCAAGTTGGGTAGAAGGCATTTCTATGGAACTATAATGATATGGCAGCATTAACCGGCGCAGAAGAAATAGTCATAGGTTTACAAAAAATCCGGTAGCAAATACTTTAAAGATTCGACACCTATCAGCAAATAACCATATCTTTTTCAATATGATTAATTCCATCAGAGTTCTGTGAAGATTGATTAAAGTGGCAAGTTTTACAGTTCCACCTTTCTTGCGACAATTGAAGACAGTTAGGGCAGGTGGCGAAAAGAAGCTTATGTGGTAGTCAAATAGTTTCACACATCAGATTTTGAAGCCTCGAACCATTCAACAGTTCTAAATTCATGCAATATTTTGATTTTTTTACTGTTTGTTTTATTTAATTTCATTCCTAAAATTTAGCAGGAGTTTGTTTTGTGCAACTCTATTTAAGAGTTGAGTTTTATGTAATAGAGGGAGATGGTTGTTGGAACAGGGCCTAGTGCCCTATCCCTTTTGTTGATCCTCCTACTATTCCTGAAGCTATGTATTGTTGAGCACATAATATATTCCAGTCACACTCTTGAGGATTCACAAAATATTATGCTGTGTGTATTTTTTTCCCTTCTGTTTTTACATACCTTATATGTCTTTCCATATTTATCATAAAATTTCTATCTTATGTTTTTATAAGTCTTGTGAGCCTCCAAGTCATATGGTTCTATTTTTGTAAGTCTTGTTCTAAGCTTTCCTGATTCATAATTGAAGATTTTTCATAAGCATTCCTTGAGGTAGAATTAAACCCGGTTTCATGTTTTTGTAATTCTTTTGATCTAGCACGCATTTTAATCTATTTTTGTTAGTCTTGATTCACCAAGCATTCCTGATTCATGAAATCATGTTAGTCAGAAGCATTCCTTGTGATGGGATTCTTTAAATGTAAAGTGAGATTCTTGTAATTCTTTTAAAAGCATTCTTTCATTATACATTTCAGATCTATAATTTGGGTCATTTTTCCTCCCAAGAATGGATTTTTGTCCTACAGAACCACTGTCTTTCTTCCATTCTTCTAAAAAAAAGACTAAAAACTCAATTTTTCTACCACATCATACACCAGTGCCCTCATATGTGTCAGAGCCTTATATCTGTTCAACATTCCTTTCAGAGTGCTTGAGATCCAACCACTTTCCAAAAAACCCAATCAAGTCATAAGAATAGCTCTCAGATCTAAATATGTGTCTATTCATGCACTTGCTACAGGCCAAGTATTGATTCCAACGCCAACATCTTTTAGTGCGTCTTCCAAGAGTGGTTTTTAAAGTTAACATATTTCGGTGCGTCTGCTGGAAGTGGTTTCTAAATTTAACATCTTTTGGTTCGTCTGTTGGGAGTGGTTTTTAAAGTTAACATATTTTGGTGTGTCTGCCAGGAGTTTTTTTTAAATTTAGCATCTTTTGGTACGTCTTTCAGGATATGAAGGCCTTGTAACGAAGTATTCTCCCGAGTCTCTTGTTTTAATTGCTGAAGATCGATTCTTGAAGGTGAACAAGAATTGATAACTTAAAGAGGACTGCATTTTTTCACCCGGTAACTCCATTGTTCCAAATCCAGTGGAAACTTCACAGGGATGAAGAGATCATATTTTCAGTGGAAGTTTTGGATAAAAAGCTACACCTTTTGGGATTCTGAAAGTGACATCATTACAGAGGTAGAATTTAATGTTTTTCCTCATTCAATAGCTCATGATTTGGAGTCTTCTTATAGTGCATACATTTAATGATTTATGAGTATCTCGCGTTGTGATTATTTCATCATGAGCTGCCCTATGTCATGATATGGATTATTCCAGTTCTACTTTTAATATTCAGAATCCATATGAGGATTTTCCATCTATTTGAATGGTTGTACAAAAAATTCCATATTGCATAAAGATTGCCATTCAAATCAGATTAGAATTAGAAGAATGAATAAGCTCATTGTTTTGAGCATGTTTTTAGAAAGATAGATTTCAGTTTTCAGTTTGAATCCAGTTTTAGTTTGGAGAAATAAGTTTCAAAATTGAAATGATGTTTTTTACTCCATTACCCAATGGCTAGGCATGATGGTTTCTTGAATTAATAATCAGAATTGTAGGATCGATGGTTTTAGAAATAAGAGCTAGATAAGGCACTGGAACTACAGTTATTGATATTCCGCAAAGGGGCATATCATCTCCAATTAGAGCCACTGTTAGCACTAATTTTTTACTTATATTCAAAGTTTCCCTCTCTATCATTCTATTTGGCCTCTAGCCCCTTATGTTTCAATTAAACCCAAAATCATTTACATTGTCGTATCCTACAAACCTTTCAGAAATACCATACGTGATGGAGTAGGACCCATTCCCCACCACACTTCCTTTTTCATATCATTTTCCATTGAAAATAATTAAAATTTCCCTTTTTCCGCCTTTCTGGTTTTTCCTTTTCTACCCTTATCTTTTATCGCTTTTGACTTACTCTACTTCCTTAATTCCCCGATTGAAATTAAAGTGGGGCCCTCATCGCATTTCACAGATGTTACATGTTTTCCATCGTAACAAAACTTAAATTTTGCGATGGTCAATTTGCGACATCGCATCGCATATAATTTAACTTACCTTGTGAGTGCTCACAATCTATTTTATTTAGTTTTTGAAGCGATAAGTCGGCCCCACCTCAGCAGCTCCGCCCCCCATAGAAAACCTTTTAAACATATCATATATTATATATTTGATATCACTTACCACTTAAACCTTCGCTGATTCATAAAAAATCCGCCACATAGCTAGTGGATCCCTCTTCCTTGCACTCCGCAAATTTTAAAAGTTAACCCCCACATCTTATAAATAAAATCTAAAAGTTGTGATCTGTGTTGTGGTCTAGTCCCACTTCTTCTTTACCACATCACTCATCTCCTCCCCTACGCGTCGCACTTTGCTATTTTTAAATTTTATATCCTTCGCACTCATAACTAAAGGCTAAGAGTTGTGATTTGTGCTGCACTTTGGTCCCAACTACCCTCCATGTGTCCTTCCTACTTCGCATCGCAAAAGGATTTGTTTTCTTTGCAACAATCCTTAATGCTAATCCATAAACCTTGCAAAATGCGTTGTGGCGTGGATGCAATGAAGTTCAAAACTAAAAACCTAAAAGACTTCACGTCTGGATGTGTAAGGTTTTGTACGATGTTTCTGAAGAAAAGGCTAAACATGGCATAATGACTCGGGTAAAGGCCCGACAAAGAACAAAGGGAATATTAATGTTGAATGTCACAATAAAAAAAATATAGACTCCACGGGTCAAGTCAAGCAAAAGGCATTTCTATGGAACTCTAATGATGTGGCAGGATAAACCAGCGTAGAAGAAACAGTCACAAGTTTACAGAAAATCTGGCAGCAAAGACTTTAAATATTCGACACCTATCATAAAATAACCATATCTTTGTCAATATGATTAATTCCATCAAATTTCTGTTAGGATTGATTAAAGTGGCAGGTTTTATAGTTCCACCTTTTGTGCAACAGTTGAAGATAGTTAGGGCAAGTGGCAGAAAGAATCTTATGTGGCATTCAAATGGTTTCACGCATCAGATTTTGAAGCCTTGAACCATTCAACAGTTCTAAATTCATGCAACAGTTTGATTTTTTTACTATTTGTTTTATTTAATTTCATTCCTAAAATTTAGCAGGAGATTGTTTTGTGCAACTCTATTTAAGAGTTGAGTTTTATGTAATAGAGGGAGATGGTTGCTGGCACGGGGCCTAGTGCCCTGTCCCTATTGTTGATCCTCATGCTATTCTTGAAGCTATGAATTGTTGAGCACATAATATATTCTAGTTACACTCTTGAGGATTCACAAAATCTTATGGTGTGTGTATTTTTTTCCCTTCTGTTTTTACATTCCTTATCTGTCTTTCCAGATTTATCATAAAAGTTCTATCTTATGTTTTTATAAGTCTTGTGAACCTCCAAGTCATATGGATCTGTTTTTGTAAGTCTTGTTCCAAGATTTCCTGTTTCATAATTGAAGATTGTTCATAAGCATTCCTTGAGGTAGAATTAAACCATGTTTCATTTTTTTGTAAGTCTTTTGATCTAGCACGCATGTTAATATGTTTTTGTCAATCTTGATTCACCAAGCATTCTTGATTCATGAAGTCATGTTAGTCAGAATCATTCCTTGTGATGGGATTATTTAAATGTAAAGTGAGATTCTTGTAAGTCTTTTAAAATCATTCTCTCACTATACATTTGAGATCTTGAATTTGTGTCATTTTTCCTCCCAGCAGTGGATTTATTTCCTACAAACCCACTGTCTTTCTTCCATTCTTCTAATCATCAGGCTAAAAGCTCAATTTTTCCACCACATCATACACCAGTGCCCTCATATGTGTCAGAGCCTTTTATCTATTCAACATTCCTTTCAGAGTGCTTAAGATCCAACCACTTTCCAAAAAACCTAATCAAATCATAAGAATAGTTCTCAGAGCTTAAGATGTGGCTGGTCAAGTGCTTGCTGCAGTCCAAGTATTGATTCCAGTGCCAACAACTTGCATGATGAACTAGGGGGGGGGAAAGTAAATGTTGAAGTTGCGGTCGTTGACAGACCCTCGATTACAACATTTTACTGAGAAGGCCATGGATATATGCTATGACTGCAATAGTCTCTACATATTTTAGAATGATCACCTTTCCACATAAAGGTGTTATCACAATCATCAATCAACTATCCTTCTTTGCCTCTAGTTCCCAGGTAACTAGAAGCATTATGTTAGTTCATGAACCCCAACTAGCACTTCAGAACATTGGTGTAGGACTCTTAGAGGATTCTTCCCTCATGGGAACCCTTACATTACTGCCGCCTATGACGTCGACAAAAATTACAAACATAGAGACCTGCTACATGATATCATCCACTCCATCTGGCTTAAGGAAGGTTACGGGTGATTCTGAATTTTACATTGGATTAACTCCTGCCACCCAACCCAATTAAACTAGCATAGAAATCAATCTACATGGCTTGACCGACAAATCTGAAATCATCGTTTTCGGTCGTTTAGGTTGTTCGTTCATTAGATTTTGGTACTCCATCTGATCCCTTTTCATCCACTTTCTTAACAGATGAGAATATTGCGGAATCTATGATGCCAGAAGGCGAACCATGGGAATATCATCATCACCATTTCCATCTTCAGGATTAAAAAGAAGATAATCTTATTAAACTATATCACCCATCGATCAAAACTTTCTTTTCAAAAAAATTTCCCATTAATGCAATTGACTTCGAGCAAAAATTATAAAATATTGAAGAAACCATTTCTATCGATATTTTGACCAAACCCGGCATTGTAGAAAGCATTCATGATGGTGTGTCTTGTTCTCCATCAGAACTCGAAACTTATCGCTCTCTCTTTCATGAATTTCGTGATGTATTTTCTTGGTCTTACGAGGAAATGTCGGGCATAGATACTAGTATCATTGAACACACCATTAACATGTACCCTGATTTCAAACTGGTACGTCAACGCCTTCGTCCTGTTCATCCGAAGAAGTTGAAAACATTTTTCGTGTTGGTTTCATTTACCCTGTTCCACTTACTGATTGGGTTTCCAAAATTCTTCCTGTTATGAAGAAATAAGGGACAATCAGATTATGTGTCAAATATCTGGATTTCAATCTTGCTTGCCCAAAATATAACTATCCTACTCCCTTTATTGACCAGATTACTGACGACTGTGCTAGATGTGAAATCTTTTCGTTCATGGATGGATTTTATGGATACAATAAAATCAATATACACCCAAAGGACCAATATCATTCACTTATCGGAAACTCCCATTTGGTCTAAAGAATGTTGGGGAAAATTTTCAGAGAGCAATGGATTATGCTTTCAATGACATCAATCACATTGTTCAACCTTATGTAGGTGATCTACCCGTGCATTCACGAAACCCGACTGATCACCTGATGCATTTGAGAGCTATCTTTCTATGCTTCCGACACTACAAAATACACCTCAATCCACATAAATGTGTGTTTTTTTTTTGCTCTGGTTGTTTTCTAGGATTCGTCGTCTCAAAAGAAGGAATTCAAATCGACCCACTGAAGGTCCAGGCCATTCTTGATTTGCATGCGCCATAAAATTTTGTTCATTTACAAAAACTTCAGGGAAAGGCTAACTTCCTAAGGAGGTTCATACCCAACTACACCGAAATGGATAAAGGATTTACTCAGCTCTTGAAAAAGGGGATTCCCTTCCATTTGGATGCTGCCTAGGATACACTTGTCTGGGCATCATTAATGTATCCCCCTAATTATCAGAGTGATTATTTCTAATATATCGTCGTGGCTGATATGACAATTGCTATGGTATTATTCCAAGTATAATATGGGATAGAACATCTGATATATTATTTGAGTCATAATCTCAATGATATGGAAGTGAAGTATTCATATGTCGAAAAGCTCGCCTTGGCAACCATTCAAGCTATCCAAATATTTCTCCATTATATCATGTTCTGGAAGACCATTTTCATTTATGATTGCAACCCCATGACTTACATTCTGTCACGTCAATTGTAGGGGGGGGAGTATTTAAAATGCATTGTCATTTTACAGGAATTTGATTTGGAATTCGTCAAATCTAAGTCAAAGAAATCTTTAGTTTTGGCTAAGTTTCTTTGCAACCTTCCCTCTTATAGTACTACTACTACATCGGAACCATCAATTCCTGATGAGTCTCTATTTTTTATCAGATCATCTGATCCTTGGTATGGGGATTTTATCATTTATCTCAACAGCGACGTATTCGATACCAAGCCAAATATTATCTGATCATCGGAGATACACTTTATCGTCGTGGTGTTGATACAATTTTAAGGAGGTTCCTCACTCATGAGGAGGCCAAGAAGTTTTTAAATGATTTTCATGCTGGGGCTTGTGGTGGACACTTGTCTGGATATGCTACCACGCAGAATATACTTCGCGCCAATTAATTTTGGCCATATTTCAAGATTGCATCCTTGCGGTCACAATTTGTCATGCATGCCATATATTTGATTGTAAATTCTGCAAACCGCTAGTGTCGATGCATCCTATTATCATTGCGGGACCATTTTTAAAATGGTTCATTGACTTCATGACCTGCAACCCTCGTTCGTCCGGGGGGCATGGTTATATTATTGTTGCAGTATACTACTTTACCAAGTGAGCCGAAGAAATGACTACAGTCAACAACACAGGAGAAACAATGACATTATTCTTTTTTAATCATCTCATCTCATGGTTTGGTGTTCCACAGGCTATAGTCACAGATCATGGTAAGAATTTTCACAATCACATGATGAATGAGTTGACTACCAAATTAGGATTGTCACATGATAGTTCTACTCCTTATTATCCACAATCCAATGGACAATTTGAGGCTATTAACAAAATTCTTAAACAAATGCTTCAACAAATGATAGGATTTCATAAACGAAATTGGCATTTGATCCTGTACTCGTATTTTTGTGCATACCAAACCTCAGCAAGAAATGCAACCAGATTTACCCCCTTTCAATTGGTGTATGGTTTGGAAGCTATCTTGCCTATCCAATGTGAAATACCATCGTTAAAACTCGCAATTGACTTGTTACCTGACACCTCTTCAGAAGAAACACGTCTTTTTAATCTCATCCATCTTGATTAAACGCGTCGTGAAGCTTCATTAGCCAACAAAGCGCATAAGAGATGTATTAAGGCTCAATACGACAAGCATGTCCAGCCTCGCATCTTCTTAGAGGGTGACCTGGTCCTTCTTTATGATCAAGAAGCTGATGTAATAGGTATAGGGAAATTTGAGCCGTTATGGAATGGCCCCTATATTTTCAAAAGAGTTCTCGCTAAGGGCACCTACGATTTGGTCGATTATGATGGAATTCCATTGGCGCATCCCCGAAATGGGTTGTATCTGAAACGTTACTATGCTTAAACATGAGTGTAGTGAACTGTTGTATTATATTGTATATATGCCTTTTATTTGAATTTATTGTCTTAGTTTTTTTTCTAGAATTATCTTGAAGTTAGTAATCCGCTTTACATTTCATCACATATGTCTATATCTTTAGAACCATTCGTTGGGTATGATGATGGTACTAGTCATAGTACGCAGAATCTATCCTTTGCAGCGTGGGCCATTTTCACTCCGAACAATGAGTTGGTGAGTTTTCAATGGATTTGTATCGGTCGATCTACAAAAAAATATCACTGAGTATAGCACATTGATTGAACTTCTATCTGATGCCATTTCATTTGGTATTAACCGCATCATCATTAGGTTAGACTCACAACTTTTGGTATTACAACTTACTAGTGTTTATACTGTGAGAAATCCAACATTGCATTGTATGTTCATAAGAGTTCGACTTTTGGAAAGACATTTTTATTTCATTCAATATCAACACGTTTCTAGAAACTTGAACACATTAAGTTATTCCTTACTGAATTATGTTATAAACAGACATTTCCAACACATGTAAAGACATATTTTCAATTCACATCACATAATTGAATAGGATTGTGCAATAAACATAGAAAAACATTGAAAACAAATAGATAGATAGATAGAAAAATAAAAAAACATAGTCAAAACATTCTTACTTATTGCACCCAATTAACTGTTGAAGTTCGGAGGGAAAAACTGGTTAAGAGCTCCAAAATTCAATTGGTAACTTTCAAATGGTAAAAATGAATGGTAATAACTCTTTTAATTAGTCATTTGATTATTTCAAAATCATATTTAATGTTGTGACTATGGTTTTTATTCATTTTTTGCTATGAAACAGGTATTTTTAATCCATTTGATGTTTTTTAGAACAGGTTTTACAGATGATATAGCATATTAATCATGCACACTTCTTCAAGAATGATTTGACCACAAAGCATACTTTTATCCTTATTTTTCGAGCTTTGAAAAGAATGAAAAAGGACTTGAAGTGCATTGTTATCTCTTTTTTGAGCTTCGACAACGACGAAAAAGGAACCCCTAGAGTCTTCTTTTAGCTATTTTCAAACTCTAATAATGTGAAAATATTGTTGAGCACTTGTCTTTTCAAGCTCGTAAAAGTAAATGAAATGACATCTACTCAATATATGCTTAACCCTTTTCTAGACTGAGATAGATTATTTACGAAAAAGGAAAACCTTAGTCGAACATGGCTAGGAGGTTCTCTCATATATCATTTTACACTTTTTCGGATCTGAGCGATAAATTTATGAAAAAGGACTCATGGAGTTTTCTTTTGTCCTCTTTTTCAAACTCTCTAAATATGAAAAATGACTAGGCTATCACTGTCGTTAGGCTCCTTAAAACATAAAATAGTGACGGGCTTGTCGATCATGGAAAGAATCGAGTTTCATTTATCGCTAGACTCATTAAATTATTAAATAGTGATGCATTAACCCAAAGGGTTTAATTATAGATCACACATATGTTACCCTCCTCAAGCTTGTTAAAAAATAAAAAGGTACTAGTTGACAAATGACTGGGGAAATTTTGGAAAAGCAAAAAGGTACTAGTTGACAAATGATTGGGGAAATTTTGGAAAAGCAAACAGAACACTTTATGGTAGCAAGTCATTCTTGAACATGACACTTTCACTCCATCATCGTGAAATTTGAGTTGGGTAATCTTCTTGACGGTTCATTCATACCTATGGTTCATCATACCTTCACTTCATGTTTGGGTCAATGCTGCCAACTCATCTCACTGTCGCTGATATGTTCAAGAGAAGTCATCCAGTGAATACTCATCCTTCTGCAATACTCATCAACCTTCATTTTCATGACAGTCATCCCTGAACATTGCTATATCAAGTCTCATTTGTCTCTGAAATCAGTAACTCCAGTTTCGCGATAAAGTGGCTTCTTGTCAACATCATCTCATCATCCAGGAATTTTACTTAGAAACATCATCTTCCAGTATCCTAAGGTGTGCTACATCATCGACAAGTTTCTTTCTTCCGGACCTTTGACCTAAAGATTTTGTTTGGCGTTTGACATCAAATCATCTATTCACAGCTTGCAAAATGTACTGCAATACCTTGAGAGCCATTAACATCAATGGCGGTTCTCTCACATTTGTTAACAGCTCACATCATTGGCTGGTAATCAAATGATTTCTTACCATGTTCGACTAAAAATCATATATTCGCATGGCTATACTTGTACCTGAATGATCGAGTGAACGAGATAAGAAAACCTCGGATCTAGTTTCATCCATCTGGGCTATGATTTCAAGATTTTTGTACACATCATCTGTACGATGACTTTACATACACATCGTCATCCGAACATGGGCCTATATCTATAGGCATGTCTGTATTGGGCAACATTCCAATGCAGACGAATTTCTGAACTATGTACATATTATTAGATAGTTTATGCGTTGAGAATGGGAATGCCTCCCTCAGCAATTCATGATCAAGATGAAAATATCATGATGCAATGTATTGTAATATTGATGAAGGCCACCACTCCACTTCAGCTCCATCTCATCACATCATAAATTATCTCATCTAAATGATATTATTATTATTTTGACTTCATGCTTTAGGAGGTAATTGTTATAGGTAAATTTGGGCATCATCCCTCATGACATGTTCAAACTGGACATCATCCCCAGGACCAATGAAATAGGGTCTATCATCCCCTCATATTTCAGTTTCTATATGCCCTAAGAGAAGAACAATTCATTCATGGCTTCTATTGTGAGATTTCCAAGGTTTGAAGTATATATTATATCACTTATTGACTCACCAAAGAAGCCTCTAAAGTAACTAACTGTGTAGCAATGAAAAATCATCCATTCAAGGGTGCACTGCAATGCACTTCCCGACATTCAAGGGTGTGTTGCACACCTAGGAGCAGAATTCTCATTGTTCTGGAAATATCCACATGGTCAGTGCCTTCTAGAAGAGTCCATATGTGTCAAACTTCGAATCCAAGTGTCCATATAATACCTCTAAAATTGGGAACCTGTCTTGCCTATTATTAGAAAGTCATTCATTGAGAAACTACCATCAGTTTCCCTATAAATTGAGCACTCATTCTAGTGCTAGGAAAGGAAGAAATTTGGTAAATTTATGTTGTTGGATTCTCATTTGAGAGAGTGAAAGTAATGATATGTTGTTGGTATGATGTTGGATGTGATGAGGCTGGACTGAAGTTGGAGTTGGTTGGCAACAAATCGATCATTGGTTGTAACCTCCCCCTTCTACTCTTTAATAAAGATTGTTGTTCATTTTCCCATATATATGTCTCTATTTCTTGTGCAATGGATTTTTGAATGATATATGTATTTCATATCTAATCAATTTGATTGAGTAAGATAAGTAGATATCTGTATATTGCATGTTTTTTGTTGTTCTCTGTTTGTGTTTGCAGGAATCGACCTGGCGATTTAAGTTGGATTGAGAGAGATGACAACAACGACAGAAGGAGATGGAGAAGCAATTGAATCATAAATAGGCTCCTTTACCATTCTTTATATCTGCTTGTTTTAGAGAAAGTGATAGTAATTCTTTCCTCTGTTGTTCTAAGTGACTAGCACCACACTTAGGCAATTTGGTTTATCCGTAGATCATAATTCCGCATAACAATCATGTTGCACTTCTTCCTCTTCATGAGTCATAGTAGAGTATTTCGAGAGCTTAATGTGTGTTGAATTATTTCTAGGGAAATTTTAGAACCCAATATTGATATATATGCTTCAATATGCCCTTGGAATCACTTCAAACTGATTTTTCAAATAAGACTTATGCAATTTGAAAAAAAATACACACCTTTTTCTTTATTTTGAGGAGCTTGATATTGAAACTGAATTATCTATGATATTTCGAATCTTCAATATCTAAAATTTTTTCCTATAGTAGCCCTCTTAAAATTATTTCGAATGCCACAGGTCTGACCTGATTTGGATGCTTCAAGACAAAGTTATGCCCAATCTCCCACAATTACCTAATTATGGACTGGTTCACAAGAGAGAACTTGTATGGCATGCCATGTGTCACTGTTTCCTCCTTCGGCTCTGAAATTGATACACAGGAAACTATAGTCTGCGTAATTTTGGCCACTTTTTACATAATTCCAATCTGATGCTCAGAGAGATAGTTATGATGATTTTCCCAAGGTTGCCTCTTTTAGATGAAATTCAGGAGCCTGCAAAAGCCCTAACTTACACAGATCATATCTCCGAAAATATTGCAAACCAAGATTTAAAATTTTTACACGAAGTTACTTAGGATTTCGGCTTTTCGTGGTAAAAATTTCAGCTTCTGAACCTTTGTAGAAAAACGTTATAGAGAAAATTCCACGATGACCTATTTGGAGCAGTGAAACCCTAGAATCCAAAGCTCTGATACCAAATGTTATGAAACCAACTCCAAAAATAGAAGAAAAGAGAGATCAACGCCTTAGAAATCAGCCACTTCAAGGGGGGAACCTCCTTTACATTACATAAATGAAAAATTATTGGATGTTACAAATGATAAAACCTCCTTTCTATATATAGGATTCCATGAGGTCACAATATAATCCTAGTCGACCTAACAATAATAATGTAAGGGCACAATAATAACAATATAGGAGCTACAGGGGTACAAAAATAACAATAAGGAGGCTACACTAACAACCGTAAGGGATTACACTAGTAATATAGGGACCTAACATTCTTCCTCCTCTTTATGTTCTTTATTATCAACGGTTTCCTCTTTGATAGCATCATAATCATAAGGAATATGACATGAATCATACCTATCCTCCTTATGGTATTCATCTGCATGCTCATGAAATAAGAAATTCCTTCTTGAAAAAACTCTATCTTTGCAGGGATAAAATAACTTATATGCTTTATGATTAGAATAATAACCAATAAAAGTACACTTGATAACTTTTGCATCAAGTTTTCTCTTATCTTCTTTTGGAACATGAGAAAATGATTTTCTTCTAAATATATTAAATGACCTATTGTCAGTTTATAACCATAAAGAGCTTCAAAATGAGTCCTATGATCTGATATTTTAGTTGGACTTCTATTTTTCAAATAAACATCAGTGCTAATGACTTTATCCCATAAGGCATTTGTAAAGTTTTTACATTTTAACATTCTTTGTGCACATTCAACCAGGTTTTTGTTCTTCCTTTCAACCACTCCATTCTGCTATGAAGTATGTGATATCATGTATTTTTGTACAATTCCATGGTATTTATAGTACTTGATTAATTTAATTGAAGTATATTCTCCCATTTGATTTGATCAAATAATATTGATGTATATCCTTGTTTTCTTATCAACCATATATTTGAATTCCTTAAAGTATTCAAATAAACTGGTTTTCTTTCTCATGAAGTAAACCCATGTATATTTTGTAAAATCATCAATAAATATTATGCTCCACCTAATGATCTTTTCAGCATAGGAAAACATACATTTGTGTGCACAAGTTCAAGATTATCCCTTTCTCTTCCATCTATATGAGTATGGAAGTCTTACCTATGCATATTCCCTAATGCACACCCTTCACATGAAGAATATTCATTATTAAGTATTAGAAGCCCTTCTACCATTCCTCATTTTTGAAGTAGCAATAAATCATGATAATTAATGTGGTCATACCTTTGGTGCTAAATAACTTTTATTGTATTCATTGTTGTGGATGCCAATGGTTGATGACTTTTGATTTTTCTCGTCACATTAAACTTATATAAGCCTCCAATTCTAACTTATGTTGCAACAACCTTTAAGTGATCTTGCATAACTTTCACCATTGAAAGTGAATTTAAAAAGTTTTACCTTTGAACCCATCGAAGAAACTGAGATTAGATTCTTCTTAATGTTGGGCACATACATCACATTGTGAATTTTTTTTAACATGACCATTTAGTAATGTCATAGATACCCTTTCATTTTGGATGAACGATTATCCCCAAGATATATATTTTCACCATTATTAGTTTCATGAAAATTTTAAACCAATGCTTATTGTAGGACATATGGATGGAGGCTCCAGAATTAACAAAACATGTATTTGAATCATCTATTTCAACAGATAGTGCAACCTCTGAAATAAACAGTCTAATATTTTTGAATTTATCATTCATTGTTTCTCCTCTATCAACAAAATGACTAGTGTGCATTATGTTTCTATGTTTGGACTCATGATACTTCCTTTTCATGCAATCTCTAGAATAATTTCCAAAATTTCCATAGTAATTATATTTAAATCTAACATCAACCTTTGGATATGTCATACCTGGTTGTGATTTTGAAAATTGTGGTTTACCAAATAATGCCTTTCCATGTGGTGGCTTTCCTCCTTTATTACCTTCCCAATGTTTCCTTTTGAAAGGTGGTTTCCCTTCTACCATCAGTGCCAAATCAGAACTTTGATATTTAATGTTCTTTTGTCTTTCTTCCTCTTGTATGAGTATACCTACCAACTCATCAAAATTGAGATCCTTCTCCCTAGCTACAAGGCTTGAGATGAGAATTTGATATTCATATAACATTATATTTAAGATTATAGTTACTCAGTTATATTTAATGTGACTAATTATTGAAATGAAATTATGGATGCTTTCATTTTCTTCTATTTTAATAGAAATAAGCTTACTCTTCAGGGACATAATTCGATTTGTTTTCTTTGACACATATAAATATTTAAGTGTTGTCCACGTCATGTTAGATGTCTTGCAGTCTCAGATGTGAGGTTTAGTGTTGTATTTTATAGACATTCTAAACAACACTTTTGTCTTAGTCACTCGCCTCTCACAATCTTGAATTGATATAGTTTTAGCTCCTGTGGAAACTTATGGCTTCACTTCATCACCACTTACTATCGACCAAACATTGTATCCTTCCTTCAATGTTTGCATTTTAAACTTCCAATTCATATAATTCATGTCATCCAAATTGGTTGCTTCATTTAGATATGATTATGCTAGAGGATTAGCCATTTTCAAACAGATGCTTCTTCAACTTCAAATCAATCAAGAATAATTTACAGGTAGGAAAATTTCCTACTTCAGGGGATTCAAAAATAAATTTAAAAATAAATAATTAACATACTATCAAACCAAGTATACACAATTCTAGTAGTTTATTCTGTAACAGCATAGTAATAATTTTAATTTCCAAATAGTTCATCATGCTTCAACTCTTAACTTAAACAATGGATGGGAATTGAGTCAAATTTTTTATAGCACTCCCCAGTCACATGGAGCCGCAATGGTCCTGAATATTTTATATCCTCTGTTCAACACAAAAACAAGCCACAGACTCACTAGGTTTCACCCAACCTCAAAGCCCCCACGCACTAGTACAATATCTGGCTCTATTTATGCATTATTCTCTACACAAAGTTAAGATTTCATGAACTCCACACAACACAAAAACCTTTGTAATCTCACAATATCAATACTCACCTTCACAAGCTTCCACAATTATTCAAATTCATTTTATTTTCCTCAAACGCTCCAATGGATTCTTCAAAATGAGTTGGAAGATGGATCTAGGGACTAAAGAGAACTCCATCTCAACATGTGATAGAATACTTGCTATTTTGGTGTGTATTATTACTCTCACCCTATTTCTTTGTAGAAATTATATGCACTAAGCATGCATATGTCCTTGATTCACCTGATCTCACACTATTTAACTTTATGCAAAATACTGAATCAATTCCACTTGTTAATCTTTTGCGGAAAAAATAATTGCACACACATGTGAAGCATAAACAAAAATAATCAATCACACATAACACAGTTTTTAACCGGGAAAGCCTGAAGCTGAAAACCCCAACTATATATTATGTATCATGGAATCATATGACAATCCTCGTACAAAGCTTATCAAGCTCTCAGTACAATATAATCGTCATACACTAATTAGGAACAATCTTGCAAATCCATGCACCAATCTCTGCCTCCTGCTAGCCTGCCTCCACTGCGCAATCCCTGCTGAAGAATAGCTCTGAATGAATTTGAATTACTCTTGCCTTGACTGCGCAATCCTCATTGGAAACTCCAATGTGTGTGTGATGCAATCAATGCATCACTATAGTCACAACAGATATTCTATCTTGCCCTTTCACCTATCTCTCCACTGGGTCTCCACTGAAACTGCCATGCACTGTAGTTAACTGTTGTATTGTTCAGTTGATTAATGAGTTATTATTTGTGAATTAATTAACTAATTAATTCACTCCACTCTCACTAGTGTATCATTCAGTTAGACTAGATACAACTAGCTCAATTCAGTCTAACTGAGTTAAACTAAATACAACTCCATAACTACTTCTCCCAACTGTGTTATAACTCTTCCACTTGAGTTTTAACTAAGTCCTTCATGCATTAGCTCCAGTAAACCCTTGGGAATTGCGTAATTCCCTTAGTCCACTGATGTGCCACATCTGTGCACTGAAACAAAGCGCTCCAAGAGAATAAGTTGATGTTTAGTGTCTGATTATTATTAAGAGCTAATAATAATCGACATGCATCTATTTTTAGATCGACGATCTATAAATAGACTTCGCCCAATATTCTAAAAATATAATTTCATCTATTTTTCCAACTTGACCAACCATCCACAAATAGCATCTTGCAACTTCTAGAATATGATCATCACGTCTAAAAATAGACATAGTCTAAAAATAGACTTGCGCCAAAAATAGCCTGCGGGCCCACTTAGTGAAGATGACTCTTTTCACTAAGCTCATCATCTTGTTGAATCTCGACACTCCCTCTCAACAATATAGGGATTATCTTTCACCGCGATCCTGCCTCTATGGTATTTGAATTTTCTTCTGGTGAGCGCCTTCGTCAGAATATCTGCATCCCGATCCTCTGTAGGAATGTACTGAAGCAACATGATCTTCCGCTGCACACAATATTTGATATGATGATACTGGATATCAATATGTTTAGATCTATCATGAAACACATGATTAACCAAGAGTTTAATGCAACTCTGATTATCACAATGTATCACTGTGGGATCTAAATGTGAACCAAACAAACCAACCAGAATCGTCCTTATCCAGATAGCCTCACATGCAGCTTGACTTGCTGCCATGTATTCCGCTTCCACTGAACTAAGTGCCACAGATCTTTCTTTCCCGTTGTACCAAGAAACTGTCATAGATCCGATACTGAAAATCCCTCCTGATGTGCTCTTTCTGTCTGTTGGGCTTTCTGCCCAATCTACATCCGTGAAGCCATGCAACTTCACCTCATCCGTCTGCCTGTACCATAAACCATACTCAGATGTTCCCCTGAGATATCTCAAAACATGCTTGCTTGCCTTCCAAAAGAGCTTGGTAGGCTTAACCATCGCTTGTGAAAGTTGGTTCACCGCATAGCATATGCCCAGTCTTGTATTGACTAAATACATGAGCGAACCCACCAAATTTCGATAAACAGTGGCATCCACTACCTCTGCCGATGTAGCATCCTCTTTCTTCCAATTTCCTGGAAGAGGAGTGTCGATAAGCTTGTAGCCTTGCATGTGAAACTTCTCCAGTATCTCCCAGGAATACTTTCCTTGAGACACAAACAATTCACCTTCCCGCTGCCATATTTCCAATCCAAGGAAATAATGAAGGAGGCCCAAGTCCTTCATCTCAAAATCCTTTACAAGATCTACCTTACATGAGTGTATCAACTTCTCATCACCTGTTAGTATTAAATCATCAAAATAAAGTACAATTATTAAAAGCTTACCCTCCACCACAATCTGGTACAGGTTTGCATCCGCCTCACTCTTGGTGAAGCCAAGTCTAGTGAAATAGTTGTCGATCCAAGTGTACCAAGCACGTGGTGCTTGTTTCAGCCCATACAACGCTCTTTTGAGCCTGCACACATGCAACTCGCTGCTGAAGATCTCAAATCCTTCAAGCTTCTCAATGTACACCTCTTCCTCAATGATCCCATTAAGGAACGCAATCTTCACATCCATCTGATGAATGTGCCAACCCATCTGTGCTGAGAGAGCAAGGATGGTCCATATGGAAGAATATCGTGCGACAGGTGCAAAGGTTTCTTCATAGTCAATCCCATCGATTCCCGTCGAGAAGCCCGGGCAAAAATCTTGCCTTATACTTCTCAACGCTCCCATCGGCAACTTGCTTTACCTTGTAGATCCATCTTGATCCTACAACATGATTTTCCCACCGGCCTTGGAACAATCTCCCAAGCATTGTTTACGAAAATGGAGTCATACTCCTCCACCATGGCATCTACCCATGTGGGCTCCCTGCACTACTTCTTCAAAAGAAGATGGCTCATGTCACGATACACTTGCTCACTTTAAGAGCCATGTATCTAGTACATCGATCGGAGTGTTGTCATGTCCGTGTTGTGATGTAGGGACTCCTACATACATGTGCTGCATCAATCTTCGAGTCTCTAGAAGCAAGCTATGTACGGCTTTGCTTGTCCGATGTTTGGTTTTGCATGAGTGGACTCCTCCACTCCATGAATCTCATCCTATGGCTGATCCACATCTATAGGCTCATCTTTGGGAACAATAAGTTCCTCCTCTGCATGCAAGTGTAGCTCCCTCTCAGCGACAACTTCATGGCCTTCACCTCATTGAATTTTATATCTCGTCGCACAAATGAGTCATCAGAATATCTGGAAAATACACATGATAATTATGGGGGTGTTTGTGTACCCCACAAATATCCCAACCTCTGAGTGGGCTCAGAGCTTCTTCACGGCATCCTTTGTCACATGAATGTAAACGGGTGAGCCAAAAAATCTTCAAATTAGAAATATTAGGCTTCTTACTGTTAGCTTCTTCAAGTGTACTCATGCCGAGTACTCTATGAGGACAACGGTTTTGCACATAAACCGAGTGTTGCATAACTTTCACCACAAGTGCATCAGTGAGGCCCTGTTCATGCAGAAAGCATCACTCGATGCACGACACCCACGATCATTATTTTCTTCCTCTTCGCGACCCCATTCCGATGTGGGTTATGAGGGCGCTATGAGTTCTCTTCGAATTCCTTCTTTCTGCTAAAAAGTCTTTGAATTAGCGAGATAAGCATTCACCACCATTATCGCTCTCAATGAGCTTTCACTTGCTTCCCAGCTCTTCTCCACCAGTGCCTTGAACTCACGGAACTTTGAAGAACGCTTTCTCTCTTCTTCGCATGGAAGAAGATCCAGCATCTACGAGAATGAGTCATCATCAAATATAACATAATACCTGCAGTTTTGTTGTTGAAGCAACCGAGAAAGGTCCACACGTCTATGTGAATTCTCTCAGGGATCACACGAAGCATGGTTCTCGTTCTCATGAAATGTGGTCTTCACAAACTACCACATAGTACATCCCTTGCCCCTGATCACATTGCGTAAGAGTACCCCTTGGGAAGTCCAAGTAGAAATATCTAAAATCTTCTGAGCGCCATGGTGAAGATGTCCCAATCTCTGTGCTATAATTTCGCCCTCATCCCAGCTCACCACTTCTTACAGCTTTGCCCACCATTGCGACACGACCATGCTACCTCTCAGCTTGTAGAGATTTTTAATTCTAACCCCTATCTTCTTGGTTTGACCCATTTGCATTTATGTCGAAGGAAGGCTTTTCCCTCACTTAAAACAACATCATAACCTTGTCTTCCGACATTGCGGGCCGAGACCAGAGTTCTTCTTCAAACTACGGAACATGCATGACATTCTTCCAACAAGAATGGATTGCCGAACTCCCTCTCAAGGTAATGGTCCTAATTCTACGAGTCACTCATTTACCAACCATCATAGCCCATCTCTATATGCATGCTCGGGAGGTCCTTCTCCTCCAAGTCACTAAACAACTCTTTGTCTCCCCGTCATATGGAAATACACACCACTATCAAGATACCACATCGATCCCATGCAGCTTGAAACCAAGCATGCGATCAAGGAGAAATCAGCTCAAATTGTGAGGCTAAGGCCTCTCGGTTCAGCAGTCCGGTAGCCTTCTTGTTATTCTTCTTTTATGGATGATTTAGTGGCGAAATGTCCATGTTCGTGACTAGATGAAAACACTTCACTTTTGGACAAATCTTGCTTCTTGCCTTTTAGCATCGGATTTTTGAAGGATGTTTCTTCCCCTTCCCTTTCCTTGCTTTGGCGACCAAAGCGCAATTCTCTTCATCTTCATTCTTCGATGAAGATCCATCCCCGGTACCTGCCTTATCTCCTCTGCCACAAGATCCAACCAAAGTCGCTCCCATCACTTGGGTTTTCTCCCGTCCATTGACATGAGTCTTGAGTTATGCTCAACTCTTGGAAGCCCAAGGAGAGCAAAGCTCACCAAGTCTTCTTCATCAACGATAACCCCCCACACTTCCCTGATTCATCAGCACGGTGGAAAAATTAGTGAGCTATTTTGGAATATTGTCGCTCCTTCTCCATTTTTATTTTTTCGAGCTTGTCTTTAGCGCCAACTTCCTCCCGGTCGCTTTTTGCTTTTCGAACAAGTCTATCAAAGCCTTCCACATTAAGAATGGAGTGGCTTTCCCATGAAGGCTGGACACAATATGGTCCTTCACACCTTTCAAATAAAATTATCCTTGTCTTTGCTATCTTCTTTTGCCATGCGTCAAGTAATGACGACATCGCTAGATCCCGACTAAGAACATCACTATCGATGAACTCCTTGAGCCCATTATCCTCGAAAGCTCTTTGCCTCCATCCTGTCCTTCCGAAGCTATATAATTCAAGCTCCCATCAGGGCATACTCCAATCAGCTGACCCATTGAAATACATTTCAATGTATACTCAACTTTCTCGCACCAAGAATCTTCGTAAGCAAATTCAGATTGTCCACAGACACAAACTCACTTCACAATTGTAATATTCAATCAACAATGCTTTTGATACCATGTATAAATTATATGCACTAAGCATGCATATGTCCTTGATTCACTGATCTCACACTATTTAACTTTATGCAAAATATCGAATCAATTCCACTTGTTAATCTTTTGAGGAAAAATTAATTGCACACACATGTGAAGCATAAACAAAAATAATCAATGACATAACACGGTTTTTAGTGCAAAGACAAGCTGAAAACCCCAACTATATATTATGTATCATGGAATCATATGAAAACTCCTCATACAAATCTTATCAAGCTCTATAGTATAGTCAATCGTCATACACTAATTAGGAACAATCTTGCAAATCCATGCACCCGATCTCTACCTCCTACTAGCTTTGCCTCAAGCTACGCAATCTCTAGTTGAAGAATAGCTCTAAATGAATTCGAATTACTCTTTCCTTGATTGTCACAATCCTCATTGGCAACTCAATGTGTGTGTGATGAAATCAATGCATCATTATAGTCACAACGAGGATAGTCTATCTTGCCCTATCACTCTCTATCTCTCCAGCTACGGATCTCCCACTGAAAGCGCCATGCACTTTAGCAGTTAAACGCTGTATTGTCAGTTGATTAATGAGTTATTATTTGTGAATTAATTAACTAATTAATTCACTCCTCTCACTAGTGTATCATTCGAGTTAGACTAGATACAACTAGCTCAAATGAATCTACCTGAGTTAAACTAAATACAACTCCTTAACTACTTCTTCCATCGTGTCATAACTCGCCACTTGAGTTCTGATTGAGTCCTTCATGCATTAGCTCCGATGAACCCTTGGGAATTGCGTAATTCCCTCGGTCCTACGATGTGCCACATCGTACCTCTGAAACAAAGTTCTCAAGAGAATAAGTTGTTGTTTAGTGTCCGATTACTATTGAGAGCTAATAATAATGCGACATGCATCTATTTTTAGATCGAAGATCTATAAATAGACTTCAGCTCAATATTCTAAAAATAGAATTTCATCTATTTTTTTCCAACAATGACAAATCATCCACAAATAGCATCCTGCAACTTCTGAAATATGATCATCATGTCTAAAAATATACTTGCGCCAAAAATAGCCTGCGGGCCCACTTAGTGAAGGCGACTCTTTTCACTAAGCTCATCATCTTGTTGAATCTCAACATTCTTCATGAGATATCACTAGTTAACACTAACACTTAGGCTAACTAGTGCCAAAGGAATCAAAATATGTGCCCAAAAAACAAATATGTGCCAAAGAATCATACACCTTGCTAGGCACTCTACCTCTAGGAGTGCAACATATTCATAAAAACCCTCAGCCTGAATTCATATAGATATGCAAGTTGTCGGCATTTTATAATAATTGAATCTCCTATTTAGATCGAAATGAATAATCTTCTGTCCATGGAAATGGTTCTCGAAAGTCGATAGATCCTGTTATTTCATAATCTGGCGAACCCAAAAAAATATCAGGACTTGGAACTCAATGACCACTTCTTCACACAACCTACACACCAGACACAACTTGGACACTAGGAATGTATCTTGAGAGATGGGGGAAACATGAGTACCTATATCTCGCATAACTTCAACTCATGGCACCGACACTTCTAATAAATTCACCAATTCTTTGATGCACCAAAAAATACATCATTCATGAACACCACGTAGCCAGAAGAAACCCTTGGCTACCGACACCAGTTTGCTCCACATGGAAAGTGTTCCCACACATCTAGAAGTGACCCTTAGCTATCAACACCTGATTTCTCCACACAACAAACACACTCGCGACTGACTCACTAGTCACACTCAACACAACAGTCAACACTACTCTTCGCACCAACCACACTCAGCATAACAATCACACCGTAGACTCTCACAACCTTAGCTCTAATACCAACTCAAAAATTATGGAAGACAATTATTGGACATTGGGTTTCAACTATCTGGTGAGACAATCACTCATCTAGGAGACTAATCCACTCACACTGACATTCACCAAGCTAACAATCAAGTGCATATATATAATTACAATCTAGTTGAACAAAACAAAATCCTAAAATATAAAATTTGAAAATAAAGAAAAACTAATTACAAGAATAAGTCCAAACAAAATTCTAGTAACAAATAACAAATTCTAATAATAAGAGATTCTAGATTTCTCCATTATTTTGAAAATAACTTCCTTCAATTTCTACCATTTGGAAGAAAAAGTTAAAAAAAAAAATGAATTTATTAAATTATTAACTTGCTCCTATATTTATATAATTCATTAAATCTATAAGCACTTCAAAACTTATCATAACATTATATATTTTCTTATTTAATTATTATTAAAACATTCTATATGCTATGGTTTAAGACACGTTTATACCATTTAATGACAAAGGAGTAATGAGGTTTTTTATAGTCTAGTATAAATACAAAAAAAAATCTAATAAAAAAAGTCAAATTTACCCTTTTATTAACTTGCGTCTCTACTTATATAGTTCATTAAATCTATAAACACTTTAAAACTTATCCTAACATTATACATTTTCTTTAATCACTATTAACATATTTTTATATGCTATAGTTTTTGACATGTTAGATACAATTTAATTGCAACAAGAATAATAAAGTGCTCAATTATATAGTATATAGGAGGAAAACAATTACCCACACAAATTGAATCCATTTAAAAATTAATACAATATAATTTTGCTGAAATTATTTTCATGTTAAAATAATTAAAATTTTATTATATTTTTTATAATTATTAGTTAAAATTAAATACAATTTACACCTTTATAAACACAAGTTTTTAAGAAAATAGCCATTGCATCTCACGTGATAAGAATTCTCCGCTCCATTAATTTATTCAATCAAATTATATGGAGTATTTGTACTCGAGCCATGTTTAATTTTATAAGATACTCTTTTTCTATTCTGGAAGGTAGTTCAAATATCACATATGGTACAAAGGAAGGCCCATAATCACCAACAATTCCACCAAATCCCAAACATCAAAGTTGATCCACTTGATGTTGAAGAGGTAACTACATCTATTAGGATTATTTTATTTCATATTGTATTATAAAAACAAATTATAGATATATAATTTTCAGAAGTGTTATTATTAAAGGCTAAAACTTGTTTTTGTTGATTATTAAAATTATTGGTAATTAATATTAATTTTTTTTTAATTTAAAAATATTTATGATATTTATATTATAAATAGAATGAAATTATTCATATATTTTTTTTCGGAGGACTATTACAAGGTAATCTAATTCCTTTTTTGTTTAATTAACGAGTATGAAACATGATGCAATAACGGTTCATTTTTGTCTTAATTAGACGATAAATTCAAAAAAAAATAATAATAATAATAATAACTTAAAATTATTTATAATCTTAAATTTAAAGAGAGAAAAAAAATAATTTAAAGCTTTTTTTTCATTTTCAATTTCATATTCAAAATTATAGAGGCCACATATCCCTCAGGTTTCTAGTGTTAAGTTGGATTCTATGAACTCCCCCATTTTGTTGTGTTGTTGCCTCCTCATGAACCCAAGACACTTCAATCTCCACACCAAACACACCTTGGCAAATAGCCTCAAATTTCCCATGTGCTTTATATAAAAGTCTTGAGGGAAATTTTTAAAAACCAAATTTCTCCCCAACTAATTTTCTTCGTTTATTTTCCAAAAAATGTTCACAATTTTTCATTTTATATGTCCAAATTTTATAGCATAAATAATTTTACTCTAATTCTTTTATTAAAATATCATCAAATATTTTATGGTTAGTATTTTAAAAAATATTAAATTTTGTCAAGATTTCTACACTTTAAAATAAGTATGGATCTTTAAAATTTTCCCTGCATTGCTCTTACCCAATGCATACACAAAGAAACGCATTCATTCCATTGGAAATAGGGATTTGATACGAGGTGGAAAGTTGTCATGGTTGGTAAGGGTTAGTCTCAATTAATGTCTAGGGTATAAACAAAGAAACACATTCATTATATTAGAAATCGGGGTTTGGTATTGGGTGACAAGTTGTCACATAGGATAGTCTCAATTAGTACCCATAGCTCAATATTTGTGATGATTAGATCTCAATCATCATTATTAGTTTTTGTAGTTTTTCAATTTTAGATATTGCAAGTATTAAGGTTGGAAACATGTTGCTTCATTATGCACATTAAAATAGCCTATTCTATTAATTACTCTATCAACTTGTTAATATGGTCAATTTAACCCAAAACTTTGAAATTGTAAATAATAAACAAAAAAACGTTAAATTAATCCTAACTCATAGTACATACGATTTCTTTCTAGCATTTTCATAATAATTTTTGATCAAATATCTTCATCTTAATATTATAAAATTAAATAATAATATTCAAATATAAATCTACATTAAATATGTTTTCAAATCATGAAAAATATATAATAAATATGTCACCCCTTCTCTCCTTCCATAAGAAAAATAAAATTTTCATTTAACAAATGCGATGAAGCTGGAACTTATATATATATATATATATATATATATATATATATATATATATATATATATATATATAAAAAAGATTTTAGAGGCCCTACTTTTCTTGTTGAAATCACGGATAAAATGTGACCTATTGCCAAGTTTTCTTGTAGATGGGTTAAAATATATGTAGTTAATTCGCAGTTGGATCCATTTCCTAGAACCCAAATGAACTTCTGTGTTATATATATATATATATATATAACACAGAAGTTCATTTGGGTTCTAGGAAATGGATCCAACTGCGAATTAACTACATATATTTTAACCCATCTACAAGAAAACTTGGCAATAGGTCACATTTTATCATGATTTCAACAAGAAAGTAGGCCTCTAAATCTTTAGGTTAGCAAGTTTCTCATTTTACATATAAATCACTCATTAATAAGAACCATGGATTTTATTATTATTATTTTTCATGGAATGCACAACCCAAACCACATGTTTTGTAAGTTAAAATAGTTCTTCACAATTTGGTTATCTTATCCAACAAACATATGCATTATGCATAATTATTTTAACACTTTTACCATGTTATTTTATGATTTTTTTTTAATGATTGTTGCACATATTGTATTCTACCATTTCATTTAATATGAGGTAAATGGATAAGGTAGGTAATGCTAATATCATAATGTATTGATTGATATAATATTGAAAAAAAATCAATTTAAAAAAATCAGTTTATGTATGCCATACATTAAATACAATGAAATATTAAAATATCAATTAAATAAATATTTCATATTTCATATTAATGGCTTATCTTACACGTCTTGATTATTTGATTAATATTTTTATATAAAGTATTTTTTTTAATTAATTTTATGAAATTAGAATAATAAAATCAATGTAAATCTATCTTAATTTTGAATTTATTAAACACTAAAAGGGATCAAAGTCTTTGAATGTGAAAAACTACTCTAAAATTTTTTACCATAAAAAAGGTTTGTATTTTAGGAAAATTGATGTCTCTCAATATTTGATGAATTCTAGATCATACTAAATTTACATTAATAAATTAAAACAAAATAGTTATATTACATTTTTAGATTTTACCCCAAATTCGAAACATGCAAACCCAACTAAATCATTAAATTAAAAACCATCATTAAATTTTAAACCGTTAAGTTTTTCCATATTTTTTTTTCAAAGGGAAAAAACTTGTAATTTTATTCAACTTTAAAAAGGGAACAAAATTACATTTTTGTAGTTGCTAACCACATTCAGTAAGATCACCCTCTGGGCTTATCTGCATAAGAAAAAACTGAAAAAAATAAATAAATAACAAAATTGGTGAAGTTAAGTGTTGTAATAATCACGTAACTTCTCTTTCTTTCTTTCCTTTCTTTTTATGGACCTTTTATTGGACACTTGACAAAACTGACAAGTGGGGGGGGAATCAGTTTAGTGCATTCATGGACAAAATTTTATATTTACATTTCCTTTAAATATTTGTCTGAACCATTAAATGAGCAGCATAACACCTTATGAACAACAAATTTTAAATATAAACATGTAACATGTAAACCACAATATAAAAGTCAACGCACAAATTCAACATATGTGGACACTAGATATAAGTGGAAACCCATACAAGGAGAAAAACATGAATTTTTTATTGTTGTGACACAAAGGCAAACTCTCAATTCCTCTATTACATCAACTTTTGGAGGCACCAACCTCTCTGCTATTCTACAAGCTACAACTTGATGGGAAGCTCCAACTCTCGCATACATAAAAAATTTTCAAGCAACAACCCACAAGAGGCTCCTACCTCAACAAGCTCCAACTAATTTTTTTTCAAGGTACAAATCAAAAGGATACTACAATCCCCTGATACATAAAAAATATAATGTGTTGGTTTACATGTACAATAATTTTGCATACCTCCCTCTTTTTTTCAACTTCTTCTCCTCCTTAAGTCCACTTCACATATGCTTCACCTATGTCAGGTAGCTCACGAAAAAAACTCAACTCTTCCACATACTCTCTAACCTCTCTAACCTTTCAACCTTCCAAAACCAAATATTTTTATAAAGATAGTCTGTTGGTTGTCAGTATTCCATGCAAGAATTGAAATGAACAAAATTTCCTCTTTACATTCCAAGGTTGTCTCTTCTCTTTCAAACTCTTTCAACTTTGGAATACTAAAGATACATAAAAATGGATTTCAAAACATGCATTAATATAATCCACCTTTAAAAATTACAACAGTAAACTTCCTATTGCATCGCAACATTTTAAGCACCACAAATTAACCTTTAATCAACTTTTAGTCATCCTTACACAATGCACAAATCAACCTTCAAATCTACAACATAGCATTTACCATTTCCTTTTCCTTGTAACATAACATTTACCATTGCCATTTTTGTGCATATTTACTACTATGTCATCATAACCCAATCAACATCTAGGTCATGAGAAACATATATGTTCTGCTTCAACCTCAACAACTTCTGCAATCATAGCATTACAACATCATAAGATATGCAAGAAACATAAGGGCTTCTTCACTTCAGAAACACAAGCACTTCAAACACCCTTTACAACATACCTTAATCTACAACATAAAATTTACCATTGCCTTTTCCTTGTAACATAACATTTACCATTGCCATTTTTGTGCATATTTACTACTCTGTCATCATAACCCAATCAACATCTAGGTCATGAGAAACATATATGTTCTGCTTCAACCTCAACAACTTCTGAAATCATAGCATTACAACATCATAAGATATGCAAGAAACATAAGGGATTCTTCACTTCAGAAACACAAGCACTTCAAACACCCTTTACAACATACCTTGTTGCTTTGCAAGCATAACAACAAACCCATTGGCAACGCAAACATATCAAGCATACTTTGCACCCAAACATAACAAGCATACCTTGCCACTCCTTTGTTATCAATGACAACAATTCCAACACCTTTTGTGATCCCATAAGTTAGAGTCGACTGGAACCATTGCCAAATCACTTCTAGTTATCTTAGATGGGATTTTTTTGTATGATTCTGATATTTCAGAAACATGAACTCTCTCTATGCCCATTGTCCCATTCTCTTTGTGTGCCACATTTTTATGTTGTTCTAGTTCATTAATCTCTTCTGATTTTGTATCATTTTGCTTGTGGGTTGCATTTCCATTCTGGACCAGAGCATCCCCTTCTTCTTGGTTTGGAGGGTTCTCCGTGATTTCTTCTTCCTCCTCTGTAGGGTAGGGATAAGAAGGCTACCATCCTTTTTTTGTGAGCCTGCCCATTTCTCCTTTTTGTGTTATTTTTTTCCTATGGGCATGTGTTCTGCAAATGTCATGTTTGGTAACATGATCAACATCTGAATGCTGTATTTTCATAATCCAGAAGTTGGGTCCACTAGAATTTTTTATGTTTCAGATGAATGTGATGAGATATACCCTTACTTAGGTCTATTTCCACATAGATTCTGGCGAAGGTAAATAATCTTTTCTTCATTCTTCGAATTCCATATTTTTGAATGACCCAAGGGTGTTCCAAATTTCCTCTAGATACTTGTGGTTGCAAAAAGGAAGGGGTAGATTTGGTGGCCTCACCCATATTTTCATTGTTGTGAACACTATTTTTGTGGCATCAAAATCTAGAAACTAAGGGGTAATGAAAAGCCATGCATTTCCCCTAAATCAAGACCCTTCTTTCAATTCTCTCTCCACATCTTTGTGGGTATCAAACTGAACAATAAAGAAACCTTATGAGCAAAGGTATTTGTCATAGTTCTTTGTTCAGATTATGAAAACTCAGTGATTCAACACATCAAATCTAAGATAAAAAAACCATTGAATCTGCAAATCAATGCCCTAGATTGAAGGACAAAAGAAAACTAATTACCTTTGTTATATTTATCTCCATGGTTGGCGCTTTTTGTTGTTGTTCAATAATGTATGGTCCAAAATTGTATTTTGTCAGGTTTGATGGATTAGAGCCTTTTCCCCGCAAAGCATCCTTGTAGGAAAAAGAGTCTCTTGGGTTTTTGGGTCTTGAAGCACCCCCTCGCAGCCTTTTAATAAATCCAATGGTGGGATTTCTTAAGACGTTGTAACCTTGTAGTTGAAAATGATCTTGTAGGTACTTCCCTTGATGAAGGAGATCTTGTGTATCTTAAATATATCCCGATTGTTTCTCAATCTGTTGCTTGAGATTTGTCACATAATTCGAACCTGAAACCCAAAAAAGGAAGGATTTCACATGAATATCCTTAATAAAGATTTGAAAATCCCCCCCTAATTCAAACCTTTTAACCCTTCACCAAATCCATATTGATTAGGGTATATGGTTTTATCTTGTATATTTTCTACATTTTGTATGTTATCCATATAGTGTGAACCAAGATCTAGGTTGCGGCCCAATAAAAACTTGGTAGTGGGCCGAAACATGTCTAATCTGTAGTAGTAATAGAAAGTGGGCCAAAAAACCATATCTAAAAAAAAATGAACCCTCGCTATCCTGAGTGACATTAACCCTAGAAAACAATGCAATGGGGTTGCTGGAGCATAAATTCGTGCCACTTCATCTGAGATCTTTGACTTGTTGGTTCAAGAGATTAGAGTTATCCGTCGCGGCGACAAAAGAAAAAAAAAAAAAAAGACCTTTGCTGCCATAATCCTAGGATTACTTCATTTGAAAGGCATTCCTGCCTGACCTATGTTGAAACCATGGCACTATCTTCTTCAAGAAGTTCAAAAATCTCAAGGTTATCCTTTGCACTATTCAGCCCAAAGGCCTTTTCATTCACCCTATCTAGGCCTACGGCCTCAACCTGCACAACGCGACCAACTTCCTACAAATATTTGGTAGTCAGAAGCCATAATTTCTCCTCCTATTGCAAGCATTAAGCTTTTATGTTAAAAAACTACCCTTTCAAATTAGAATTTGAAAAATCACATTATAAATATTGATGTATTTATAAACAACAAAATATCTCGTGAGAGACATTTTGCTCGACAAGTTCCAACATCATTATCATTTATAAGGAAAGAAATAAATATAGGGTAAGTTGCAACCCCATAAGATAATGAGTTTGTTTTGTGGATGGATAGGAAGGGGTCAATTTGGATATGGAAAGAAGGTTTTATTTTTCCCCATGCTTTGCTTTCCTTAATAAAAAGCAACACACTAAAATGTTGCTAATGTTTTTAATTATTTATTCAAATTTTATAAAATAAAAATATTAGATATTATTTTTGGATTAAGCATATAGACTAAGTGATTAAACGATGACCATATTCATGAACATTAGTGTTAACTAATCAAATTTCTCATGTTTTTTAATAGTCCACATAACACTCATTGCATCGTGTGATGCTCACAGGGGTGAAGAAGTGGGATTGATGCTAGTGAGATAAATCACATAACGTCAATCTTCACCTTTAGGGCTTGCATTTGATAGATTCCTTTGGTTCACGTGTGCTTAATTATGGAGTTTTCTCCACAATCAAGTCCACTTAACTTGCTACCCCATTTGCAAGACTGTAGTATGTATTATGTCATATGAACTATTCAATTAAAACTCTCTTCACTTTTTTCATTTAAGCATGGGTCATTCACAATGCAATATATTAGACATTATTATTGGAATTAAGTGTGAAAGACACACACTTAAAATAAACTCTCGCTCAAGCGTGCTTAATCATGGAGTTTTCTCCACAATTAGGTCCACTTAACTTGCTACCCCATTTGCAAGACCTTAGCGTGTGTTATGCCATGTGAACTATTTAATTAAAACTCCCACCATTTTTTTCATTTAAGCATGGGGCATTCAGAGTGCAATATTTTAGAATTACTGGAATTAAGTGTGAAAGCCCCATGCTTAAAATAAACTTTGGCCCAAACATACTTAATTACGAAGTTTCTGCACAATCAAGTCCACTTAACTTCTTACCCTATTTGCAAGACTTTAGCAAGTATTATGCCATATGAACTATTCAATTAAAACTCTCTTCACTTTTCTCATTTAAGCATAAGACCTTATATGAACTATTCAATTAAAATTCTCTTCACTTTTCTCATTTAAACATAAGACTTTAACAATGCAATATATTAAATATCATTTTTTACATTTTTGAAATTGAATACTAAAGCCCGTACTTAAATTTAAATTGTCAATATTTTTTAAAAACTATATAAAATCCTTTAACAATCTATTTTTCTTTTTAAATATCATTTAACATTTTAAATTAAAATTAATCAAATTTTTAAAAATGTCCTGAAGTCAAAAGTTTGAGTACAATCTTATTTAAACCTTAGTTACTTCACATTTTAAACCTTAATTACTTCACATTGATGGGTGATATGATCTAATTGAGAGGCTTATTTCAACGAGTCCATTACTTTCCTTGTACCCTACAACATCTTCCAAGCAAACTAACTTTCTTATTTCACACCCCAATATCTCCCTCCCTCCTACCTAACCGCCCACCCAACTTGTTTTTTTCCTCGTCTCATTGCCCTTCACCCATCGTTGCTGTTGCGGTGTAACAGTCAAGGTGGGATGACACGGGTCCTAATAACAATACAATGAAACTCCTCCAACTCATCTCAGGGCGTACAACTCAGAACTAAACTCAGAGCGAATGACAATAGCCAGAGCAGGCAGTGGCTGGAATTTTGCCTTTGCATTTGCCTCTGTGCTCTGTACATTGGCTTCGGCCTCGGCCTCGGCCTCATGTCAGGGCCGTCGTTGTGGGAGAGATGTGTTCCCTGCTTCAATAAACAAGAAACCATGGGAGCTTAATTTTTTCAGCAGTAACAGGGGAGCCCGAGATTTCCCCGACTGGGAATGGAAATATGCGGCCAATACATTTCTGAAATGCAGGGTGTGGCAGGAAGAAGAAACAATTTATTCGCCTCTGAGCTGCCCATATCACTACTACTGCACCAACAGCATTCACCCGAGCAGCTACCCCGCCATTGCCGACTGGTTTGCTCTGGCTCTGGCAGCAGCCTCGTTCTTGTTTTTGGGCACCGTGGTTCTATGGGAGTCCAGAGGTAGCCTCTTCGGTCGGGTCTTTAGTAAGAGCAGGGCCAGATACTGGCTGCCTTCCGGCCCCCTGATCCTTCCCCTGACGCTTCTTCCCCTGGCCAAAGGTCACAGGATCGATTCTCTCTTCCCTCTATCCTACATCGCTCCCGCCTGGCTCCAGCTTCTGCATATCTCAGCTCTGGGGAACTTGGGGTCTTACGAGGAGCTTTTTGCCGGGCGAGTCCCTGTTAGAAATCGAGTGAATGCCCTGGTTTTTGAGGTTTCCATGGCTTCCGGGATCGTGCACGCTAGTCTCTATGTGGACTCTGTGGCGATGCCTTATTTTACAGGCCTGGATGCCTTTATGTCTTCGTCCCTCTCTGGGATTTGCACGTCCTGTGTATGCAGGAGGGAGCCGCTTGTAGCAGGAGGGGCCTTTTGGCCTGGGGCCTGGTCATATGGGAGCTTCGTTGTGGCCTCGGCATTGTTGCTCCGGTTGGGTTTTGGGTTCTTGCAGTATAATTGGAAATGGAACAGATTTATCAGAGAGATTTTGAATTTTGGGGGGCTGGTTATGGAATTCATTGGGTGGATGGTGACTGTGTGGGAGGTGATGCAGCTGTTAAGTGTAAGAATTCCTTCAGGGCAGCAGGGGGTGCCATATCCATTTGTGATTTGCCCTCTCACCTTCATGCTCATGTTTGTCCTCTGCAAAATGATTTGGGTGGCCATCAAAGCTAATATTAATACTAATAAGAATGCCATCTGAACCTCGTGAGGGAAATCTCTCGTCATTGCTTGGCTGGTTAGAGAACCCAAGCACAATGACAAAGTAATCAATTCATTGTATTACAATTTTAATACAATTCTATGTATCAAAATGCCAAATGCGTTCATGGTTTGTTGGCTTGAATGGTGATTTAATAATAATAATAATAGAGTTTTATATAATTTATAATTTAAATCAATAAGCAACTCTAATTGTAATGGATAGTTCAATTGGTTGAGTTCTTATTGCTAAGTATTTTGTCAATTGGGAGGTCATGGGGTCAAATTTCCTCTACCTTTTTCGGGTTAGGTCCAACTAGATAAGTCGGCGGGTAGATCCCTTTGAATTAGGGATGTAAGATATTTTGGGGAATAAATATTGACATAGTCTAACTTATAGATAAGATAAGATAATTATATTTATATCCAACTAATGACCATAAAGTAAGTCAAAGGGACTCTTGAGTACAATGATGTCCATACAATGTGAGAGAACCAAACAGTGTCCTATAAAAATACAATTAATACAAAAGGTACAACGCAGGAACATAAAGATATAATGTATGGAATGCCCAAGCAGAGAAGATCCGGGAGCTAATGAGCCTGAGGATCAAACCCATCTTTCCTAACATTTGACGATGAATGAACAATAAAGAAACTCCAAAAAGTCTGTTGGCCCGATGAAGGGCCAGTGGAAAGTGCAGACTGTCCACTAGATCATTGCTTGAGGGAGTTCATGCACTATTGAGGTCTGAAGGACCTAGTGTGTCTCCTAGGAATGGATCTGAGACAGATTTGTTGATGAAATCTTGTGGGGGAGGGTGAGGTTCCACGGATCCTCACTGATCTAGAGCATGGATATGAACTAGTATCAATCAGTCTCTTGGTGCCTTGTCTGAAGGTAGTACCCTAAAAATGTTGTGATCCTCCATGTGGGGTCTGGTTTGATGGGAGGCTGAAGAATATGCACTCGAAATCTGAGAGCCTCCTGCATATATAGGGCCAAACATCTCTGATCGGGATACCTGAAAAGGCCGGCCAGGGTCTAAGAATCTTTGAACAAGAAATGAAACCTTCCTCTGATCTCATAGTAGACAGGGCATCCAAAAATGAAGTGCACCTCGGTCTCCACATCCTGTAAATGACATACCTAGCAGATTATGTCTGGTCTATCAATCTCGTGGTCTGTCTCTACCCGAAGTCTATGAGAGCCTACTCTGAACCGACCTAGAGGAAAACGAAGAGCATGCATCCAATGGTGAAACGTGTACTGGGGTTGAACAATGAGCTTGTCTCTCAACTCCAAGAAGTGCTCAGCATAGAGGGCCATCTTTGGGTGCAACCCCCCCGGAGGATTGACCCAGGTGACTTGGACGAACTGCCTGTAGATGTCCTCCCTGATGATCTTGTTCAACTCCTGTCTAGTAGGTAAAATGTGATCAGGAGCATCTAAGGAATATCAGAAAGGAGGGAGACGATTCAACTGAATGCCCACTGATTCTACGAGATCTGAAACACCTGTAACCCAACATCTAGCTCGGCCCGAGGGAGTAGAACAAGAAATAGTCTCTGGAGAGCAATATGCCAAGTAAGGATATCGGTCCCTACTCTGTATTGAGTCTATAAAGCCTCATACACGATGCAAGAATGAGACCAAACTGAAGAGTGTCAAGTTGAAAGGGATGAGCTCCAAACTCTGCAAGGATGATGTGCTGAGGTACTGTCTGTTTGCATCTAATGAGGCAGCGGAGAAGAAGAGTCTGGGCTCTCTCAGCTGAAGCCCAATCTGACCAAAGTAAAGATGGTCCCCAAATCTCTGAGCCATATAGAACAGTGGGACGGACCAAGGTGCCCATGAGACTCATCTTGGACGAGATGTCGTGGAAGTGATGTCAAAATCCCTATCTTTTGAGATGTCGATATCTGTAAGTCTCTGGAGTAAGGCTTCCCTTGGAACAGAGTCAAAAGCTTTCCGAAAATCTACAGAACAACAGTAGACTTTCGAAGAGTAGTGTCGTGCCTCCTCAATCACAGCACGAAGGGTGAAGATGTGGTCAATGGTCTGATGAGCCGATCGAAAAACTGTTTGTCCCCTAGCTCTGAGTTGTCTCTGCTCAGGGTCACTGGAGAGCTTCCTATGTAGAACAGTAGCACACAACTTCAAGAACGTGTGGCCCATCGTGATCATTCTGTAGTTACTGGGATTTGAGTTGGAGCCTGATTTGTGGATCGGATGGACGATGTGGTGTGACCAAATTGACATTTTTTCATGAAATTGTTTCTCATTAATTTTAATCAAAATTTGACAGAGATTTTTAAAAACTTGAGTTTGAATTGTTTAATCTGCATAATTTGAGTGCCCTAGTGGTTTTTCAAGGTGTTGAATCCATATATGCATTCAAAAATGTATTTTAAACAACAAAAAATCTTGAAATTGTATTACCGAATTCTCATGAATTCCGATGAAAAAGGCTATTTCATCTATAAGTTAGACTACACCATAAACATTTACCACTTTCACCCCTCTTGTAATTCAAGGCTACACAAGGTGAGAGTTTGGTTCATCTGTAGCATGCAACACTAATGGTTAAGACAAATTACGTTTTGATATGTTGTTTCATCATGACACTTAGAGTTATGGAAATTGTTTGATATTGGCAAGCCTCCAATATGTTATATCACCTTTGGATTCATCTTTGATGGCTCCTTGCTATGGTCTTAGTACTGAAACGAAAGGGGGATCCTGTTGTGGCCCTTTCTAATAGTGGTGTCTTTTCTTGTCCTCATGGCTTAGAGACATCCCAACAATAGGCAACGTAGCCCTTATCGTTGTCCTCTTACCTATGCTCAACACGAAGCAACATCCTCAACAAACATCTATTAAAATTGTACTCCTCCTGAAGCTAAGGCAACCATTGAGTCGATTGAAGTTGAAGCCCGCTTGGAGAGGGATTTTCTTCCATATATTGAGATTCGAGGGGAGTCACCCCACCAAGTTCCTGATACAAGCACCTTCAGAACTTGGGCTACCTAATACTTTAAGGCAATTGACTTATATTGGAAGATAACAACCATTGTGAATGATGTATTAGCAGAGCGGAGTGAGAAATATTAGGCGATCCTACTCCAATTGGATGAACTGCAACTTGAAATTAAAGCGTTAAATCACAAAATTCTAGCTTAGGTTCAATTGATGATGGACTTCAACATTCTTGCATTACTAAGAACCTATGTCTAAGGCTTATATTTCAGTCATAAATCTTCCTTGGTTTAAGTTTCTTCATGCTTATGCCACTTTTTACCTTTTTGTTTAGTTTAATAAGATTGGGAATCATTGCCTCTTATATCACTAGACATAGGCTTTTAAGAAATGTATACTTAGGCTTAGAACTTCTCAATTATGATTTTTGGACTAATAATATATCACAGACTCTATGAATAAAACCATTTGTTTTTACTATTAGTTTGGTTTTCCTAGTGGCAAACAAGCAATACAACCTTTGTACTATTTTGCATTCATCAATTAATATTTAAATTTCCACATAAGTTATAACAAAAAATTACTAATAACAATAGTAATAAACAAAAACATAGCCATTATAATAATAAAAAAACATAAATTTAGAAAACCCTTCGATGTTATAAGGTATCACGTAACTAGTAAACACCCATGCACTTGATTGTGCTTGTGTTTGTTTTTCACTTAGAATATAATACAATGCCTTTTATTATCTAATATAAATATCATTTGATTTAACTCATTAATTATATTATTTATGATGACTTGTTCTTGGAGTGAAATGTAAGTATGTCTTAAGATTTCAAAGGTAACAAGGTTGTAGTAATTAATACTATATATTGAATCTATTTAATTTTTAATTTTTTTAGTAAAAAAAATGAAATAAATCCTTGATGGGTGGGTGGGAGATGTGGATGAGCAAAGTGTTGGGGGTGAGCCCGCTACCCCACCATCTCAAGAAAAATTTAAAAGGGGTGGTGTGGCATGCCCCTATGCATGTGTATGCGAATGTAATTGGTGAATATGAAGTGGCCTTTCTCTATTCTCGGTCCAACCTTTGTTACTACTCAACTAAAGCAGAGGTTTAGCATAGGTGAATCAGCCCCCTCTTTGGTGTAAGTGGGGTGGCAGATGGGGGCTTTCATTGTGGAATTCTTGCAAAGTGATATGTTTTTGGCAGTCCTAGTGCTTTTTCTTATTTTAAAACCAATCCTAGTTTAGTTTGAAGACAAGTGGGGTATTGTGGTTGTGGTGGTTTGTACTATGATAATCGTGGGCCTGGGATCGAGAAGGAAGAGTCCTCATGAAGGAGTCGGAAGTAAAGCCTCAAGAGCATGGGAAAACCTCATTTTAATGGTGGGTTCACTGGGGTTGTGCTTGTTTCTTTCGCTAATGCAGAGTCATTCTCGACAATCAACGTCAACTCGCTTCTTGGGTCAAGCAACATGGCCTTTCTAGCAATACTTTCTCACTCTTCGTCCTGATTTCCCTTACTTCCGATAGAATAATTGTTAGTTTTTTATGGGTGGTTGTTTTGAAGCGATTATTCTTAGAAGGCAAGAAGGGTGACATGAATGATATATCTTGAATTATGGGTTGGCTATCTCTCTACTTCTCTCTGGATCCATTTTTTTCCCTCCCTTTATCTACATACCTGCTCCCATTTTCTACCTGTATAAGTCTCAGTCTTTCCTTGACTTGTATACTTCTCAGTTTTACCCTAATTTCTGCTCTTTCTCCATTGGTTATGTTGCTACTATAGTATCCCCTTGATGTTTGAACAACATGAGCACCCAACCTCAACAACACATGCACAGTCACTGAGGTGGATGGGGCGGTTGTGGAGGTGAGGGTGGTCGTGCTTCCCAGAATAGAAACCATGCCTAAGCACAGGTGCATGACGTTGTGAAAATTTACTATGTTGTTATTCCTCATGATATTTGAGTAGATATTAGGTTCTTAGAGACCTAACTTGTTAATGATCATCTTGTTTTTTTCAAACTCAGACATTATTGAGGATGTTTCCCATTGGGTTCTCGACCTTGGACACACTAGGGGAAGACAAAAGCAATATATAAACTCAATAACTCTCCAATGACAAATCAAAACCCTTATTGGTGGAGTATTAAATGAGAAGCAAGAGGAACAATATGATATCTATATTGCCTTGAATGATAAGCATACTCAAAGATTTTCAACATTCTTGTCTGGAAATTATGGATGCTCGGATCGCTCACCTTGAGAACCACCTCTAATGTGAGCTTAATTCTCTAGCTCCTTCTGGTTCCAACATGAAATATCCTGCACATGTGACCTCTTTATATTCCTGAGTTCTGATGATTTCCAATGATGTTTTCCTTTCCAATGTCTTAGTTGATAGGTTGTGCGACCTTCGGTTAATTTTGCACTGGTATGAATTTTTCTCAAGAAGGTAGTCAATATATCTGGTTTCCCTAGAGTCAGATTGAGACATCCTTTGGCGATCTTAGAAAGAAATGGAAAAATGACAGATGTATGCTAATGTTTTGAATTTATGAGGTAATACAAACTTAAAATTCAAATAAAAAAGAAATAACAATAGGTTTTAAAACAAAAATGTGTTATCAAATTTAAAAAATCAATAGGATTTAAGATGATAAGGTCAATTATAAGGGTAAATAGTTTTCGGGGGAACTACCTAGTTATATTATTTTTTACTTTTCTTCTTATATGCTTACTAAAACTTCAAGTGTAAGCACTTGTTGGATATGAAATTAATTTTTGCATCCAACAAGTACTCACACTACATACTTCTTACTATATCAATAATAAGATAAATTGGAAACACTTGAAAAAAACAACTTATTTGAAAAGAAAAATTTATTCTAGTTTATCTCAATGTGGATCTATTAAAAGTATCTAGCGTGGGTACTTGTTGAAATTTTGCATCTAACAAGTGCTTACAGTTAAACTTTTAGAAAACCTATAAGAAGATAAGATAAAAAAAATAGTTTTCTTTATTTTTCTTTGAAAATTATTAACTGTTATTTAAAGATTATTTTATTATTATCCTAAGAGTCCTATTTTAGACATCAAAATTCCTTTTACAAGCCATACATGATGATGGATTGGTTGAATGATGTTTTCACCAAAGGGTTGGATATGGGGTAGATTTAATTGGATGAGACAAGTGGCCAAAAATAATGGTCAATCTCCTTGAACAAATTGAGAATGATATCAACCTTACCCCCCATGAATTATAAAAACTTGTTCAAATCTTATGGCCATGCTTACAGATATATCCATGATTATCAATTCTACTCTGATAATAGCTCAAAAAAAAGTTATCTAATATTTATTTGTCTTGATATTTAAGGGGGTCAAGAAGACAGATTACCTTGCTCCTATTCAACACTTAGTTCTCTTTCCTTTCTTTCCCATAAATTAATTTTAATAATTAAAAAAATGTATCAATATTTTCCCCTTGAATTTTAAAGGTTTCATTGAATGTTATGGCCATGCTTACAACTGTATCCCCAATTTTTTATTATACTCTAACAATAGGGTATAAGGGATTTCTCTATTCTTGAGTTATTTTGAGATCTAAAGGGGTTAAGAAAAGTGATTACAGTTTCTCCCATTCAACATTAGTTCTCTTTCCTCTCTTCCTCATAGATCAATTTTAATAATAATAAAAAATGTCCTCCTGATGACTATTGTTATAATATTTAGGCAATGCTTGAATGATGAAAATGAAGATTTCTTTATTTACAAAACTCAAAGCTCTAGGTTTTTGTACTACTCATGTTGTTTGATTTTCAAGGGATGCCCTAGTGTTTGAATTTTATGATTGCCTTATCTCATTGGGCCCTCCTTTATTACCACCTATTTTGATGAATTCAATGTTCATTAGAATAATAAAAACATTGTTTTACCATGATGTGAACATTGTTAGAGGTAGAAAGTGTGTTTCTAAATCCATTTTTTGGTGGCTTCTTTGAACAACTAAACTACAGGTATGGATTTAAAGATTGAATTAGGAGGACAAGAGGGATTGTTTAGTGAAGGTGGAGAAGTATTTGAGAAAATATCATTGTAATCGTGACACTAATTTTTTATAGTGATTTATGTACAAACAATACAAAAGAGTAAAATATAAGGCTATTGATTATTTACAACAATGGCTAATATGTTGATAGGTAGGCAAAGGTTCCCAATATTATACACCAAAATATCTAGTCACAAAGAAGATGTAGACTTCAAAAAATTGATAATAATGCCAAAAATAACCAATTTTGAACATTATCTAAATTATATCTACACTTGAATGATTAGTTATTGGCACAAACTTTACAATGATCAGCACTACAAAATTTGGAGGCTACATACCATGAAGGAGAATAGTCTGTTATTGTGAAGGGTGCCATACCATCATGATTTTAAGATTGAATTATTGGCATGAAGGGTCCCATGCCATCATGATTAGTGTCCACCTATGCATTCAATTTAATTTTAAGGTAAGGCATGATATGTAAAGTGTTATGCAACCAGCTTAGAAAATAGAAGAAAAGATAGATCACGACTTAGAACTCAAACTCTTCAAGGGGGAAACCTCCTTTACATTACATAAATGAACAATTCTTGGATGATTAAATGAAAAAACCTACCTTATGATTCTAAGGGGTCACAATATAACAATATGGGGACCACATGGGCACAACAATAACAATAATGGGGCTACACCTATGGGGTACAATAATAATAATATGGGCAGTACATGGGAACAACAATAACAATAATGGGGCTACACTACCACAAATAAGGGTCTACACTAGTATTATGGGGACCTAACATGCCCCTCTCCTTCAAACAAGTGTTTTCCTTGATGGTTGACTAGTTATGGATGATTTTGTATAAAATTCTCATCCTCCCAATCGAATCTTCAGCGGGTAAGTTCTTCCACTTGATGAGATATTTTGAAATTGATCGATTTCGTAGCTGTCGAGTTCTTCTTTCCGTGACTGCTTCAGGTTCCAATATGATTTTTCCTTCCTCGTCAAGTTCTGGAAATATTTTTTGAACTAAGATCGTGTCACCTATAACCTTATTTAAGAATGAAACATGGAAAATTGGATCCACTCAGGAAGATGCAGGAAGCTCCAATTTGTATGTCGTAGTACCAATATTTTGCAACACCTTGCAAGGACCATAATACTTTGGTGATACTTTATTATCTTTCTTAGCTTGCTTGAGGGACATTTGTTTGTATGGTTGTAGCTGTAAAAATACCTAGTCACCTACATAAAAACTTCTTTCGCTACGATGTTGATATGCCTAGTGTTTCATTCGATTTTGCGCCATAGTGAGGTTATCCTTTAAGAGTTGGAGAAATTTTTGTTGACGCTTGATGTGATCTTCCACTGCTTGAACCTTAGAATTGTCTCTTAAAGATGATGTGATGGATAGTGGATGATATCCATAAAGTGCCATAAATGGGGTCATTTTTGCTACAGTATGGAAGGAAGTGTTATACCACTATTCAGCCAGAGGTAACCACTTGACCCATTGTGTTTGTTTATCAGATACAAAGCAACGAATATATCCTTCTAAAAATTTTTTCATTATCTTATTTTTCCCATCAGATTGAGGATTAAATGATGAGCTACAAGCTAATTGAGTACCCAAACAAGAAAATAATTTCGTCCAATTTTTTTTTGTAAAAATGGGATCTTTGTTTCTTACAATAATCTTTGGGTTTCCATGTAGCTTTCGAATTGTTTCCATAAATGCAATAGAAACTATACTGAATTTAAATGGATGAGATAATGCACCTAATAAAGATGGAAACATTTTTTATCCAAATTCATTCATTATTCATTAAAAATAGTTCAATAAAATCAATGCTATCCCTAAATATATGTTATCCATTTGTAGTATGTTCGGTTTCAATCATGTTTTTCCAGATTCAAATATATGATATCCATTTGTATTCTATTCAGTTTCAATCATGTTTTTCCAGATTCAATATTTAAAATGCTTTGGATATCAAGATTAATTGGTCCACGTCATTCAACTCTATTTTTCTCATTTCTAACATTTAAGATTCAATAATGTTGACTAGCAAAAAAAAACTCTCACTTTCTACTAAAACCGAAACAAATTTAGAAAAAACAATTTGCAAGGGTATGGAAAATGCCTATTCTCCGCATGTCAAGCTGTCACAGACACTAAATGAGATTCTTTTCATTATGAAAGTCAATCTTTCTGGGCACCTAACTCCACAAAACTTTAATTCAAACATATATTAGGGTTTTAAATATTCAATATTCATTTGTCACATCTGTATATTGCTCTAAGAAGTGCTTTACAACTCAGTATAAGACGCAGATTTGCCACTTAACATTTCATTAAATAAATGAATAATATGAAATATGTTATTCAATTAAACATTTTAATTGAACTATAAATTATATAATCTATAACTTATAATGATGGAATAAAATTATTTTTTCTATAAAAATTTTCAAGCTCCATATTGGGAAAAAGAATCTCACTCAGCTGTAAAAATTAAAAACACCTAGTTCCTCAAAAAACATCAAATTAGAATTTATCTGTAATGCAAAAAATTATATAAGATTAATTTGTCAATACATGAAAATGAATAAATACATTCAACTCTTATTACATATAAAATGTAATGAAAACAATATAAAAACAATAAATATTTCTAAAATATAAATAAATTAAATTGATATGAAATTTATAATGTTATTTTGTGAGGTAAAATTTATCCAACTAAAAATTAATATGTATCTAAGATATATAAATGATGTAAATTGATATTATAGTGAAAATAGATTTATCAATTCTTGAGGTGCCAATTTTTTCTAGAGTGAGAAACAATTTGATCCCTTTTAGCACTTAATAAATCGAAAGTTAAAATAGATTTAGACTGGTTACGTCGTAAGGTGTTCCCTTTTGAAAACAACGTCCCTCTTGTCTTACATGTATTACTATGCTTCGTCTGATCTAATGTTAGATGATTCAAATGTTTTCCACCGTTCAATCAAATATCTTGTCATAACTGAAACAATATCGATCTTCCATCCTTGGAACAATATGAGTAACAAGAGGATGCTTGATGCTCCTCGTGGGAAACCCATCTCTTTTCCTGCTGAAGGAATCATTCTTGTTCTCTCTTCTTTGACAACGGAAAAATATTCTCCATGGTGGATCAAACTGCTTCGGTAGGTTTCTGAACAAACATGTGATTTTCTTTTTCAAAAGGTCTAATTAGGCATTTTTGTCATTAATATTTTTTATTTCAAAAGTTCAAATGTTTTGCAAATTGTGAAATACTATATAAAATACCCGTTTCATTGGAAATACATAGAAAGAATTAGTGTTACATTGAAGGACATAGGAAATCTATTGGATGCTAAAGGTAGACCTATAGCGTTTCAGACGCAGAAATTCCAAGCATAAATCGCATAGGAGCCCATTATCTGAGATTTTGTCTTCTTGTCCCATCCAGTGGTTTTTTTAAAAACCCCATTATCTGAGGGTTTATATTCGTCCTTTGTTCAATAGTGTTTTAGAAGTCCTCGTTATCTAAGGTTTTATCTTCTTCCTCTGTCTACTTTCTTTCTTTTAAACTACATTTTATTGAAATATTGTAGTTGCTGACTTACTCTTGAATAGCAGAAGCGACCAACCAGAGCATTCAAACTACAACAAAAACTGGCCCAAGCTCCCACTTTCTTTCGTTTAAACAACATTTTATCGAAATATTGTAGTTGTTGTCTGGCTCTTGAATAACAGAAGAAACCAACCAGAGCATTCAAACTACAAATAAAGCTGGCCCAAGCTCCCACTTTCTTTCTTTTAAACTGAATTTTATCAAAATATTTTAGTTGCTGACTAGCTCTTGAATAGAAGAAGCAACCAACCAGAGCATTCAAACTACTACAACATCCGGCGCAAGCTCAGGAAGAGTTAAATAAAGCAAAAAAAATGTCTCAATTAATGATACAAAGGCTCAAGCTTTGCGAGGCCTAAAAGATATCAAAATGCTCATTGAAGAAACTAGTGCAAAACTTGATGATTCTGAAAAAAGGTATTGGAAATTACCGAGAATGAAAAATTCTCAAACCCTCATCTTACAACAAGCCTCTAAGGAAGTTACAAAGGAGAGAGACAAGGAATCACAATCTAAGCTTGAAGTTGTTGAAAGACAACACACAATGGATGTGGTTTCCTTTCTTTCTACTTCTCAAGATATGGAAAGTTTCTAGCCAAATTTGTTTGAAATAATGGAAGTTCAAGGGGTTTTGAAAATGCACATATGCCTTTGTCATTCAGACACTCACAAGTTTAGGACTATGAATCAAAACAATTTATTAATAAAACACAGGAAGCAAGGTTTGTGCCTAATTTTTCATCATTTTGTGTTGTTATTTCCACCTATGGAACCCAAATTATTGCTCTCTCTTCTTTGGCAGTAGCCAAAGATTCACCACGCAATAGGTTTTCTGAACAGGTGTGTGGTTTTTGAACAACTGTGTGGTTTGTTTTTTTGAAAGGTGTCATTCGACGTAGGTCTCCATGCTTCTTCATATTACCGAATATAACCTGCCAGTTGAAATCTTAGTTAGGATACTCTGCTCTTTTATTTTTCAATCATTTAACCAAAATATCCAAGAACCGACATTCAACCTTACCAAAAAGTAACTGTAGTAAATGTGTGGGATCAATAAGAAGGGCTAAAAGCCAATAAAAACAATCTAAATGTGATATATTTAAATAATCCACAATCCATTTTGGATGTTATCCTCTTTTTCTCTCTCTCTTAACTATGGTGATGAGAAGAGTTTTGAGAAAATTTTCAACTCCCATAGCACTTAAATAAAAGGAAATTCCAAAGATTCTCCTGTTGTCAACAACCTAATCATAGAAATATTCATGCAACACTACCAGTGTAAACACATATGCTACTCAAAGAAAATAAAACTGAGGAATTAACTAAAATACACTGAGAGGGATTACAATCTTAGGGGTTTCAAGAAAGACACAGGTACTTGCTACATGGGTTCTCTTCTTTTCTACTAGAGTTCTGGTCACCATGCAGAGAACAAAGAGGAACATGCCAATATTTATCCTCTGTAAAATAATCATTCCATGATCATTGCATGTTGTTTTTTTGGACAACGGTACAATTAAATGGTCATAGATAGCTATGAAAATGAGTTCAACAATGGTGGAAAATGCCATAAGAGAAGATGGTGGCATTTGAAAATGGGAACCCATGATTCTATCCATGGAAGTGCCATGTTTTAGGAAAAATGTTGTGTCCTACGAAAATGTTATTCAAAAGATCAAGAAAAATAACTAGATGGGAACCACCCTCATTGTAAGGTTGGTTTCTTCTACTTGAGTTACAGTGCAAACTTTCCACAAATTTGGCTTAATCCATCCATTGGTATGATAAGTTTTATATTCAGAAGAAGTGTGCACCATTATTTTTGCTTTATCCAAAAAGCTAATTGCATGCCAAGCAAAGGCATATATCAAAGAGTGAACCTAACAACATTAAATATTCATTTTAACATTACAAACTTCTTAACTGCTCCAAACACAAGGTAATCCAAGTAGCTCTTACTGCTGTAAAGTACGAACACCAGATACTATGTTTTAGTCATTGTATAGGGAAGCATTTAAATTTCTACAAGATTAAATAGTGAAATTAAAATAAATAAATAAAATCTCGAAGTGAATATGAAGGTTTCCACAGTGGGATATCATGTTGTTAGTAAATTTCCTTTGAATTTTTTTTTATGCTAGAATCTAGACAATTGTTTTCAAAATAAATTTTCCAAAAACAAAATGCCATCTCAAACTTTATAAATATATAACTTACTAAAAATTATTTGTGTGAGGTAACAGTTGGCATAAGCTCAAGAAGAGTTTAAAAAGGAAAATGAACAGGTAGTAATTATTGAGAATGTCAAGGGTCAAACATTGCGAGACCTTGAAGAGGCCAAAAAGCTCGCTGAAGAAACTAGTGCAAAGCTTGAGGATCCCGAAAAAAGGTCTTGGAAATTAATGTGAATGAAAAGTATCAAACCCTCATGTTACAACAAGCTTCTGAGGAAGCTGAGAAGGAGAGAGATAGGGAATGACAGTCAAAATCATCCCTTTGATTATTTTCCAAGCAAAATCTTGATCTCCTTAAACTACTCATATTTTTAATCGTGATCTCCTTAAACTACTCATATTTGATCAAATTAGTTGATGCTTTAACCTATCACACTAGGAATTTTCATGTCGTGGACCACCCTAATGTCCGATATTTGAGCTACCAATGTCCAATATTTGAGCTATAAATTGATAACTCAAATATTGGACATACGGGTCATCAACAACATGCACAGTCTTGGGGTAATAAATTAAAGCATCAAGTAATTGGTGCAATTAAACACTGCCATACGACTAATTTCCTAAGCTATTACCCAATGTCAAAACAAAAATCATCCTAGTCATTATTGATATCATCATTGTTATCTCTATTAAATTCAGAATTATCACCTTTTTATAATTATAATTTTCATTGCGATAATTTTTATTGCTCTTGGTGCTCTCCAATCCAACCCAGAATGGTAGATATGTTGTAATTTAATATTTAACACTTTATCAAACTCCATAAAATAAAAATAAAAATAAAATAAAATAAATATTAATATATAAAAAATTCACTCGATTAAAAAAAACTCTAAAAATAAATCTAGTGAGCAAGCATAAAAGCGCTGACCAAAAACGGAAATTGGCTCAATCCCCGATCTACAATAATGGATAAACGTCTTGAAAGGGCCTATTCCATAAAAAAAGGAAATATAATTTGGTGCCCCAATGAATAAGAATAATTTACTATTATTAGATATAATATTTTTAAATATTTTGGTTAATTCTAATTTAATTCTACCATTTAAAATTAAATTAAAATTTCATATGAAAGATTGCAAAGATAATATGTACAAAGTAATGGAAATAAATATTATTATGTCGTAAGGTGTTCTCTCTCGAAAGGATACCCTCAACTGACACTCTGTAATCTTGCGCACCGTCACATCCAATGTTAGATGATTGAAAGTTTTTCCACCATTAGATCTCATTGTTTTAACGATCAAATGATTCTAGTTGCCACTTTGTACTCTTTGCACTACCAAATCCAATGTTAGATCTCATTGTTTTAACTATCAAATGAATGTTGATTTGTGCAACCTGTAATTTTCATTTGTATTTTGAAGAGTCGGGAGGGTTTTAGGCATACTCGAGGCTTCGAATTCAATTTGCAGAAATCCACTTGTGAGATCTAAGAATTGTGTGAGGTTCCTCTAGATTTCATATTAGGTTCTTAACTAAATTATTTTGAATTTCTTCTTATGTGTATTCCTTTTCTCATTCACAATAAGCTCATGAATTAATTTTCTGCTCCAATTTATTTTATATGGTTCAAGTACCTTTTTATTATGAACATTGATAGAATTATTGGGGAAGTAAAAGATATACTTAGTTCAATGTCAGTGGAGGATGGAGAACTAATCAGACCCTTGAATGACCTATATCAATGTCTTTATATGGTCGATAGCATTGAGCAGTTTTGGATTGATAGCCATTTCAAAAATAAGATAAAATTAGCACTGGATCATGTTTACAGGTTTGTCCACGTATCCTTATAATCATTTTTCATCTATACTTTATAAATCAAATAAACAATATTGTGACAAATTTTGGAACGAAAAAGGCATTAGACGTGGCTGAGAAAGTGTTGTAACTGATCTTAACTCAACCACCGTGGGTCTTCGAACTCTCTGGATACACAATGTCATCACGTATGTCAGGGTTTTATTAATTAATTACTCTTTCAATTTTTCATTATAATTGTCATTTATGTGGAGACGTTGCCTAATGTTACTTTATACATTGACACCAGATGTTCTGGATCATTTCAAAAATGAGAAGGGTTAGGTTATGACCTGCTCTGGCATTCAAACATAGTGAGAGATAAGAGGTGTTCTCAATTTATTTTTGGCATCTCTCATTTCCTTTCCCGGCGAAAAATTTATGGAGGAGGTTGAAATATTATCTACAATTTATTTAAAATATGCCCTACAAAATATTTTGACCTTAGGTCTTTCACAAGAGGTGAGGTCGTAATACAAATACCACTTAGCATGCTATTTCATTATTTGTTGCAATGTGTGTTTATACTTCAAAATTTTTGGATCGCATATAGAGTATATTATTGAATATGGTTGGCACACAAATCCGCCATTACTGGAAACAAGAATGTATATTGAAAAATTTAGACATGACACCATATTTGAGTAGGCCCATTAATTTTATTTCCATATCTTAAAGACTAGGTATTTTTTATGTTAATGTTTAGTTGAATGCACAATAATACTCGGATAGATCGATATATGTTGAGAGAAATTCCAAATATCATTATAAGGTTTGAGTTGAAGATGGATGAATCTAAATATATGTTAATGCATGAACATTCACAGCTAGGCTGGGCAATATTACATTGTTTTTCTCCCTAGAAATCTTTATTTTTATAATTTAGTATCCTTGTCAATTTTTCAATTGATGTTTGTCGCAATTTTTGGTTTAGGATGCCATATTGGATTAGAGAGAAATTTTAGAACTTACAAAAGTGGAATTCAAAATCTTTCACTCTCTACAAAAGAGAGAGTTACAATCTCTCTTGAGGTGATGAGATTTCATTTCATATCTTCTCCAAAATTGCATTTGAGTCATGAAAAATTTAAGAAATAAAAAATGTGAAGTTTATATGTGTATATGGTGGAAATATTATCGGTTCACTCAATTAAATTTCCCACGACATCATCACGTTGAATGCTACAATTTATCAACTTGCATTACAAATGATCCTAACAATTTTGCATTCTGAATCATATTTTCCAAAATATCTCACATCATTGCGGTCCTTGACGATATCTACGACACCTTCACAACAATGGAGGAGCTCAAACTCTTCATAACAAAATTTAAGAGGTGATAATTTTATTTTACTTGGCAATAAATATTATTACGCCATACGGTGTTCTCTCTCGGAAGAGCTCCCTCAGCTTCCACTCTGTACTCAAGACGTTTCTCTTTGAAAACAACTTCCCTTTGTGTCACGTGTACTGTCTTGGGCCATTTATTTGATGTGTTAGACGATTAAAACAATTCCCACCGTTAGATAATCGTAAGTTGTAGAACATTGTGTTGGAAGTTAGTTACAAAAATTTCGTTAGAATCACTAGCGAAGATGAAAGCCTTGATGTGGAGGGATGATTGCTAGTATATTTCACCGTGAGTGGACCAGTGGACTTCATTTTGATGTCTGGTCTACTTTATGATGTCAAATCCATGCCCGCTCTACTATGTCACATGGGAGTGGTGAGGACTTGTGTCCTGCAGGATATTGGATGAATCTGGTGGGCATTGTGCATGTAAATTTCTTAAGCGAGTGGGCAGTCTCTAGAAATGATTGTTTTTAGTTTTTAATGAATTTGTTTCTTTACTTCTCGAAGTTCCATGATGGGAAAAATGGAAATTGCTAATATTTCTTAGTTTATTTTGATGTATTGTGAGCCCCTCCCCCTCTTGGAGTCACCCCTTATACCTCTATATTTAATTCATTAATTCTTCATTCAGTGTTGTTGGAAGAAGAGTCTGCCTCGTGGTGCTCATTCATAGTCTTTCAGGTGTGTTGGGTGTTAATGAGCTTCCGTTCATTGAATTGGGTCTTGCCTTAAACAATCTAGGTTTCTTCTGGATTTTTGTTTGGTGAAGCTGATTTTTGGGGGTTTTGAGGTAACTGCTTGAATATAAGTTGGTTAAAGTTCATTTTTTTTTTTTAATCAATGATCCCAATGCGCTATCCAACCTGTGGGTCAAATTAATTAGTGGTTGACGTCATTATATTAACTGAAGTCAAATTATTTCTAGGTTATGTTTGCCCCAAATGTGGAACTGGTGCTTTGTAGGTCTGGGTTCATTTGGGGGACCTTGTTTAACGAGTGCTTTGTTTCTGTTAGGAAAGCACCCTTCACTTATGGAGATTGTGAAGAGTGTTGGTGGTCAGCCGTTGATGTCTTCGATGCCCAAGGGATTCTACAAAAACAATATAGGGTCCTTTTATAATTATATATAAAATGCATAAATAAGAACCTAATACTCTAACTTTGGCGTCCAGGTTCCTAGTGAACTACTTGGTGTGCGTGTCTCTTCTCCTGAGACATTGGTTTCCAACAAAAGAAAGTTGGAATTGTGAACGTTGGACCAGGACAAACCCCAATAAATCAATCCTGACAATAAATGCAACATAAAATACAATGCTGATATGACTGACATGAAAAATGATGTAGATATAGAATACCGACATGAAAAATGATGTAGATAAAGAAGGTAAGACCCAGGTCATGATCTAGCAAGCACTATGCCGATCCGACCAGACACATCTCTTTCATGCATATCGCCCCATGAGAATGGAACAATTGAAGCCTTCCATAAGATATTGGAAGGGTTCGAAGGCTAATGGCTTCTCCTCTTTCTATTGTATTTGGCTTGGCTCCTCCTAGTGAATATTCTTTGGGTTCTTAATCAAGCGCTTCAATTGCGGAATATAAGTCTTAGAACCCAGATCAGAATTGTAGGCATTATGATTTGTCTACAACTTTACCCTCAGGGATATATTTATTTGATTCAAATTCATACATGTAATATTCCCAATTTTCCATCAGAAAATTGGAATATTAGAGTTCTTAATTTTCTTAATTAATTAAGTAAATAAGAGGGTGAAGCGACCTGTTATAAAATTAAATATTATAGATAAATGAAACACATAAAATATGTGGAAAACAAAAGCACACAAAACACATAAAACCATAGAGACACAGATATACGTGGTTCACCCAGTTTGGGCTACGTCCACCCCGAACAACCAATCCTTCCTTTCTATTATCCAGCAAAATGAAGAGACACAACCTATAACAGATCGACCATAATATCCTCTGTTCTCTCTCACAATATCCCTATTTGTTTCTCGCTCTGAGAATACACATACAATACAAATCCGCAATACAATACCCTCATACAAGCGAGGGGTTGCCTTCTAGGGCAAAAAACCCTAAACTAAACATAACTTCTACCATCAGATCATCCGCCTAATGAACGGCCTAGATTGACTAGAAATTACTATACTTTTACAAGGCAATTTTACATCTGTTTTTAGCTTCGGGGGTGTTGCCCCTGAAACCCCCTGCCAGGGGGGGGCTCCATAAAGTCACAACCGCCCCTCCCTGGATCCCCCAGGTAGCATTTAATTATGGGCAGCGTTGCCGCCCCCATTAAGGTACAAGGGTCCAACGCTATAATACAAAATAAACAAGATAATCAGGCTCCACACCCAACAATATCCCACTTGGAGACTGATTGTAGAAACTCCACCGGTGCTTCATTTGCTGGACAATGACTCCTCTTTGGACCCGGCTGTTTCTCGTCTTCATCGTCATCCTTGAAGACCAATTGAAACTGAGCATGTTCTCAGTTTCTCCCTGGTTACAATTTTTGTTAGCATATCTGTAGGATTCTATCTAGTGTGTATCTTTTCCAGCTTCAACTGTCCATCTTCCAATACTGACCGTATGAAATGGTACTTGAGTTGTATGTGTTTAGTCCTGGAATGAAATGATGATTTCTTTGCAAGATGAATGGAACTTTGGATATCACTGTATAACGTGCCCATATCATGCTTCTTACCCAATTCATCCATAAACCTTTGTAACCAAATAATTTCTTTACTAGCCTTTGTAGCAGCAACATACTCTGCTTCTATTGTTGAAAGTGCAACAACACTTTGGATTTTTGAAACCCAACTGACAGTTGTTCTACCTACAGTAAATACATACCCTGTAGTGCTCCTCCTGTTATCTCTGTCACCTGCCATATCTACATCAACATATCCCTGTAGATCAATGTTTGAACCACCAAAGCGTAATGCTTGATTTGTGGTACCTCTCAAATATCTGAGAATCCATTTCACTTCCATCCAATGTTCTTTTCCTAGATTGTTCATGTACCTACTTACAACTCCCACTGCACGTTCAATATCAGGCCTTGTGTAGACCATTGCATACATTAAGCTTCCAATTGCTGATGCATATGGAACTTTAGACATGTAGTCCATTTATTCTTGGGTCTTGGGGCACATCTCCTTACTAAGTTTGAAATGGCTAGAAAAATGTGTACTAATTGGTTTTGAATTCTGCATATTAAATCTTTTCAACACCTTTTGTATGTACTCATTTTGAGACAGTGTTAATTTTCTATTTTTCCTGTCTCTAGTTATTCTCATACCAAGGATTTGTTTTGCAGCTCCCAAATCCTTCAATGCAAAGGAATTTGCCAATTTTCTTTTGAGAACATTTATTTCCTGCATATTAGACCCTACAACAAGCATGTCATCTACATACAATAACAATATAATATAGCTGCCATCATTTTTCTTTTTTCAGATAAACACAATGATTAGAGTGACATCTAGTATAACCTTGTTCAGACATAAACTTGTCAAATTTTAGATACCACTGCCTTGGAGCCTGTTTTAAGCCATACAAGCTCTTCTTTAACCTGCACACTAATTTTTCTTTCCCTTTGACCTCATATCCTTCTGGTTGTTGCATATAGATCTCTTCCTCCAAATCTCCATGGAGAAATGTTGTCTTTACATCTAACTATTCAAGATGTAAATCTTCTGCTGCTACAAGACTTAAAAGAGTTATGATTGAAGTCATCTTAACAAGAGGAGAAAATATTTCATCAAAATCAATACCTTTCTTCTGTGAAAACCCCTTCACTACAAGTCTAGCTTTGTACCTCTGTTTTCCTCCATATTCTTCCTTGAGCCTGTAAACCCATTTATTCTGCAATGTAGTTTTACCTGTAGGCAACCTAACTAAGTCCCAAGTCTAGTTATGCATTAAGGATTCCATCTCTTCTTCCATGGCTAGCTCCCACTTCTTCCTTCTTTCAACCTACATTGCTTCTTCATAACATTCAGGTTCACCAAAATCAGTCAATAATAAATAATATAATGAAGGAGAGTATCGTTCAGGGGCTCTACTTATCCTGGTAGATCTTCTAACTCCACTTTTAGGTGTTTGAGGTGCCTGTTGTTGTTGTGGTGGTTATTGATTGTTATTATTTTCAGGCACCTTTAATTTTTCTGTGATCTCATCAAGAACTATGTATTCTTTGTTTTCTTTTTCCTGTTTATTTTCCTACAACTGATTCTTATACAATACCTTTTCATTGAATATTACATCCCTACTTCTAATGATTTTGTTATTTTCATAATCATATAAGCGATAACGAAAATCATTAACACCATATCCAATAAAGGTACATTTCTTTGATTTTTCCTCAAGCTTTGTTTTATTTTCTTTATTAATATGGACAAAGGCCTCACAACCAAAAGGCTTTAAAAAAGAGTAGTTTACCTTTTTACCTGTCCATGCTTCCTCTGGAATACCACCATCCAAGGAACTTGAAGGCTCTCTGTTTATTAGATAAACAACAGTATCTACAGCATCTGCCCAAAATTGTAAAGGCAATCCTGCATGCAATCTCATGCACCTTGCACGCTCCATGATTGTTCTGTTCATCCTTTCTGACACGCCATTTTCTTGTGGTGTTCTTGGAACTGTCTTCTCTCTATGAATTCCATGCTCTGAACAGTACCTATCAAACTCTTTGCTGCAATATTCACCTCCATTGTCTGATCTGAGACACTTCAACTTCTTTCCTGTCTCAATCTCAACCAAAGATTTCCATTTCTTGAAAGAATCAAATACATCAGATTTATTCTGAATACAATAAATCCAAGTTTTTCTAGTTGCATCATCAATAAAAGTAGCATAATAATGAAATCCACCAATATATGATACCTAAGCAGGTCTCCATACATCTGTATGCACAAGCTCTAATTTTTCGCTCTTCTTTTCTTTCCCAACTCTGAGAAATATTACTCTCTTCTGTTTTCCATAAATGCAATTCTCACATAAATCCAAATCAACATTCTTCAAACCAGGGAACAAATTTCTTGAGTGAAGAATATTCATCCCTTTCTCACTCATGTGTCCGAGCCTATGACGCCATAATGCTGCATCTGCTCCTTTGGAAATTAAAGCATTAATAGAGTTAGAAATACCATTGCATAAATACAATGTACCAACCTTTTCGCCTTTTGCTATTACCAGGGCTCCTTTGGTGACCTTCCAGGTTTTATCTGTGAAAGTCGTCACACAACCTTCACCGCCTAACTGCCCTGTTGAAATCAGATTTTTCTTCAGATCCAGAACATGCCTTACCTCCTTTAATAGCCATTGGTTTCCATTCTGTTTTTTTACAAGAACCTTACCCATTCCAACAATTTTACAGGGTTTATCATCACCCAAATGGACTTGTCCAAAATCTCCTTGAACATAGTCATGAAAATATTTCTTATCAGGTGTGGCATGGAATGAGGCCCCTGAATCTACCACCCAGGAATTAGTAACATTTTCTAAAGAAAGAATCAAAACATCTTGTAACACATCACCTGTCACATTTTCTTCATGATTGTTTTCTTGCTGTGCATCTCCTTCTTTTCCCTTTCGAGATCTACAGTCTTTCTTTAGGTGTCCTTTCTTTCCGCATTTCCAGCACACTATCCCCGATCTAGACTTGGATCTGCCTTTCCTTGATTTACTACGATATCTCGAGCTCTTTCCTCTTTCCATTCTTCTTCCCCTAGACTCTACACTCGAATCATTACCCGATGTCTCACCGGAGCTTTTCCGTCGCATTTCCTCACTAAGGATAGCATCGACAACATCATCAAACTTTAAAGTACTAGATCCAGAGATAGAGTTACTAATGGCCATAACTAAAACATTCCAGCTTTCTGGCAATGAGCACAAAAATAAAAGAGCCCTAACTTCATCATCAAAGTTTACCCCTACAGAACTTAACTGACTGGTAACTGTATTAAAATCATTTAAATGGTCTGCAACAGATCCACCTTCTGACATCTTCATATTAAATAAACGTTTCATAAGAAATACCTTGTTCGAGGCCGAGGGTTTTTCATATAATTTCACCAACGCCTTAATCAAATCCTTTGTTGTTGTTTCCTTCGAAATATTGAAGGCTACCGACGCTGCGAGGCACAACCGTACTGTTATGAGCGCCTTTCTATCGAGAATCTCCCATTCTGCGTCTGTCATAGCCATCGGCTTCTTTGTTTTTACACTCAATGGTAGGTACAGATCTTTCTGATACAAATAGTCTTCCATCTACATCTTCCACAGCGAGAAGTTTTGGCCGTTAAACTTCTCGACCCTAAACTTACCATCTTCCGCCATTGCTCCCACTCGAACTAGGAACCCTTCTTTCCTGCGAGTTTATCAACCAAATAGAACTTCAACTCTGATACCAGTTGTTAGAAAATTAAATATTACAGATAAATGAAACACATAGAATATGCGGAAAACACAAGCACACAAAACACATAAAACCAAAGAGACACAGATATACGTGGTTCACCCAGTTTGGGCTACGTCCACCCCGAACAGCCAGTCCTTCCTTTCTATTATCCAGCAAAATGAAGAGACACAACCTACATCAGATCCACTGTAATATCCTCTGTTCTCTCTCACAGTCTCCCTATCTTTTTCTCGCTCCGAGAATACACATACAATACACAGCCGCAATACAATACCCTCATACAAGCGAGGGGTTTCCTTCTAGGGAAAAAACCCTAAACTAAACATAACTTCTACCGTCAGATCATCCCCCTAATGAATGACCCAAATTGACTAGAAATTACTATACTTTTACAAGGCAATTTTACATCTATTTTTAGGGGGGGGGGGGGCTCCATAAAGTCGCAACTACCCCTCCCTGAACCCCCCAGGAAGTGTTTAATTACGGGTGGCGTTTCCGGCCCCAATAAGGTACAGGGGTCCAATGTTGTGATATAAAATAAACAAGATAATCAGGTTCCACACCCAACAGGACCCACAAACCCCATAGATGAATAAAATCCACTTTTGATATGTCTGTGTGTGGATATTTTAGATCTAGATCTGAATTATGGAGTAGTGGAGAAGCTCATTAATGTAGAAGGAGTGGAGATCATGCATTATTAATGATAGATCATGATATCATGGAGGAATTCAACTTGATATCATGGTGCATTCAAAGTAAGATCATAGAGCACTAATGATGAGATAGTGGAGGAAGTTGTGCATACAATGCACAGATGATGGAGAGAGTAGGAATTAAATGTAAAGATGGTGGAGAACATGGAGAGACAATGTAATCTTCATGGAGGCTAGTGGCCACATGTGCAACGCAGTTATGAGGTGGACCAGGGCTATGGAAGGCTCACAAAGAAGATAAGGGAGATGAAGGCAGAAATAGAAGGCAGGGTTTATATTATTATTTCTTATCTGTTTAGATATATATTTGTCATGTGATATTTCTATGCACGCTTATGTTGTTTAGCTAAATCTACAATGTTGTTTAGCACACAGGTATTTCCGAGCAGAAATCCCACCCTTACCCACGGGGGACTTCGAGTGCCTACTCTGGGAAGGTTATTCTGAGCTTTCATACATCATCAGGAATTGGTGCCAAATTCAACCACTCTCATATGCACATTCGGTCTCAGGAATAACACATTCCTACTTGAGGGTTGAGAGGTGGTGGTTGTTTCTAGCATTTCAGTTAGGAAACCGGTGGGGGATTCATCCTTTCACCTTGTGCTTCATGTTCATCCTTTCAGGAGTAGAATATCTATATCCGGCATTCAGGCCATCATTCTATACCTCCATGCAGCAAAAATCCCTTCAAGGATTGTGTAATCCAGTCTTGCACATCTGAAGGAGGAAGGAAGTTTCCAGTATTTCAGCTGGAAATCCTATGAGGGAACATTCATTCACCTTGAGCATATTGTTTCCATCATTTTTTAGCTTATTTTCATTATCCAACAGTAGACTGTAGATCCTCCATCCTTGATAGTGCTGTTTCACTTAGCTGTTGTGTATTTAGAAGCTGCATTCAATGGAGGAGATTGGAGTAGCTAGATCTTGAGCTTCTAGCTTGAGGATCTAGTGAAGGGATCAAACCTTCAAGCATAGATCTGATTGCACATCATATTGCAACCATTTTTTATCATATTATGCTTCAGATCTGCATACCCAACTGTCATAGTTGCAGGGCCTAAGAGGGTGATTTTCCAAGATTGTCAGATCTGGAAATCCTTTATGGGTTATCTTGGGTATTCATCATAGAGCCCAAACCTAAAATCCTGACATCATCTAAGCTCCAGAACTACTAGATCTACACTTCTATATTTTTTTGGCAGTTGCAGTCCCGACATTTTCAGCAGTGATAATGCAGTATTCCTTCCAGCAGTCCAACAATTACGCAGTCCCTCTTGTGGGAGCATTTCAAGGTCATTCTAGGCCATCTCTTTGGCTTGAGTGTCTCATATTTTGAGCATTTTGTACTTTTTTTTCCACCTCCTATTAATAAAATGGATCAACTATTATGTCTATTTGGAAGGTATATTTAGATTATTTTTTTACATTGTTGCAGTTCTTATATTGTGTTTTTGTATTACTGCATTCTCCCTTTTGTGATATTATAGTGGTATCGGAGCATGATCTTTGGCTCATCTTGTGGGCACTTCATCTGTTGCATCAAAAGAATAAGAAGATAGTATAGATCTAGCATGAAGGAGGATTACATTTTTGCCACTCTTCTCTTTAGATCTATGCAAGATCTCTCCAAGGAGGTCAAAAAAATGAAGAGAGAAAGGAAAAAGGAGGATCCAAGAAGAGTTCAAAAACAGGAAGGTCCAAGTACTTCCTATCAGCATGAGAAGAAACCAGAGAATAAAAGAGCGTCACATCATTCTACAAGATCCACTTTCTTTGATAAGAGAGGGGAATGGTGTGAATATGAAGGAGACTTGGAGTATGAGACCCTAAGTGAATATTTGTCCGAGTATAAAGCATAGCCTAGAGCACTGAAGGAGAATATCTCTCTCCAACAGTTTCTACAACTCAAAGAAGAGAGGAGATCCCGTAGTAGAAATAGAATAAATAGGCATAGATTATTCTTGCCTACATTTTATGGATCTTCCACAAGCACATTGAGGGTTTGGAGGGAAGAATTAGCTACCTTATTTCAGCTATATCCAGTAGCAGAAAGAGAGGTTGTGGATATTGTAGCGCTACACCTAGAAGGTGAAGTAAGAGATTGATGGTTCAGTCTTTTGTCCCGCATGAAAGTGTCTGATTATGCAGATTTCATTCAAAGACTGAAGAATAAGTTTGGTAGAAATAAACCAGAGACATCTCACATAGATACATCTCCCATCATTCAGTAGATAGTAAATGAAGAGCCAAAGGAATATGTCCTCATTATCACTCAGGAGGAGAAGCCTCTACCACCACCACCAGCTGCAGAAGTACTCACATCAGGAGGAGGACCGCTTGCATCTTTGAAAGATGGTCTTGAGCTCTTGACATTTGGAGCCCCATGCATGATTCATGATATTCATGAGGAGAAGGAAGCAGATACCAGCGCTGGTACAATAGAGGAGTTGCAACCATCATCATTACCAGCAGTTGGAGAGGCCATTACACTGGTTGGAGGAACTCTTGTAGATGTGCAAGATGTTCTTGAGATTCAAATTATCCAAGGTTTGAATATAATTTCATCTCATATTATTTCAATACACCATATTGAGAATTGAGAGACCATGCCATCAGGGCAAGTGCATAACCAAGGATTAGAGCACCTTGTTGATTTAGAGTAGCAAATTATCATTGCAAAGAGGACCCTTGACTTGATAAAGGAGAATATGTATAGCTATCCCAGTTTTTCATGGTTGAACTCCACCCAACACTTTGTGTTGAAGTGTGGAGTTGCAGAAGATGGGAGGAGCACAATCCTATTCAGTACAGTTCCGTACTATGAGTTTGGCATTGTATATGGCCATGAGACAACACATGTATCACCATGCAGATCTACAACGTTGTCACTTAGAAGAAGTGATGAGACTAGGGCCCCATTATTCTTGGAGAATCCCGAAGACAACTTCACTCATGAAGCACTGGAGGGACATATGATAGATGGTAGACATCTTGTGATGGAGAGCACTTTCTGTTTTCAAGATGATTTTTTCTTGATGAGCTCCTCACATCTCAAAGAGGAGATTCTACCTACAGCATGTATGGAGCCTTATGGGTTACAATGGGCCATTGATGAGAGGATCTCATGGAAAAACCTCAAAGGAGGTGCACTTAAACATTTCATGGAGTGCAACACTATTCAGATGGAGGAGATTGGTATTCTACCTTGGGTGGATACCAAGATTGAGCTTCGCATGATTCATCATCTACATTGGGATGAATGGATCTGAATGAGGAGCAAGAGGTTGCCAACCTTCTTGCAGATCTATGATACAGGGCAGCAAGAAGCATGGTTGCACTGGATGCTTTTGGGTGAGTATGGATACTACCTCGCATCTCACATTTGCAGGATCCATGCCATGTATAACACCGATGACATGTAGCAGCAGGAGGCATGGTTGTGCTGGTTATTGATGAGAGAGTTTCGACATCTCATGATATATCTTATGTCCATATATTTGTTTTTGTTTGAGATATGTCTCATGTCTTTCAATGCACTTTTGTTTGGGATGTATCTCATGTTCATGTATGTACTTGGGTTTGGGACATGGAATAACTCTCACATGATGTGGCAAAAGGGAGCCTATTTGTATTGTTTTGATGTGACATACCACATGTAAATCAGTATGTTGTTGCTCCATGACTTACATCATGATGATGTAAGATGGCAACAAGAATCTTTGTTGCTTTGGTTACTATTGGGAGGGTATGGACTGATTTCTCCCCTTACATTGCATGACACTGATGTAGGATGACAACAAGAGGCCTTACAATGTTGGCTTCTGTTGGGGGGATTATGGTCATTATACTTGGTATAATGATGATGTGATGGGGTAGTAAGAGGCATTACTGGGGTGACCTCTCTTGAGAGAATATGGCCACTACATTTGGTACAATGATGATGTGGTGTGGCAGTAAGAGGCATTTTTGTAGTGGATTATTTTGAGAGATAATGGCTCTCATATTTATATTGATACTGATTTGGCATGGAAGCATGAAGCATTTCTACAATGGATTCTATTAAGAGAGGATGGCTCTCTTAATTTTTTTCATGATGATATAGCATGGCAGTAGAAGGCTTTGTTGCGGTGGTTGTTATTGGGAGAGTATGTTTTGACATTATACATGTCCATCCATATGTCTCTACTTCTTTTTTTTCACTATGTTGATGTGATTTTTGGATCCTACAAGGCCAACGGGGCTACTGATGAGAGCATTGATAGATAAAATCTACTCTATATGACATGGGTTGGAGAGATAGTTCATGAGTTGGGACTTTCCACTTTGGGAAGAAACCACTTCATTTCATGTATCTCATGTATAGAGGATATCTTTGGACATCATATGGTTGCCACTTGGAAACTCATTAATGAGGAGAGGCATCTAACTTTTTAGTTGGAGGCCATTCTAGACATTCTAGAGAGGTAGCTTTGGAGCTGGGCATGCATTATACATTGTGGCAGATCGGGAGGCCTTCCATATGAGGATTCCATTTGGAGAGAGGATGGTTGTTATAGCATCCACTTTTGCAGTTGCTTGAGGACAAGAAACATTTTGGCGAGGAGGACTGTAATATTCCCAATTTTCCATCAGATAATTGGAATATTAGAGTTCTTAATTTTCATAATTAATTAAGTAAATAAGAGGGTGGATGGACCCACAAACCCCATAGATGAATAAAATACACTTTTGATGTGTATGTGTGTGTGTGGATATTTTAGATCTATATCTTCATTATGGAGTAGTGGAGCAACTCATTAATGTAGAAGGAGTGGAGATCATGCATTATTAATGATAGATCATGGAGATCATGGAGAAGTCAAATGAGATCATGGTTCATTCAAATTAATATCATAGAGCACTAATGATGAGATAGTGTAGGAATTTGTGCATCCATTGCACACATGATGGAGTAAGTGGGAATTAAATGTAGAGATGGTGGAGAACATGGAGAGACATCAAAGTCTTCATGAAGGCTAGTGGCCGCATGTGCAACGCAGTTATGAGGTGGGCCAGGGCTATGGAAGGCTCACAAAGCATATAAGGGAGATGAAGGCAACAATAGAAGGCATGCTTTAGATTATTGTTTCTGATCTATTTAGATCTAGATTTGTCATGTGACATTTCTATGCACGCTTATGTTGTTTAGCTAAGTCTGCAGTGTTGTTTAGCACACGGGTGTTTTCCGAGCAGAAATCCCACCCTTACCCACGGGGGAATTCGAGTGCCTACTCTGGGAAGGTTATTCTAAGATTCCATACATCATCAGGCATTGGTGCCACATTCAACCACTCTCATATGCACATTCAGTCTCAGGAATAACACATTCTTTCTTGGGGGTTGAGAGGTGGTGGTTGTTTCTAGCATTTCCACTAGGAAACCAGTGGGGGATTCATCCTTTCACCTTGTGCTGCATGTTCACCCTTTCATGAGCAGCATATCTATATTTGGCATTCAAGTCATTAATTTATACCTCCATGTAGCAGTAGTCCCTTCAAGGATTGCGTAGTCCAGTCTTGCACATTTGAAGGAGGAAGGAAGTTTCCAGTATTTCAGCTAGAAATATTTTGAGGGACCATTCCTTCACCTTGAGCATATTGTTTCCATCATTTTTGAGCTGAATTGCATTATCCAGTAGCAAGCTACAGAGCCTCCATCCTCAATTCCACACTGTTAGCCCCCCTATGAAATTTTTGACAAGCAAATAGGGGGCTAAATTGTTGTTGAGTCTTCAAGGAATGCATTTCCGCTGAAAACACAGTCTCCTTGAAGCCTCCATGTGCCTTTTAGCCTTTGATTATATCCCTTCTGCTAATTCCCCTTTTAAAAGCCTCTCTGCTATGAAGAAATGCCCAAAGGCCCCCTTTTCCCTCTTATTTCATTCCCCAAAGCCTTTATTTTCTCTCCCCTTTATTCCCCCTTCTTTCCCCATTTACCCTCCAAATCCCCTCAAAATCCCCTTAGAAATTCTACCCTTACCCTTTGTTTAACCTTTTTCCCCTTTTCTTCCTCTATCGTTTCCCTTAAACCCCTTAAAATCCATTTGAATGGGTTAAAAACCCACTTTCCGACCATGTAATAGGGCTTAGCCCCTTTCCCGCCGGCCCCTTAACCACTTCCCCACATATGCCCGTCACCCAAGACCAAGCACTTAAGTCCCAGGGCCAATCACAATCGGAAGCTGGGCGGGTGCGAAAATCCTTTGATACACTGAAAAAACCCGATGCGATTGTTTTATTACGTTAAGTCCCGCGATCTGTTCCACACCGTTGATCTGTTTCGATCGAACGACTGAGCGCTAATCGCAGGCCCCCCGCCCATCGCAATCAGAACATGTTAAGTCCGCCCCCCGATTGAAACCTTTTGATTTGATCACGACCATCCATATGTTTCATGATCCAACGGTCCCGCGCCGATCGCACTGCCCCTTTGATGGTCTACCCCACCGTTGATCTCCCCGCCAGATCGACGGCCAGCGCTCGATCGCTTTACTCCCCCCGATCGCAATCGCAACACTCATTATGCACCTCCCGATTGCGATGCTCCGACTTAATCCTGACCGCCCATTCTCTCACAGATCCGACGATCATCGCGGCTTCCGATCACAGGTCCTCTCCCGATCGCAGACCCCCTCCGATTGTGTTCTCCACCGTTGATCTTCCCGCCAGATCGATGGTCAGCGCTCAATCGCTTTCCCTTCCGATCGCTGATCGCAAGCCTTCCCTCTGCCTCCCCGATTAAATCCTGTCCGTCCGTCTGTTACATGATCCAACGGCCATCGCTCTTTCCTTTTCCGCTGATCGCGAGTCCTCTCTCCGTCTTCCGATCCAATCTGGACCGTCCTTTTCTCCGCAGATCAACGGTCCAGTATTAATCGCAACTTCTTCCGCCTCTCCCCCGATTACATCTGGGCCGTTCATCCTTCCCCGATCTAACGGTCAGGATCTAATCACCCTCCGCCTCCGCTGGGTCCCACTATTTCGTTCATCACCGTCGCATTTCTTACATTTTGCTTGTTTTGTTAAGTTTCGTATATTGTTACTCCGGATCAATCTCCACCGTTGATCTTCGTCTCCAGGCCTGAATCCAACGGTCTGCGCTGCATATTTCTACCAAACCCTATTGTTCGCATATTCCACCACTCCACTGCATTTTCATCATATTGGCGTTGTTTTTGCCACCGCCGCACCACTGTTTAGTTCACCCTGCGTCCATTGCTCCGTCCACCGTTTCTTCACAGATTTGCTGTGTTGCAGAGTTTCTAAAGGAAGAGGACCGCCTCTGTTCAATGTACTGCCTCAATGGCAAGTGGCGCAGTCAGGATCAAATCCAATGAACCAGTACCATCAGGAAAGTCAAGGAATGGGGCTGTCAGGACTTACATTAAAGGAAAGCAGAGTTCAAACGCCGAAAATCCTTTCGGCGCCATTAAAAGCTCGAGCTAACTCGGCAGAGGCAGTAATGAAGCAGCGAGGATTTTCAGTGTAGGGTAGAGGGATTAATGCGCGCCGACGAAGATCTTGAGCCCTGAAACAGAGGTTTAAAGAGGCAAAGCATCATTTTGAAGACCCCGAGGATCGATCCTGGAGATCCTGGACATCAATAAGGGGTAATATCAAGGTTTTCTTATCAGCAGAATGTTTTTCCATAAAGGACAGGTCTCCCATACAGCCTTTATTATGCGTCGTGTCCTTGAAGGAATTTCTCGTCCCAGCTATAGCTCAAAACAATCTAACATCCATAAGGCCGACCTTCCAGCATGTTCTTTCATTTTGTTCAAATCACCTGAGGTACTGCGGCCCAAAGGTCAAATCATATCCGGAGCAGATCTTTCTTTCACGAGGAAGGTGACAATGATTAAATATACAGTGTACCAAGTAGAATGGGCCTCGGCCCTGCATTCATTGTTGTGTTTAAATGTAACATTTAAGTTTCACCTACCTCCTCAGTCGGTCCTCTGTGTCTCTTCTGCTATAAAGCACAGAGGGATATCATTGTAATGGTTGTTGTCGCATTATCAGTGAATTGCAAGTATTTTTGTCCCGAGCCAAGTTTCATGTGTAACAGTTGTATGATAGACTGAGAAATATGATGTATTCAGGCTGAATGTAAAAGCTTTGGGCAGTGATGTACCTGATTGGTGTTGTGTTTAACATGATAAGCAGTTTTCATTGGATCATGATCTACAGCAGTTGGTGATGTTTTTCTTATCTCTCGTGTTTATTTCCATTTCATTTTGTGTCTTTTTTGATCGACATCTAATGCATGATATAAGATTTACCCTTGTTAGGTACTCTTATATCCTGTACTTCTCTTACTTTTAATGTATTCCGCTCATATGTGTGTCTCAATATTGTTTTTACGGACTAAACCGCTGTAGTGGATGATTATTTCTGCTCTCCGATGTGCAAGTCGCATAGAATCGTGCTGTCTTGATGTTTTTGTTAAGATTTCATTGAAAGAGGTTAGGAACATTGGGAGGTGTAAAGCCTGTCGCTGCCTCTTCATAACCTGCCCTCCCAATACAAACCTTTTCAAGACCCCTTGTGTTTCCTATGGTTTTTTCCAAGCAGGCCTGGAGTTAAATGACCTCTGGCCTGATCTATAGATGGAATCAGACGGTTTTCCATCCTTCATTCTCATCCCTCAGTGTTCCATCCCACCAATCAGTCTTTGAGATCCAAATTCTCTAGATGACTAGCCCAATTGAAGCTTACACATTGAACCTAAGTAAATCCTTTCTTGACTCCATTGCCCAATGGCCTCGATGTTCCCTGAGATTATCCATCTTTGCCTAGCTCCCTTCTTTACCCATCCTTGTCTTATGATGAAACCTTCCTTCCTGATTCTCAACAACCAAACTCAAACAACCAAAAAAACGACCTTGAGCCTATAACTAGCCTAAAATCATAATTGAGAACTTCAAAGACATATATCTTTTGATAATCATAGAGAGATCCCTCTCTGGACCTAGCAGGGCTAGATCCTAAGGTCTGAAAGTGGTTCTATGTTGTCTCATCTTTTGGTCTCTGTCAACCTGCCAAACATGGAACCCCAACATAATGGCGACTAACGGGGACCTAATCTCAGAGTCAAGAACCTACAGTTGGTTCTTTTCCCACTGTCGCCACCAACATAATGGCGACCCACCGGGGACGATCACCAGCCTTGATTTCCACAAACCACTGCAGGATGTAAAGAAGTCAGGAATCATCCACCTGGCGACTCCACAATTCCTGAATGATTAAAAGACTCCGCTGGTAATCAGCTGGCCACTGGTTATTTGTGGTTTCACATAAGACTCCATTGGGAGACCATGTCGCAGTACAACATCATCCATGCCGAAGATCCAATCACTTCGCTAATGGAGGATTCTGAACAATGTGCAGAAATAGATCCAAGCCTCATAGCAGAGTTTCGGAGTGGAGTAATGAGTGTACTGGCAGAAATTGAATGGGAGGACCTTCCAAAGATTGTCCCTATTGGCTCAGCACTCAATCATCTACCTGCGATTAAGAAGATGTTTCTTGATTTGGTGGTTGATAGATATGAAGCTGAGCTCGAACTTTTGAACTCACAAGAGATATCCTACGAGTTCAGAGACCCCAGAGCATTCTTGGAAAGTCTCCCGCCCCCTAAAAGAGAAGAAATTCCACTGGTCTTCGAAATACAAGAAGAAGAAGATCCGGTTTTCCAGAGCCACCCTGAAGATGCAGTGGATAATACAAGAATCAGAGCTGCCCAGGACGTAGACAGCCTACCAATCATGGCAGGCCAAAAAGGAGAAAGCATACATCAAGTGTTCGTTGATCCTGTGGCAGAATACATGGAGGCCCTGATATGCTCGAACGCTCCAGCATTGATCCTCAGCACGGGCCAGATTCATCAGGAATGGTCACAACTGATGGTGACCACAGTTTTGAAGAACCGCAAGCAGAGCACCCTGTGGTTATCTCTGACAGGCAGCCAGTGCTCATATCCTTTTTCACTACTACTTGACCGGATGTATTGGCTTTATCATATCACCTAGAACATCAGAGATTTCCAGTTAGAGTAGGGTAGGTAGGAAAAGCTCAATAAAGCTCGGCTATGTGAAATAGATTTTATTGATTCATTTTCTGTCCTAGAATGTAAGAGAAGAAACCTGCTAGACAGTCTAATCCTAGCAGGTAGTAGTGTAGGTAGAGAAGCATATGAGACCAACAGTCTAATCTGGTCTCATGGAGTAATAAGGGTAGAAATAGAATAGGTTTATTTTTTCCTGTTTGTAAAGATTAATGATGTAAAAGGGTCTACAAGTCCAAATGCACCCAAGAAGAAGAAAATGTTAGGACTATAGTGTGGGTAGGTAGCTGTTTGGAAGAATTGTTTCTGCTGATATGTTTTCTTCACAGTATGTGGCAGCTGATCAAAGAAAGAAAGGATGGTTCAAGCAGCAGGCACCTGGCCTACACCAAGAGATCATCTTCTGGTTTCTTGGCCCCTTGAACCATCCCATGTGAAACCAGCAGTAGCCCCCTAATTGCGGCAAAGAAAATAGGGGGCTAAATTGTTGTTGAGTCTTCAAGGAATGCATTCCTTTGAAAACCGCAGTCTCATGAAGCCTCCATAGCCTTTTAGCCTTTGATCTTATCCCTTCTTGCTAATTCCTTTTTTAAAGCCTCTCTGCTATGAAGAAATGCCCAAAGGCCCCCTTTTCCTCATAATTCATTCCCAAGCCTTTATTTTCTCTCCCTTTATTCCCCCTTCTTTCCCCATTTACCCCTCAAATCCCTCAAAATCCCCTTAGAGATTCTACCCTTACCCTTTGTTTAGCCTTTCTCCCCTTTTCTTCCTCTATCGTTTCCCTTAAACCCCTTAAAATCCATTTGAATGGGTTAAAAACCCACTTTCCGACCATGTAATAGGGCTTAGCCCCTTTCCCGCCGGCCCCTTAACCACTTCCCCACATATTCCCGTCACCCAAGACCAAGCGCTTAAGTCCCGGGGCCAATCGCAATCAGAAGATCGACGGGAGGCAAATTCCTTTGTAATACTCTAAAACCCCGATGCGATTGTTTTATTACGTTAAGTCCCGTGATCTGTTCCGCACCGTTGATCTGTTTGTTGATCGGACGGTTGAGCGCTAATCGCAGGCCCCCTGCCCATCGCAATCGGAACATGTTAAGTCCGCCCCCCAATTGAAACCTTCCGATTTGATCATGGCCATCCATATGTTTCACGATCCAATGGTCCCGCGCTGATCGCACTGCCCCTCCGATGGTCTTCCCCACCGTTGATCTATCCCCGCGATATCGGCGGCGGTATCAATCGCTTCTCCCCGTCATAATCACAACACTCATTATGCACCTCCCTTACGTGCTCGACTTAATCTGACCTTCATTCTCTCACGGATCGGCCGATCATCGGCTTAGATCACGGAGTCCTCTCCGTCCTTGGAACCCCCTCCGATTGTGTTCTCCACCGTTGATCTTCCCGCCAGATTGACGGTCAGCGCTCAATCGCTTCCCCTTCCGATCGTTGATCACAAGCCTTCCCTCTGCCTCCCCGATTAAATCCTGGCCGTCCGTCTGTTACATGATCCAACGGCCATCGCTCTTTCCTTTTCCGCTGATCGCGAGTCCTCTCTCCGTCTTCCGATTCAATCTGGACCGCCCTTTTCTCCGCAGATCAATGGTCCAGCATTAATCGCAACTTCTTCCGCCTCTCCCCCGATTACATCTGGGCCGTTCATCCTTCCCCGATCTAACGGTCAGGATCTAATCACCCTCTGCCTCCGCTGGGTCCCACTATTTCGTTCATCACCGTCGCATTTCTTGCATTTTGCTTGTTTTGTTAAGTTTCGTATATTGTTACTCCGGATCAATCTCCACCGTTGATCTTCGTCTCCAGGCCTGAATCCAACGGTCCGCGCTGCATATTTCTACCAAACCATATTGTTCGCATATTCCACCACTCCACTGCATTTTCATCATATTGGCGTTGTTTCTGCCACCGCCGCACCACTGTTTAGTTCACCCTGCGTCCATTGCTCCGTCCATCGTTTCTTCACAGATTTTCCGTGTTGCAGAGTTTCTAAAGGAAGAGGACCACCTCTGTTCAATGTACTGCCTCAATGGCAAGCGGCGCAGTCAGGATCAAATCCAATGAACCAGTACCATCAGGAAAGTCAAGGAATGGGGCTGTCAGGACTTACATTAAAGGAAAGCAGAGTTCAAACGCTGAAAATCCTTCCGGTGCCATTAAAAGCTCGAGCTAACTCGACAGAGGTAGTAATGAAGCAGCGAGGGTTTTCAGTGCAGGGTAGAGGGATTAATGCGCGCCAACGAAGATCTTGAGCCTTGAAACAGAGGTTTAAAGAGGCAAAGCATCATTTTGAAGACCTCGAGGATCGATCCTGGAGATCCTGAACATCAATAAGGGGTAATATCAAGGTTTTCTTATCAGCAGAATGTTTTTCCATAAAGGACAGGTCTCCCATACAACCTTTATTATGCGCCGTGTCCTTGAAGGAATTTCTCGTCCCAGCTATAGCTCAAAACAATCTAACATCCATAAGGCCGACCTTCCAGCATGTTCTTTCATTTTGTTCAAATCACCTAAGGTACTGCGGCCCAAAGGTCAAATCATATCCGGAGCAGATATTTCTTTCACGAGGAAGGTGACAATGATTAAATATACAGTGTTCCAAGTAGAATGGGCCTCGGCCCTGCATTCATTGTTGTGTTTAAATGTAACATTTAAGTTTCACCTACCTCCTCAGTCGGTCCTCTGTGTCTCTTCTGCTATAAAGCACAGAGGGATATCATTGTAATGGTTGTTGTCGCATTATCAGTGAATTGCAAGTATTTTTGTCCCGAGCCAAGTTTCCTGTGTAACAGTTGTATGATAGGCTGAGAAATATGATGTATTCAAGCTGAATGTAAAAGCTTTGGGCAGTGATGTACCTGATTGGTGTAGTGTTAAACATGATAAGCAATTTTCATTGGATCCTGATCTACAGCAGTTGGTGATGTTCTTCTTATCTCTGTGTTTATTTCCATTTCATTTCATGTTCTTCTGACTGACATCTGAATGCATGATATAAGATTTACCCTTGTTAGGTACCTTATATCCCAACTCTCTCAGTCTTTAATGTTTTCAGCTCATTGTGTGTCTGAATATTGTTTTTAATTAACTAAACCAGTGTAGTGGATGATTATTGCCTGCTCTCTGATGTGCAAGTTAATATAATCAGTGTTCGGATGTCTTTGTTAAGATTTAATTGAAGAGGTTAGGAACATTGGGAGGTGTAAAGCCTGTCGCTGCCTCTTCATAACCTGACCTTCCAATACAAACCTTTTCAAGACCCCTGGTGTTGCCTATGGTTTTGTCCAAGCAGGCCTGGAGTTAAATGACCTCTGGCCTGATCTATAGATGGAATCAGACGGTTTTCCATCCTTCATTTTCATCCCTTAGTGTTCCATCCCACCAATCAGTCTTTGAGATCCAAATGCTCTAGATGACTAGCCCAATTGAAGCTTACACATTGAACATAAGTAAATCCTTTCTTGACTCCATTGCCCAATGGCCTTGATATTCCCTGAGTTATCTATCCTTGCCTAGCTTCCTTCGTTACCCATCCTTGTCTTATGATGAAACCTTCCTTCCTGATTCTCAACAACCAAACTCAAACAATCAAACAAACAACCTTGAGCCTATAACTAGCCTAAAATCACAATTGAGAACTTCAAAGACATCTATCTTTGATAATCATAGAGAGATCCCTCTCTGGACCTAGGAGGGCTAGATCCTAAGGTCTGAAAGTGGTTCTATGTTGTCTCATCTTTTGGTCCTTGTCAACCTGGCCAAAACATGGGAACCCCAACACACACAAAGAAGAAAGAATTCCAATGTAAGCAAACTTCCATTTGTGTCCACCTAGAAACATGTATAACCTCTCGAAAATGTTTCTTACACTCACTATGATAATAGAATACTTAATAGAATAGTGGTATGATTACACCTAATAAAGATGGAAACATTTTTTATCCAAATTCATTCATTATTCATCAAAAATATTTCTAAAAAATCAATGCTATCCCTGAATATATGTTATCCATTTGTAGTATGTTCGGTTTCAATCATGTTTTTCTAGATTCAAATATATGATATCCATTTGTAGTCTATTCAGTTTCAATCATGGTTTTCCAGATTCAATATTTAAAATTTTTTGGGTATCAACATTAATTGGTCCACGTCATTCAAATCTATTTTTCTCATTTCTAACATTTAAGATTCAATAATGTTGACCAACAAAAGAAAACTCTCACTTTCTACTAAACGCCAAACAAATTTAGAAAAAATAAATTTCAAGAGTATAGAAAATGGATATTCTCCGCATGTCAAATTGTCACAAACACTAAATGACCTTTTTTGCATTATGAAAGTCAATATTTCTGGGCACCTACCTCCACAAAACTTTAATTCAAACATCTATTAGGGTTTTAAATATTCAATATTCATTTGTCACATTTGTATATTTCCCTAAGAAGTGCTTTACAACTCAGTATAGGAGGCAGATGTTGCCACTTAACATTTCATTATAAATTAATAATATAAAATATGTTATTCAATTAAACATTTTAATTAAACTATAAATTATATAATCTATAACTTATAATGATGAAATAAAATTATTTTTCTCTAAATTTTTTCAAGCTTCATATTGGGAAAAAGAATCTCACCTAGCTATAAAAATTAAAAACACCTAGTAACTCAAAAAACATCAAATTATATTTTATCTGCAATGTAAAAAATTATAGAAGATTAATTTTTGAATACATGAAAATGAATAAATATAGTCAAATATTATTACATATAAAATGTAATGAAAACAATATAAAAACAATAAATATTTCTGAAATATAAAAAACTTAAATTGATATGAAAGTTATAATGTTATTGTGTGAGGTAAAATTTATCCAACTAAAAATTAATATGTATGTAAGAAATATAAATTATGTAAATTGATATTATAGTGAAAAGAGATTTATCAATTCTTGAGGTGCCAATTTTTTCTAGAGCGAGAAAATATTTGATCCCTTTTAGAACTTAATAAATCGAGAGTTAAAATAGATTTAGACTGGTTACGACGTAAGGAGTTCCCCTTTGAAAACGAATCCCCTCTTGTCTTACATGTCTTTCTATGCTCCGTATGATCTAATGTTAGATGATTCAAATGTTTGCCACCTTTGAATCAAATATCTTGTCATAACTGAAACAATACCGATCTTCCATCCTTGGAACCATATGAGTAACAAGAGGATGCTCAATTCTTCTCGTGGGAAACCCAACTATTTTTCTGCTGAAGGAATCATTCTTGCTCTCTCTTCTTCAATGACGGAAAAATATTCACCATGGTGGATCGAACTGCTTCGGTAGTTTTCTAAACAAATATGTGGTTTTCTTTTTCGAAAGGTCTAATTAGCCATTTTTGTCATAAATATTTTTTTATTTTAGAAGTTCAAATGTTTTGCAAATGGTGAAATACTATATAAAATGCCCGTTTCATTGGAAAGATATAGAAAGAATGTTTTTTTTTCCAGGGGAAAAAATCAGCAACTTTCTATTAATCAGTAATGAAAATTTACATTTGGCAGATGAAATTAAGCATTCGAGATGCCCAAAGGGCCCATGTGCTCAAGCACACTTGTCATTGTAGCGAGGCTACCCATTAAATTTACAAATTTCCAGCTGGGCTGGACTTTTCGCGCTTTCCTTTTCTCTTTTGAACTATCTGCCAAGTCCCTGAATGCATGGAAGAAGGAACCAAGGCCATATCATTGTCCCTCATGGAGTTTTCTTTCTCGAAATATGAGCTTTCTGAAACATGCGATGTTTTGTTCACTCCCTAACTTAACGCAGAATGGTCCTGAGTGGACGTAATGTCCCCTATGGCTTGTGTCGGCTGAGGCGTCACATTAGACACAATTGGGTCTTGTACATCTTGGTATGGTGCCCCTGGATTGGACACAGCCTGTGTGCCTTCATTCGGAATGGGAATGTCCCATTCATCTTCTGTTTCTTATTCTGGGCCACCTGAGGGGAATTGCTATCCCTTAGATGCTTTCCCAGTCTTATTTTTTTCCTATTGTCTCTTTTACCTTCTTGGAAAGTATTTTGTAGATGGCCGATTTTCCTACATTTACTGCACCTAAAAGTTGTGTTTTCATAGTCAAGGTGTTTCCTTCATTTGTGTTGGTTATGGATCAGATGTATACTTTCTGGCAACCCTTTTCTAAGGTCCACTTCAACACAAATTCATGAAAAAGTGAAAATTATTTCCTCCAGCCTCTGGATGTCTGTTTTGATGTATCTCTCTATAGTGTTTCCAATGCCTTCTAGAACAAGTTCATTCTAGAAATTAAGAATGAGATTATACAGCCGAACCCATACCGACATTCTGGTAATCTCCATAGAGTTTGCATCAAAATCAGGGAACCAAGGTGTGATGAAGAGTCTCGTGGAACCCTAGAACCATGGTCCTACCCTGAGTATGATATCTCTGGTTTCTGTAGAAGTAAACTTGACAACAAAATACCCCTTGGAACATAGATGGATGTCACAATATATAGTCCAATTGGTGAAAATCCAATGGAAAAGCTCCATTGGTTTAGGCCAGAAGGAGTTAAAACTGCATATTACTGCGTGTGATTCAAATGAAGAGTGATGTTCGATCTATGATGCCTTAATATTCAGTTCTGGCATGTTGTTCAGTTGCTCCACAATGTATTGTTTGGGAGTATTCTCAACTGGATTTGAAGTTATTGGTGTTGTGTTTTTCCCTTAAAGAATGTTCTTGTATGACGGCCCATTTGAGGTGCCAGCTTTGGTCGTATTGGCTCCCTTCATGGACCTTGTAGTTCTGTTATGGCAGAGGTTTTTGTTCCTGGAGATCCTCCTTTAAGTCTTAAGTTCAGGATAGTAAAATAATTTCTTTGGATGTGGTGTTATTTTAGTTGGGCTTCTTCCTGTAGTACCTTTCCTGAATAGATCATATTTTGTTTTGTGGCCACGATATCTGTTGCCACTTGAATCTTGTACTTCAGATCCGTGACCAATTCCTCCTCCTATACCCAAATGGTTTTTGTTTTCCCATCTAATTTTTTTTTTAAATATGAAACCTGGGCTGGGGGATATAACTCCCTACTCGCCTGTGTGGTATGGGATTTTCTAGGCAAAAACTACCGTTTTGTCTCGGTGTTGTTTGGACGGAGTACAGGGGATACCCATAATCGGGTGCCACCTTGCACGCTGCCCAATCTCTATGCCTCGTAAGGAAGCATTGGGTCTCAAACCCCATCGTTGCCTTATCACTCAGCTGGGTGCTCCCTCCAAAGTTTAACTAGCTATAAATAATGAAACCTAAAACGTGAAAGACAAAAAATAAAAATGGGGAGGGTATTACCCACTGTTTACGATCTAGGTGGAGCCAGTTGGGACGAGGCTGTAGATCAGGACCCCCTTCACCAAGAGGCCTTATCACAATGTCCCGTCTGCTCCAAAGAAACGCTTCAATGCAGCGGCAGAATACTGGGCCATCGAACGCCTACCCTTTGCAACTATGCCATATTCGAATCCTTGCATCGCCACATCCATCCACAGCTGAAAAACTGCAGGAGTAGTCTTCCCTTGACCCCCCTCCTCCGTTGGGAGACATCCATCGACCTCTCGGTGCAGAATTTTTCCTGGTGAGACTAGATCTCTAGGCCGAAGAACAGAAAATGAGTTTAACTCCTGATGCAACACCATTGCAGGCACAGGAGGGTCGCGTGTCCTGGTCAGTCACCGTGACTACCACCTTCCAGTTCTTGTATTGTGTCGGATATTGTCCCATAATCAACCTCCACCTTTTCCTTAAGACCGAAAATGTGTAGCCCGATCCTCCATTTCTTCCTGGTACATGCCCTTGAGTAGTCGCCGCTGCCCCGCCAAAGCACCCAGACCTGCAAACCCTAGTTCCTCTGCACTCCATCACTCCCAGAAAGAAGTAGTGTTTCATTGAAGGACATAGGAAATATGTTGGATGCTCAAGGTAGACCTACAATGTTTCATACGCAGAACTTCGAAGCACAAATCGCACAAGAGCCCATTATCTAAGGTTTTATCTTCTTCTCTCATCTAGTTGTTTTTAAAAAAACCCCATTATATGAGGGTTTATATTTTTCCTTTGTTTAGTAGTGTTTTAGAATTCGTCATTATCTGAGGTTTAATCTTCTTCCTGTGTCTACTTTCTTTCTTTTAAACTACATTTTACTGAAATATTTTAGTTGCTGACTGGTTCTTGAATAACAGAAGCGACCAACCAGAGCATTCAAACTACAACAACAACTGGAACAAGCTTTCACTTTATTTCGTTTAAACTGCATTTTAATGAAATATTTTAGTTGTTTACTGGCTCTTGAATAGCAGAAGTGGCCAACGAGAGAATTTAAACTAAAACTATGACTAGCCCAAGCTCCAACTTTCTTTCTTTTAAATTTCATTTTACTGAAATATTTAAGTTTCTAACTGGCTCTTGAACATCAGAAGCAGCCAACTAGAGCATTCAAACTACAACAACATCTGGTGCAAGCTTAGGAAGAGTTAAATAAAGAAAAAAACATGTCTCAATTATTGAGACAAAGGCTCAAGCTTTGCGAGGCCTAAAAGAGATCAAAATTCTCATTGAAGAAACTAGTGCAATGCTCGACGATTCTGAAAAAAGTTCTTGGAAATTACCGAGAATGAAAAAGCCTCAAACCCTCATGTTACAACAAGCGTCTAAGGAAGTTGCAAAGGTGAGAGATAGGGAATGCCAATTTAATCTTGAAGGTTTTGAAATACAACACAAAATGGATGTGATTGCCTTGCTTTCTACTTCTGAAGAGATGAAAATCATCTAGCCAACGTTGTTTGAAATAATGGAAGTTAAAGGGGTTTTGCAGATGCAAATATGCCTCTATCATTCAGAAACTCACAAGTTTAGGACCATGAATCAAAACACTTTATTACTAAAACACGGGACTTGAGGTTTGTGCCTAATTTTTCATATTTTTGTGTTGTTATTTCCACCTATGGAACCCAAATTATTGCTCTCTCTTCTTCGGAAGCAACCAAAGATTCACCATGCCGTAGATTTTCTGAACAGGTGTGTGGGTTTTGAAAAACTATGTGGTTTGTTTTTTTGAAAGGTGTCATTCGACATAGGTCTCCATGCTTCTTCATATTACAGAATATAAACTTCCAGTTGAAATATTAGTTAGGATACCCTACTCTTTTATTTTTCAATCATTTAACCAAAATCTCCAAGAACAGACATTCAACCTTGCCAAAAAGTAACTGCAGTAAATTAATGGGATCAATAAGAAGGGCTAAAATCCAATAAAAATAATCTAAATGTGATATATTTAGATTACTCACAATCCATCATGGATGTTCTCCTCTTTTTCTCACTCTCTTAACTATGGTGATGATTAGAGTTTTGAGAAAAATCTCAACTCCCATAACACTTGGATAAAAGGAAATTCCCAAGATTCTTGCAACCCTACCAGTGTAAATACATATGCTACTCAAAGAAAAGAAAACCGAGGAATTAGCCAAAAGACACTGAGAGGGATTACAATCTTAGGGGTTTCAAGCAAGCCATGGGTACTTGCTACATGGGTTCTCTTCTTTTATACTAGAGCTGCAGACACCATGGAGAGAATAAAGAGTAACATGCTAATTTTGATCCTCTGTAAAATGGTTATTCCATGATCATTGCATGTTGATTTTTTGGACAATGGTACAAATAAATGGTCATAGATAGCTATGAAAAGAAGTGCAACAATGGTGGAAAATGCCACAGGCGAAGATGGTGGCATTTGAAAATGGGAGCCCATGCATTTGTCGATGGTGGTGCCATGGTTTAGGGAAAATTTTGTGTCCTGTGCAACTATTATTAAAAATATTAAGAAAGATAACCATATGGAAACCATTATCATTATAAGCTTGTTTTATTCTACTTGAGTTACAGTGAAAAATTTCCACAAATTTGGCTTAATCCATCCATTGGTATGATAAGTTTTATATTTAGAAGAAGTGTGCGCCATTATTGTTGCTTTGTCCAAAAACCTAAATGGATTCCAAACAAAGGCATATATCAAATAATGAGCCTAAAAACATTGAATATTCATTTTAATATTATAAACTTCTTAAAAGCCCCAAACACAAGCTAATCCTGGCAACTCTTACTACTGTAAAATATGAACACCGAATACTCTATTTTAGTCATTACATAGGGAAGCATTTAAATTGCTAGCATATTAAATAGTGAAATGAAAATAAATAAATAAAACCTCGAAGTGAATATGAAGGTTTTCATAGTGGGATATCATGTTGTTAGTAAATTTCCTCTGAAAACAAATTTATGCTAGAATCTAGACATTTTTTTTCAAAATAAATTTACCAAAAACAAAATTCCATCTCAAACTGTATAAAGATATAACTTACTAAAAAGTATTTGTGTGAGATAATAGCTGGCCCAAGCTCAGGAATAGTTTAAAAAGGAAAAAGAACAGGTAGTGATTATTGAGACTATAAAGGGTCAAACATTGTGAGACCTCGAAGAGGCCAAAAGGCTCACTGAAGAAACGAGTGCAAAGCTCAAGGATCCCCAAAAAAAGGCCTTGGAAATTACCATGAATGAAAAGTATCAAACCCTCGTGTTACAACAAGCGTCTGAGGAAGCAGAGAAGGAGAGAGATAGGGAATGACAGTCAAAATCATCCCTTTGATCATTTTCCAAGAGAAATCATGATCTCCTTAAACTACTCTTATTTGTAATTGTGATCTCCTTAAACTACTCATATTTGATCAAATTACTTGATGGTTTAACCTATCACACTAGGACTCTGCATGTCGTGGACCACCCTAATGTCCAATATTTGAGCTATCAATTGGTAACTCAAATATTGAACATAAAAATTTATCAAAATCCATAAAATAAAAATAAAAATAAAATAAAATAAAATAATTATTAATATAAAAACATTTTCACTCGATTAAAAAAACTCTAAAAATAAATTTAGCGAGCAAGCATAAAAGCGTTGAACAAAAAATTCAATTGGCTCAATCCCCAATCTACAATAATGGATAAACGTCTTAAAAGGGCCTATTCCGTAAAAATAGGAAATCTAACTTGGTGCCCTAATGAATAAGAATAATTTACTATTATTATATATAATATTTTTAAATATTTTGGTTAATTCTAATTTCATTTTTCCATTTAAAATTAAAGTAAAATTTCATATGAAAGATTGCAAAGATAATATGTACAAATTAATGGCAATAAATATTATAACGCCGTGAGGTTTTATTCTTTACAAGAACTCCCTCAGCTGCCACTCGGTACTCTTGTGCACCATCACATCCAATGTTAGATGATTGAAAGTGGTTCCAGCATTAGATCTCATTGTTTTAACTATCAAATGAATCTAGTTGCCACTATGTACTCTTGTGCACTGTCACATCCAATCTTAGATCTCATTGTTTTAACTATCAAATGAATGTTGATTTGTGCAACCTGTAATTTTCATTTTTATTTTGAAGAGTCGAGAGGGTTTCAGGCATACTTGAGGCTTTGAATTTAATTTGCAGCAATCCACTTGTGAGATCTAAGCATTATGTGAGGTTCCTCTCGATTTTATATGAGGTTATTAACTAGGTTCTTTGAATTTCTTCTTATGTGTATTGATTTTCTCGTTCACAATTAGCTCATGAATTAATTTTCTGCTCCAATTTATTATATATGGTTCAAGCACCTTTTTATCATGAACGTTGATATAATTATTAGGGAAGTAAAATATATGCTCAGTTCAATGTCAGTGGAGGATGGAGAACTAATTAGACCCCTGAATGACCTATATCCATGTCTTTATATGGTCGATAGCATTGAGCAATTTTGGATTGATGGGCATTTCAAAAATAAGATAAAATTAACACTGGATCATGTTTACAGGTTTGTCCCCGTATCCTTATAAGCATTTTTCATCTATATTTTATAAATCGAATACAAAATATTGTGACAAATTTTGGAACGAAAAAGGAACTATACATGGCAGAGAAAGTGTTGTAACTGATCTCAACTCAACCACCTTGGGTCTTCGAACTCTCCAGATACACAGTGTCTTAACATATGTCAGGGTTTTATTAATTAATTACTCTTTCAATTTTTCATTATAATTGTCATTTATGTGGAGACGTTGCCTAACGTTACTTTATACATTGACACCATATGTTTTGGATCACTTCCAAAATGATAAGGGGTAGGTTATGACCTGCTCTTGCATTCAAACATAGTGAGAGATAACAGGTGTCAATTTATTTCAAACATCTCTCATTGCCTTTCCCAGAGAAAATGTTATGTAGGAGGTTGAAATATATCTATGATTGATTTAAAATATTCCCTACAAAATATTTTGACCTTTGGTATTTCACAAGAGGTGAGGTCGTAATACAAGTACCACCTAGCATGCTATTTCATTATTTGTTGTGATGTGTGTTTTATAGTTTAAAATTTTTGGATCACAGATAGAGTATATTATTGAATATGGTTGTCACACAGATCTGCCATTACTGGAAACAAGAGTGTATATTGAAAAATTTAGACAGGACACCATATTTGAGTAGGCCCATTAATTTTATTTCCATATCTTAAAGACTAGGTAATTTTTATGTTAATGTTTAGTTGAATGCACAATAATACTCAGATAGATCCATATATGTTTAGAGAAATTCCAAATATCATTATAAGGTCTGAGTTGAAGATGGATGAATCTAAATATATGTTAATACATGAACATTCACAGCTAGGCTAGGCCATATGACATTGTTTTTCTCCTTGGAAATATTTCTTTTTATAATTTAGTATCCATGTCAATTTTTCAATTGATGTCTGTTGAAATTTTTGGTTTAGGATGCCATATTGGATTAAAGAGAAATTTTTAGAACTTCCAAAAGTGGAATTCAACATCTTTCACTCTCTACAAAAGAGAGAGTTACAATCTCTCTCGAGGTGATGAGATTTCATTGCATATCTTCTTCGAAATTGTATTTGAGTCATGAAAAATTTAATAAATAAAAAAATTGAAGTTTATATGTGTATATGGTGGAAATATTATTGGTTCACTCAAGTAATGTTCCCACGACATCATCACGTTAAATGCTACACTTTATCAACTTGCATTATAAATTATCCTAAACATTTTTCATTCTGAATCATATTTTCCAAAATATCTCACATCGTTACGGTCCTTGATGATATCTACGACACCTTCACAATAATGGAGGATCTCAAACTCTTCACAACAACATTTAAGAGGTGATAATTTTAGTTTACCTGGAAAGACATTTTTTACAATGTTGCAGTAAGGTTTTTTGGTTCCTTTGCATACAAGAACCAACATGACTAAAAATTGTGTATAACGATTAGATTGGACGTGTCTTTAATAGAGTGTCTTCCATATTATATGAAAGGAGTGTACATGGCGGTTTACGAAAACATAAAAAAATGACATGAGAGGCACAAAATATTCAAGGTCGAGACACAATCATCTATGTCGCACAATTTGTATGAACAATTATAATAAAGAATACACATACAAATATTTCCTTATGAGAACCTTAACGTGGGGTAATATTTCACTGAGTGATGATCAGTTAATTTTGTTTTTCTTGTTCTCATGCCTGTCTAGTGGGATGATTATATCGTTTCGTATATGGTAGAAGATAGGTGGGTTTCTAGTGGTTATCTTTTGATGTTGGAGGAGTACCTGGAAAATGGGAAAATTAGTTTCGGTTTTAGCATGCCCACACTTGAACCAATGGTCATGTTGGGTTTTCATCTTCCACCAAATATAAATTCCAAGGTAATGAAAAAAAATAATTTCCAAAAATTGGAAAAATAATCTCTATCTAAACACTCAGACCCTTTCTCTTTTCTCTAAGGACTTAAAGCAATCCAGGAAGATCAAACATTTATCCTTTCTCTCTCTCTCTCTTTTTATATTATTTTTTTTTTTTTTAATTTTTAATTTTATTTTTAAATTTTTAATTTTTGTTTATTTATTTTTATTTAATTTATTTATTTCCTTTTTTTTTCTTCTATGGATTTAAAGGAAATATCTAGGTAGATCCACCTAAAGGGATCATGTCCCACCAACTTATTAGCAGATCCTAACCCAAAGGGCATCAAGGAAAATTAACCTCATGACCTCCCATTAGAGAGGTGCTTTTAGCGAGGTGAACATAACCAATTGAGCTAATCCTTGGGGATATTTCCAAGGAAATATTAGCATATCCACCTGAAGGGATCACATCTTGTCAACCAAACTAATCAAAGCCTAACTCCAAGGAAATTGAGGAGAATTGACCTCGTGATCTCCCAATGGAAAGTTTCTTTAGCAACGGGACCTCAACCAATTGATTTAACCCTCAAGGCTTCCCAATTAACCTCTCTTTATGCTTGTTGAATGAAAAAAACTAATGTTCAGATCTACCTATATTTCCATAACATCTCATTCTCTTGTAGGTTTTTTGTCAACCAATTTTGGCATAAAATTTTGTTTACTAATTTTTATTTTCAACGATATTTTATATGTCACATTTTTTCTTGAATTTATGCCTTACAACGTTTCCTTTGCAAAATCTGATGCAATTTATAGTTTATAATATATAAAATAATTATAATTTTTTTAGATTTATAAAACCAAATACATTACAAACCAACACATTAAAAATGTAAATAAATCACGTGTAATCTTTTGCCTCATCACTTGCACTTTGCACATATTACAAATATTATCATTTTCAAACTAAAGAACAATATTTAAATTTTATATTTAAAAAAAACTAATATTGAATTTAATACATTACATTTATATTAACTTATCATCATGAATTAAGAGATTAACCCAACTAACTATCACCATAAATTAGTTAGAAAATTCTACGTTAATTATAACATTATGAGAGATATAAAAATGATCCTTTTCATTTTTACCATAAAACAAAGAAAACAAAAAACAACATTGCAAGTAAAGATGTATTGTGAAATTCATACATTAGTAGTGACGGAGATGGGAAAGTGCAACAGTGATGTCTTTAACATTGCCACTAGATTAAACATCATTTCTTCTATTGGGCAATTCTTAAATTGATGAATATTACAACAAGAAACATATTAATGTAAAACAAGAAACTGAATTATGTGCAACAATAACCTAACATATGTGTCAAGTTTCTTTGTGCATGCCATGCACCCTTGTTGTCTTTAGAAATCGTCCCATTACATTTCATTAAATATGCCACTACACTTCTTGGTTACATTCCATTGCAACTCTTTATATTGTCATAGTTTTCCTGTCATAAATTTTTTCATGGTTTTTCTGGAGCTTATAGTTCGCATTATGAGAATTTTGAGGTCTAAAATGGGCCTCCTAAGGAAATTATAAAATAATAGTGGAAATAATAAAATAATATTTTATTACGTCATCAAATTTTAGAGGGAAAAAAGAAAAAAACTATCTTTTCAACTCGTATTTTCAACATATCTCCCTATGGGTTTACTCAAATTTCAAGTGGAAACACTTATTGGATGCAGAATTTGATTCCTCATCCAAGGAGTACCCATGTTGAATACTTTCAATGGACTTTGCTACATGGAAAATGAGAAATACATGCAAACGTAATTGCAATCACGTTTTTTCATGTATTTCTCATTTTTCATGTAATAGGGTCATCAAAAGTACGCAACATGGGTACTCCTTGGATGAGGAATTAAATTTTGCATCCAACAAGTACTCCCGCTCAAAATTTGAGTAAACCCTTATGGAAATAAGTTAAAAATATGAGTTAAAAAAGTAGTTTTATTATTTTATTATTAATTTTTTTTTTTACTTTTTTACTCAAAAAATTGTGAATCATCCCCCATGGTTGACATCATGATATTGAATGCTATTGGTTCTTATAAATTTTATTTTGATTGTACATTTTTCTTAGGAGGCCCATTTTAGACCTCAAAATTCTCCTAATGAGGTGAGGCATTTGCAGAAAGAGCTAGACACCGTGACAAACATCATGTACACACATTGTCTTTTTTCACTGTTATACATACTCCATACTGTATGAGATCTCCTTATCTTTATCTATGTCGCAAAGTCTAATTTTAGCATCATATTGGAAATCTATGTTTTTCTATTTTTTTGTAGTTTATGTTGAGTTATGGGACGATTCATGCTTTTATTGTTGTGACTGGGCATATTATTTTGACCTAATCGCATTAATTTGTTGACATAAAAAATGTGATTTTCGTGGATATTTGTGGACGAATAATTTCATGCCGCTATGGCAAGGGCAGAGATTACAGATGGCCATCATAAAGATGGCATACTGCAGATGTCTGAGGACAAATATAGTCTGCTTTTATTTTCATCCACTAGAGATGTCGTCTCAGGTATACCATGCCATGTTCCAATTAGGAAGGCATTCAAGGGAACATTCCTACTTGCAAGAGGTTATGGTAGAGAATATGGAAATGTCCTTGCCTCTTCACTGGTAAGCGTGGAACAATCCAGGTAAAGTTTAGCAGCGACATGGGGAGCTCCTGCAGGTGGCACCACAATGTAAGAAGGTTGATGCAGGTTTAAATAAAAACAAGTTGACCATAGTTCAATACAAGTCATGGAAGTAGGGAACTTCTATCAACAATGGTGGCATCCATTATGATCATTTCGTCACCACAGAGGTGAGATGTCACTAGACATGAGGTGGGTGCAGAGTTACTTGTTTATGGGGTGGTTGGAGAGTTTCTGCATTTGATACAATGGTATTAACGTTCAATGTCATTTGTTTGAGTCCCTTTTTTGTTTTATTATGTCTCGTATGCAATGGGTTTTTTTTTTTTGCCTTAATTCTGCACCTTTCAGGTCGTTGATTCCCACTGTCATTTTCCTTCATAAGGTGTTTTTCCAGTTGATTCAGTGCAAGGGGACTGTGGTAATGTCAAAATCCATGTCTGTGGTCATCTCGAGTGGTGGGGTGTAAAATTTCCTTGGAGGAGATGGTGGAAATTATTCACATATTACTTCTGGCTCTTATCACAACATATCTCCTTGCTCTGATTATAAAGACGCATTTTTGAACCAATATTGGATGCTCACATGTCTTTCCCTTCATCTCTACATCTAATGTTTTGTTTAGAAAAATATATAGAATTTGATTCATCTAAATCCTTGAACGAGTCCAAACTAGGCTATCTATGGTAGAAGTGGCATGGCAGTTTTATCGTCTCAAAACCTTGCAAGGACTTCAGTGTTAATTGCTGCAACCATTGGTGGAAATTCATGGGTTTTTGCTATTGTTGTTGTTTCCACATTTATATCTACTAATGTAAGACTCTCATTCCTCCAATATCTCTCCTTCTGCATTTTCTATCACCATTTCCAGTACCACCCTTTTATCAGTCAGTGTTTTTTTCCGGTTAAAGTTGGGTGGCCATTTTTGAACTCACCTACTTTCTAACATCCACCATCGATCTCATAAATTCTCTAACTGAAAAATTTCCTTCTTTGGTACTCATGTCACATATTCAGATCTAGGTAAACTCTCTCGAGGCTTATTCTCGTCGTTTTTTACACCTTCCAATGAAATCATCACTCCCAACACTGTCATTCCTTTTTGGCAAGTAAGGATCATCTGACCGTTTCCACAAAACTTCCTCTTCTGGAATATACATCCCTGTCCTACTTGAATCGGGGTGGTTGATGCTCATTGAAGTCTTTTGTCAGTTGTGGTCCTCCTCTCAACCTTATATCATTTTTTTATTTTCCATTTGACCTCACTTTCCAGTGTTAGTTTATATATGCATTGTTGGATCCTCGCTCCCCCATACTGGATCCTGACATCAGATTGTTTGTCTTTTCAATTGGTCGATTTGGCACCCTACTGCCCATGTGTTCGGTGGAATTTTTTCCACATTGGCTCTCATCAATTGCATGTCATGGTGGCGACCTTGAACCCCTTTGGGTCTGAAACATATGCACACAAGGCCTTCATCCGGGCTACTATGGTTGCAGAGCAAACATACGGTTTTAGAAAGTCCTTCCAAGATATCTGCCTCTGGTTTGAAAGCATCCTTTCTCCTAAGTCTTAAGGCTCTCCTTCACGTGCTACTTTGGCTGCTGGTCCTCGCCGTGAGTTGATAAAACACAAGGCTACTCATGGAGGGGTTCGCTCATATAGTAAAATTATTCTTCCTGCATCTGATATTAAACTTGTTAGCTTCAGTTATGAGGATTTGTGGGGGCGGGTGACAAGTATTGAGAAACGTGCACTGGTCAGGTGTTGGGTGTTCACGGAGATGGTTGAAAAGGATACGAAAATATGGGTCAAAATTACTTGGGGTCCCTTGGTTGGCTGCCCTCCCAAGGTTAGTAGATTAATGAACTCATGGTACAACATACATTTCTTGTATTCGGAGGACGTGAGAAATTTTTTACAAAGAGCCTTGGTTCGAGGTCAGATTTTCCTGCAACTCCATGAATGGTATTTAGGTTTCCATTCTATTATGGAGACTCATCAAAATAAATTTTTATAGGTCAAGCTTTTGGGATTTCCCCTCGAATTTTGGACAAGACCGACACTATCTACCATTGGTGACTCCATTGGGAGAACTTGATATATCGACCTGGGTTACATGGGCACTTGGGATAAGAGAATTTCTTGGATTTTGGTGGAGGTGTGATTTGCAAGGGGTCTTCTGGGCAACATTGATTTGGAATGGGCTGGCGTTCACCACAGGCATAGGGTGGATTATTGGGGCCTCCATTTTAGGTGCCTTCTCTGCCATCAGAATGGTCACCTGATGCGATGCTGCCCTGACGGGTGCTCTCACTCGAAGTGAATGTTTTATGCAACAGAAGGATTAGGCACAAAGGCTCAGAGTCAAGACTGTGTTCTACTAGTGCCTTCGGAGAAAGGTACATATTCAAAATCACCTTCCTTCAATTCCCTCCATCCTTGCACTTTATCATATTCGGTCTCCCCGTGTCTATCGACTATGTCGTTGGTCATCGCTCCCTCTCTGGTTTCGTCAGATCCATATTAAGGCCCCCCGAGTTTCTCCAATCATTGTTCCCATTCCTCGCAACCGGGTCGACGCTCTACTACTCACATACTTCCAACCCCCAATCGCCTGTCATTTATCCCTTGCCCTTCTCCCTGCCTCCTTTTGCTGCCGAAAAATATCCCTCCATGCCTTCCCTAGAAACCATGTCTCCCCATCCTATACCTAATATTGACACAAGGTCTGCCCCAGACTCTCCACATAACTCTATTGGGAGCGACTATGATTTTATGTTCACGAGCCCTGACCTTGATATTGCGGCCCTCACTGTTCACGATGGCCACGACCCTCTTGATCCTATTGAAATTTCCACCATCTTGGCTTTGAACTTCAAAGTTCGAAAAAAAGGAAAAAACAATAGTCACCATTTTAGGGGCCAACAAAAAACCTGATCCATTTTCTCTATCATCTTCGAAGGCCTCGGTGACGTCCCTATCATATCATCCTTTGAATCCAGGGCACTTAGAGTGTGAATTCCCAACCCTCCTGTGCCATGAATCACATCCTCTCCTTTAATATTCACAGTCTTGGAGATCACTCCAAGTACCTCAGCCTCAAGGATCCTTTTTCCGAGTTCTCTCCTTTCATCATTGTCTTTCAAGAAACCATGTGTTCAGTCCAAAATGCAATTCCTCATTTTCTCTCCATCTAGCCTGGCTGGTTGTTAGTAGATGTGGACTCTTTGGGTATTTCGGGGGGACTCATTGTTATGTGGAATCCATCCTTTGCCAATTTTCATGCTCATCATTGTTTTTCTGACATCTTATTATCTGGAAACATTTGTGGATATGCGAACCAATTTCACTTGATAAATATGTATGCTCCATTCCGTAATAATGATTCTTTCTGGCCTTGAATTTGTGACTCCAAAATTTTGAGCATACCTAACATGATCGTCTTTGGTGATCTTAATTTCAATATGTCTGTGTCAGAAAGTTGGGGTTTGAACTCTCGCCCTGACTCCTTGGCAGATTGCATCTCTCATTTTTTTACTGACCACCACTTAGTCGACATTCTTCCATCCCCCCTTTCTCCGACTTGGAAAAACCACAGGACTGGCACAGATTTCATTGGAAAAATATTGGAGATGTTTTTAGTGCATGAAATTGTACTGGAACTTATCAGTAACTTGTGGTCCTCCATCATTAAAACAAATCTCTCGTATCATAATCATATCATACTTTCCTAGTGCCAAGAGCCGGTGCGCAAAGGTATCCCATTTAAATTCAACTGAATGTGGCTGGAAGACCCGACATTCTCATATCTGGTAAAGGAGGTTTGGATGTCTAGAGGTTTTCGTGTGGGTTTGAAGGATTGCTGGATATTCACTCTCAAAATTCATGCTCTAAAGGTTAGAGTTAAGACCTGGGAGCGGCATAAAAATAATTGCTTATCCAAAAGCTCTGATATATTGAAAAGCATATCGGGGATATCTATACTTCCATGGAGGCACAAAATCCTTCCCTAAATATAATGGAGGCACTCACAAATCTGGAGAAGAGGAAAAGAGAAATTCGGAGGGTCTAGGATATCACCTGGAAGCTCAAGAGTTGTGATGTCTGGCTCAGGGAGGGTGATCATAATACAAAGTTTTTTCACCACTATGCAAATAACAGGAAAGATTGGAATGCTATATGGCAGATTGTTGCAGATGATGTCTCTATTGTACACTCTACTCGGGACATACAATATGATGCTTTCAATCATTTGTTGCAAAGTTACAAAAGCAAGGTAGGTGTTAGACTCTATGATCATTTTTGGGCCCTTGATAAATACCCCCGCATGGTTGATGATGAAGCCAACGAATATTTGGGAAAACCTATCAGCAAGCAAGAGATTCTTGATGTCCTAAAATCGTTTTCCTGGGACAAAAGCCCTGACCCGGATGGCTGGCCGATGGAATTATACCTCCATTTATATGATCTTATGGCAAATGATATCCTGAGCGTTGTTGAGGAGTCTAGACTATTGGGCCACCTTTCTGGTGACATCAATTCCACATTCATTATTCTCATTCCTAAATCATCCAGTCCAAAATCCTTCCACGACTTTAGGCCCATCTCATTGTGCAATGTGATTTACAAAATTATTTCAAAAGTGGTTTCTCGACGCATTTTTGTCCCGTTCTCTGCACACATTTCCCAGGAAAAATACGGGTTCCACCCTGATCGGCTCATTCACGATGCAATTCTAACGGTGCAGGAATGTCTTCATTCAGTTCAAACTCAGAAATTGGAGGCTATTATCAAGAAAATTGATCTACACAAAGCATATGATTATGTGGACTGGGCATATATTGGGGTGGTGCTCCATAAGATTGGACTGTCCTCTCAAAATTTTCTTTGGATTCTAGCCTACATTGCTCCGGTGTGGTCTTCTGTCATCATTAATGGTTTTCCTTCGAATTTTTTTCATGCAGGACAGGGCCCTCACCAGGGCTACTCCCTCTCGCCCATGATTTTCATGCTTATCAGGGATGGGCTTAGTTTGAAAATTAAGGACATGCACAACAGAGAATTGTTTGTTGGGATTAACATCTCCAGGGGCGTTCCCATCACACACTCTCTTTTTGTTGTTGATATTTTGCAGTTTGGCATCCTCTCGCGCTCCCAGTGGTCTTCTATGCACTATGTTTTTCTCAGGTATGGGGTTGGATCTAGCTTATTGATAAATGGACATAAATCTCTGTTGTTGGAGCAGGGTCACTTAGGACCACAACTTTGATAAAAATATAGTATTTTGTAGTTTTGAGTCGTGCGCACCAAGTAATTCATAGGACAAGGGGATTTGGGGTGGTTCAAAGCCCCTTCATGAGTTGTAATGGGAAAAAGGGTAGATCTAGGAGTCTCAAACCATGATTTGTAGACCTTATATGAGTGGAGGCTAAAGATATAAATAGAAGTATAGATCGAGTCAGATAGAGAATTTCGACGTAAATTTTGATAGGATTATGATGTTTTGAGCTATGAAGTGAATTTGTCTATGTTTGAAAGGCTCCTGTTGGCTGTGTCTGCGGATACCTTAGTCCGGTTGTGTGAGGATCCCACTAGCTATGTGCGCGGTTAGATCTGAAGAAGTGTAAAGGGTTTTACGGCTGTTAACGAATAAAGAAGTATTTTTGGATAATTCTGAGTATAACATGCATTTGTAATGTGTTTCTGTGATATGTTTTCTTACGATTGATGTTATCTGTAATTAGATCGGTTGTGTACCGACTTTTATTCTTTATATGAATGTTGAATGCATAGATCTATTACTGTAAGAGCTGAATGTCACTTTACTAATACTATTGAAGGGATTTTGAACCCTTTATCTGTGCACACACATGATAGCCTGCGTAATTTGAACTACATCTGTCTGGTTAAGTTTTATGGTCAGGGTTTATGTTGTGAAGGCCAGTCCGCTATTATTATAGATCTCAAGACACCCACATAATTTAATTCTCTCTCAGGGTGTGGAAACTTGGTTCTATCACCCCCCCCATAATGCTTCAGGTGAGACTTTGACCTGCGCAAGTGGGTCACTACCGAAAGGGTCAGTAGTAAGAGGGTTTTGCTGGTTAAGATTAACTATGAAAATGGGTCAGGACCCCTTAAGCCAACAAATGGTTTCCTTGCTAGGATCGGGATAATTTTGAGAGAGATTGGGTGATGTGGTGACCATCAAAGCCTGAGTTAGAAGACTGGTTTGAGAAGAAAATTCAGGAATTTTCCATTAAGGAAAACTTAAGTAAGAAGTTGTCTACTGAAGATTGGAAACAAAAGTATATTTTCATAGAGGTTCATGAGATTTTTCTTGTGACCTTTGTGCAAGAATTGTAGGAGTGGTTATCGAGATTAGCTGAGTTCCAAAACTGTTGGAAGGATGATAAGGTCACTCAGTGGAAACCTGAGTTGATCCAACAGTTAGAATAGACTGATAAATCCATCACCCTTATTGTAGATCATTAGGTTGACAACATTTTGGGTGGATTTGTAACAGAGTTTGTAGTAGATTAGTTTGTGTCATATTCTAAAGATGAAAGGAGGTTCTTCAAAGGACTGAGAGGTAAATTCATACGCTCTTTTCCTTTGCTGATTAAGATGATATTGTGTGAAAAGGGTGTTTTGTGCAGTCACAGTGAGTGAATGATCCCAAACAAGCTAGAAAGAACTACACGTAGCGGAAAGTATTATCGTGTTAATAAATAGGAGACAGATCTGTATACAACCCTCTGAGAAACTCGCCCAATAGTAACAGAGAGAGTGGTGATGCTATGCGTGTCAGAGGTATCCCTCCTGCTACTCCACAGTCGAACTTGTGCAAGGGTAAACCATCTCCTACCCCTCCACCACCACCACCTGGAGGAGATATGGATGCGCATATGAAGCTACCCACCTTCAAGGGTGTGAGAGATGAGGACATGGATAGGTTTTGGTTTGTTGCAAATGCAGTATGGATTGCGTATAATTTTAACACTGATGCTGTCAAAAGAGCACATCTAGATATGGTGTTTGAAGGTCATGCGCTGGACTCGTTTATGGGATATCTGGCTCAGCATGCTAATCCTACTGTTGATGAGATCAAGTATGCTTTGAAATAGTAGTTCAGAAAACCAAAGTCCTACTCACAGTGTGGAACAGGGTTGAAAGATATCAAACAAGAGCCAATTGAATCTGTTTGGGAGGTAGACCAGTGGATGAAGTGCACTATCAGTGAGGGAGGATTTATCTATGAGGATAAGACGCATAAGGAATGGTTTATTGCCATTCTCCTGCCACATCTGTGCAGGCCTATGAATTAGCAGAAGATTGACTCTTAGGCTAAAGCTCTGGAATTTTCCACGAAACTAGAAGTCGAACCCAGAGCTGATGACCAATTTGGAACACTACAAATCCAAAATCAATTGGAAGCAATGCACTTGGAGATCCAGAACCTTCCCAGAGACAGAGGAAAGGAAGTTGCGCAGATGTATGGTGTATAGGTTGTAAGGGTTCTAGGCATACAAAATACTAGTGTACCTTGTTCCAAGATTACATGCAGGTGGGAGGTCCATAGGGAAAATTTTAACGATGGAAGTTTATCTTAAAGTTTAGCAACCTTGCCGAATCTTACTAGTCCCTAATATCCAAATTTTAAAATGCTTGATGATAAATTTGTAAAAATGTTTACGTTTATAATTATTTTATATTAGACAATATATAATATTGGCGATTTTTAGGTGAAAATAGCTTTATACTATAAAATTCGGGTGAATTAATTTTTATAAAAGTGGAAATTGGCGAATCTTTTTTCTAGAAAAAGAATGGAATATTAGCCCACCTGCGAATATTAGCCCCTGAAATTTTCCCTGGGCCAAATCCATTGTGCCCTAGGGATGCTATAGGGCCGAGTGGTACTTCCCAACTGTGGTGCGATGAATGTAAAGTAGTTGGAAGGAATGACACAAATCATTTCCGTCGATTAGGAAGTTATGTGCTAGAGCTGAAGTAGCAATGGTGCAGGTTTTGCTCTTCAGTTGGTCATGATGAGCACCACTACCGCACATTCGAGTTAATGATTAAAAATTCCAACATCTATAGTGTCCAGGTTGACCCATCTTCACCAGCATCTCCCTCTGGGCATGGTGGATCCCCAGCCAGAGGAAGGGGAGGAGGGAGAGCTAGAGGTGCAGGTCGTGGAAGAGGAAAATTAATTTGGTATAACTATGGAGATGTTGGACACTATGCACATGATTTTGCGAACCCTGCATGACAATATTGTAGGTATTGTAGACAATTTGATCATGTTATTAAATATTGTCCTATTTTGATTGCTATAATGCAGGAAAAGCAACCAAAAACACCTACGCAAAACATACAAATGGTTAAAGCTGAGTCGTGCGATGATGATCCAAGTGTAAACGTAATTACACGCAATGGTGCTACCACTAGAGGAGACGAGGAAAATAAGGCTGATGCAGATACATTGATCTGGAAGGCCTCAGAAAAGAAGGAAGGACTCAACCTGCAGAAGGAAAAGGAAATTTTTGTAGAAGTTAGGAAGGATTTTTCTGCTGCAAGTGCTTCCACATCCATGTCAATCATGGAACCAAAGATTTTTGATGAATTCAAACCTTTCTTGCAAGCCTGCATTAAGCTATTGTGTTACCAGAAAGTGGTAGACAACCTTCACGCCCTAATAGATAGCTGCGCGGACAAGGAATTTCCTCGAACTGAGACTAAGGTTGTGAACAAGATTTATAAGAACAGGAAGAGAATTGGTTGGGAGATGCGCATAACCATGAAAATTGGAGAGTATGAGATGGATCAGGTCATCTTGGACTTAGGATCTGATGAAAATTTTCTACCTAAGCAGACCTGGAAAAATATGGGCGAACCAAATCTGGAATGGTCCACCATTCAACTGCACATGGCTAATCAACAGAAGATCATTCCACTTGGAAGAGTCCCACAGGTTCTGCTAGACATTGTTGGAGTAAAGGTATGCAAAATTTTTGAAGTAATACAAATTGTGGATGATGCATACCCTTACCCTGTGTTGCTAGGGCTTGATTGGGCCATTGATATGGGAGGTATCATCAACTTGAAGCATAGAAGCATGATCTTTGAAAACGATGGTACGTGGGTAATAATACCTCTAGATTTGGCAGAAGGAGAAAGATATACAGAACCAATGCGCGAAGGAGATGATGTCGACCATATCTACAAGCTGACTACGCGAGATGAGGATTGGATCAACCTTACGACTGATGGAATGCTGGATTGGGATATGGATAGCTTGTTTTTTTCATATTTGGATGGGGAAATAGAGAACTGGCAGAATCGGTTGCATGATGTTTCTACATTGTGATGCCTCAAGATCACTATGAATTTCCAATGCATCTCCTTAGAGGTAAGATAATTACCCTATTTTGATGGTTTTGATAGTGTTGTATTATTTTTGGAAAAGTTGGAAAAGTATATCCTAGAAGAGCAAAGGTTCTAGGCACTTGATCTGGCCATGCAAAAAACTCCAACGCGTTGGTGGGATACACATAAAGGGAGATTTAAAGATTGGGAGGAATGAAGTAAAATGATGAAGTTGCACTTTGAGAAGTCCACTGCCCCACCAACTAAGCTTTTCTATGGCCAAGGTGATCCGCACAAACACCTGGCCACGTGGATGGAGGTTTGGAAGGAGAAGAACTGGACCGAATGGGTTCACATGTTTGTCCATTCGTTGGGACCAATACCTACTACATGGTATTTGGAAATGGAGCCACGCCGAGGGACTCGCCATTGGTTTATCAGGGTTTCAGAGGGATTGGAAGAAGCCCTACAGGATATAGAAGCACTTATCTTTGATGATTACCGGCCTCAGATAGAATGTGTTGTGCCAACATGGGAAATGTATATGTAAGATATTTTCAACTATAGGAACCTGTCAGTAAAAGACAATGAAGAAGATCCAATAAATATCAACATCCCTGAGTCCGAGGGGGAGTGCGCAGTTGTAAGGCCCTTATTAGGAATGGTGGATGTAACTAAGCCTCTGAAGTTAAAGGAAGTCAACATTTGAATAGAAGAATAACCTAAGTTGGCCAAAATAGGATATTATTGGGATGATGACATAGTGGGAAAGGTTGTGGAGTTGCTGACAGAGTATCAGGACATGTTTCCCATGAAGTTCTCTAAGCTTAGATGAATTGTAGGATATTTAGGCGTTATAAACTTCACTTTGAAACCAGATGCATGCCCTATCAAGCACCAACCATACCCATTAAATCCTAAGTATAACAAGAAAGTGAAAGAGAAACTAGAGAAGACGGTTGCTACAGGAATCATCGAGCATGTGGAGAAATCTAATTGGGTAAGCCCAATGGTAGTTCAAGAAAAGAAGACTAAGGGAGAGATAAGGATTTGCGTGGATTTGCGCAAGCTGAACGATGCATGTGTGCATGATCCCTTCTGTACTCCATTTTCAGATGAGATCTTGGATAATGTGGGAGGAAAAGAGGCTTATTCTTTTAATGATGTATTTTTAGGGTACCATCGGATCATGATTTGCGCTAGAAGATCGAAGCAAGACCACTTTTTAAATGGAATGGAGGTCTTTTCAATATACAGTCATTCCCTTCGGATTGAAGAATGCACCTACTATATTTTCACGCGTAGTAGTAGCTGTGTTCAAAGAATTCATGAACAAGTTCTTGGAGGTGTATTTTGATGACTGGATTGTGTTTGGGCTAGTAAAGAAGCATGTGTCCAACCAGCGCATGATGCTTGACACTTGTAGGAAGCATCAGATTTATCTTAACTTGAATAAATGTATATTTTGTGTTCCTTTTGGAATCTTGTTGGGCCATATTGTATGTCAACAAGGGTTGATGGTAGATCTGGCCAAGATTGCAGTTATTATCAACCTAGAAGTACCTACTAATGAAAAACAATTGCACTCCATTCTAGGACACACCGGATATTACAGAAAATTCATTCAGGGCTATGCTTTGATCATTGCGCCTATGGAGAAATTTTTAAAGAAGGATGTGTCATTTTTCTGGGATGAGGAATGTAAAAAGAGCTTCGAGCTGGTGAAGGACAAGATGGTTTCTGCACCTATTCTAATATTCCCAAACTAGTCCAATGTCTTCCATGTACATGTTAATGCATCTGGTATAGCACTTGGAGCTGTTTTAACGTAGCCATGAGAAGGAGACATTGATCACCCCATTGCTTTTTCCAGTAGGAAGCTTTTCAGTGCATAGTTCAAATACTCAACCAGAGAAAGGGAAGGATTGGCCATGGTCTATGCTTTGTAAAAATATAGGCACTATCTACTAGGAGGGAACTTTAAGATGTTCACTGACCATTATTCTTTGAAATACCTGGTCAATAAGTCTGTGTTGGGGGGGCATATTTGTAGATGGCTGTTGCTATTTCAAGAATGTGACTTTGAAATCATTGTGAAGCCTGAAAGATTGAATGCTCGACCTGATCACTTGTCACGCATCAAAAATGGGTGAGAACCAACCAATTTGGAGGAGGGACTACCTGATGCACAACTCTTTGCTATTAATGTGGTTGATGAACACTTTTATCATATTATTCACTTTCTGACCACTGGAAGTGCGCTTGTTGAATATTCAATGCAACAAAAGAAGGAGACGGTTTCACATGCATCTGGTTTTATGCTGATTGCTGGTCAATTGTACAATGTGGGAGAAAATTAATTATTAATAAGGTATGTTTTGGAACATGAAATACCAAACATCTTGGTTGAGGCTCATGGAGGAGTGGCAGGAGGCCACTATGCAGGGAAGGCCATTGCGCAGAAGGTGTTGCATGCTGGGTTATGGTGGCCCACAATGCATAGTGATGCCCATGCATACTGTCGAGCTTGTGATGCATGCCAAATAACGGGGAAGCTGTCACGCAGAGATGAAATGCCCCTACACCCACATATGGCCCTACAGGCTTTTGATAAATGGGCTATATATATATTTTTTGGCTACATCATCACTGCCACGGATTATGTAACCAGATGGGCAGAAGCTAAGCCTGTCAAGGATTGTACCATAGATGTTGTTTCATATTTCATTTTTGAACATATTCTGACTAGTTTTGTATGCCCGAAGATATTGATGAGTGATAGGGGTACACACTTGTTAATGAAACCATTGAAGCTTTGACAGAGGAATTTCAGATACATCACCAGAAGAGTACTCCTTATCACCCTCAGGAAAATGGTGCAGTAGAAGCTTTCAAAAAAATCTTGGAGAATGCGCTCACAAATATTTTTGTAATGCAAATTGGAATGATTGGGACGTGCGCATCCCTTCTGTGTTATGGGATTATAGGACTACATACAAGAAGTTGACTAGTAAGACCCTGTTTAGGATGGTTTATCGGCAAGGGGAAATCATGCCAATAGAATATATTTTCCCAAGCCTACGCATCGCAACATTCAATAATATGGCTGAGCCTAACATCATGGAGAAATGTATTGCGCAATTAGTTGCCTTATAGGAGGATCGGTTCATTGCTAACTTTCATTATCAAGTGCAGAATGCGCGCGAAAAGGCATTGCACCATAGACACATTCGAAATAAGGAATTCAAAGAAGACGATTTAGTTTTGTTCTATGACAGTAAGTTTTCACGCCACCCAGGAAAGTTCAGCAAGCATTGGCTGGGCCATAAATTCTGAAATAAATCACTGATGGAGGTGTGGTGCGCTTGACAATGTTGCATAGTGAGAGTCTTCTCGGGTATTTCAACGGAAGCCGACTGAAGCCGTAGAAGGATAACCATGTGCCTACCAAATGAATATATGGCTTGAAAGTGGGAATCCACTTGTCTACACACTGCGCAGAGGGCATCCGCAGACAGGTGTGGAAGGAGTGCAGAGGTAGTGTGCAGAAGGAGAAACTAGTCGTTGGAATAATAAAACTGGGTGAAAAATTGATTTTACCATTGAATGGAGCAGGTGTTTCTGCATTTAATGAGGAGATATTACGGGGTATTTGACCATTTTTATGGGGGTAAGCTGCATTTAATGAAGTTATGACTATTTTCACCTTAGATTTCCTATAAAATGAAGGGTGTGGGTCATATTCTGTTCCTTTTCTTTCTAAGTATATTTTGCCTTGAGATTATCTGTGAATTGCATGGTGCATCCATCTCTGAGAACTGTATGTTTGGCTATGAGACCCCCACATCTGACGTAAGAAACCCAAAATTCATTTTTAGACCAAGGATGACGGCCACGAACCTAGAAAGCGCGCCATCTAAAGAGCACTCCAAGCCACTCAAACATCTACAGAGCTAGGATTAGATGATGTTCATGAAGTAGTACCAGAAGTCCAAGAATTCATGTCCATGCTAGCTAAAGGAAAGGGAAATATGGCCAAGGGGTCATCTTCCAAGTCGCGGACGTTGCCTCGAAAAATCACATCCCCATGCCAGGTGACAAAGGATAGGTCTCCCACAAGCGACTTGACCAAGGGACCCATGAGCGCGACTGACGAGGCCACGCTCTTCATCAAGCCCACCTCCTAGCTCCTGAAATATTTCAAGCCGCACAGACCCTCTGTGAAGGCACTGAAAGATTTGGATACAGTGCACACATACCTACAGATGCCGTTGATCCCGGAAGAAGATACTTGGCAAACGAGGAGACGTTCCCTGAGCTAGCGCCTGAGTATTACTTGGAGTGCGTATTGTATGATGGAATGGTGAAGGTAGAGCCTATGCTGTGGGCATGCAAGATGAGAAACGATGGAATCCTAAATTTGCTATGAATTCCCCACTTTGACAGGTATCCCATCACGAGCATATGTGTGCACCAGCTGCTAGCACTGATCCATGATTAGTTTTTATGGATCAAAAATAGAATCCCCATAGATGCTGCACTGATCCAATAGCTCACTGGTCTTCCCAAGAAGGGGCCCCATCCCATGTCCAGTTTTGGAAAGAGTAATGAGCTAAAATTTGCTACCAAAGCCAAGAAGGATTACAAGGTAGGGTGCGACTCCAGGGGGTTCCTAGTACAATAAATTGACAATATTGCAGTACGTATTAGAACCCTAGTCTTGGGATGCAAGATAATGCACAAATGTCATCCTAAGGTGGTCCCTGCGCACGTTATCAAGCTAGTGGGACAATGCGAGAAGGGAGTAAGTTATAATTGGTCACAATATCTCTGCTAGGAATTCCTGGAGAATGTGTGCAAGGCGAAAGAGGAAGGAAATAAGTTCAAATACTCCTGTATACTTCTATTGATCTCTTTAATTGCGTGGGAGATGCCAGAGGGCACAATACTCCCAGAGGTTGAAGCTGGTGTGTCTGAAGGTGCACGTTATGCTAATCTATGGGATTTTCCAGACCTGCAGAGAGTAAAGGAGAATAAAATTTTATGGGTTTTATTTAAAGGTGTGCTGGCATTAGCTATTCACTCGTGGCCCCAGTTTTCCCCGAACATTTATACTAAGTACATAGCTATTGCATATTTCTAGGTGATGATGCACCATGTACAAATCCAGTCGCGAAAGGACCCAGTTTGGTACAACCTACCATACATGGTCACGGAGGCTGAAATCAACCAGGTACTTAAGACCTGGCCTGAAGCATGGAATACTGGGCTATACTCTACTATGCCCATCACAACCTCCACATCCAGAAAAGAGGAAAAAAAGGATAAGGAATAAGAAAAAGAAGCAGAAAAGGATACCAAGAAGGAGGCTGAGAAAGAAATAGAGCAAGAGCCTGAAGGAGAAGTAGAGTTGGATCTTAGAGGCCTATATGATCTCGATGGTACTATATTTGAGTCTCCCATAGGCACTAAACATGGCACCGAGACCCCCAATGGTGCGCGCAAGAAGCGGAAGGGCTCGAAGGCCGGAGGCACCGAGGATGTCACCTTGATGGAGGAGGACCTTAACAAGAGAGCGGATGTGGTTGCAACTGCCTCAGAGAACAAGTGGAATTCACTTGAGGAGAAGTACGATGCCGCAGTCAATGCTCTACAAATAGTATTGCAGGTGTTGCAGTTGAAGACCGACAACATCCAGGCAAGTGTGAATCAAGCGAGGCTGATTCAGGTGTGCAAGCATACAAGCATGATCATCAGCACGGTGGACAGCAGGATCTGCCCCTTCCTAGGTGTAGCAGTTATAGTAGAGAAACCCAAATTGCACGCATAGGTGCAGACCTACCCAGAAGTTGGGATAAACTTTTTGATGCTACCCAGTGGTAAGTTACATGAAATTCAAAAAATTGTTACCGACGAGTTGTAGTGTAGGGAGGCGTGCGTGCACCAGAAAATATGTGAAGCTGAGCTAAAGATCATGGAAAAAACAGAGGAGTCTATCCAAGCTCAGATGGCTAAGTAGATAACAGTAGCATAGTGCACAGAATTGGATACTCTAATTGACAAAATTTGTGGTGACCAGCCAGAGGTTTCCATTCTTGCTCCAGCCGCGCCGCAGGCTAAAGTGGAAGTCTTTGAGTAGCGTGTTGTAGCCGCTACAACACCCTCCAAAAATTTCACCCTCTAAATTTTTTTGAGCCCCAAGCATTGAGAGGCGAAGTCAAAGCCTGAAGTTCAAATATTTTCAAAAGCCTTAAGTCGTTGAGTCGTAGAATAGGTCGTTTTATCCAATTAGCGACCTAGTGACCCTATGACCTATCGAGTCGCCAAGTCGCTAAGTTGCATATCTCACTCAAGTTTAAACAATTGTGACCTAGCAACCCTGTGACCCCCACGACCCCCAGGTCGCAAGGTCGCAGGGTCGTGGGGTCGTACATGTCATCAAAGCGATTTAATAGTGACCCAACGACCACATTTATTGCCCACATGCGTGACCCCTTTATAAATATAAGGGTCGCGCAGGTCGCATTTCACCCACGAGATGGAGAACAAAACACGTCTGACAGGCAACTGGAGCGCGATTTTCTCGGGTAAGTTTCCTAATCCTCCTGATGTTTCCATTTTTTCTATTTATTTCCCCTCTTCCCCTTATCTTAGCCCCTTTTAAGCCACCAGCCTCCTCCATTTAGACCTTCTTTGAACCTGCATTCTTCTCTGAGCCTCCAAAACCTGTGATTCTTATGCTAACTTGTAGATGAAGCCAGCCAACATCCCCTGTGTCAGTCTCTTCCTCTAATGACCATTCCATCTTCAATTTATGGCTTTTCCTCCCTGTTCCTTTATTGATTTAAGTTAAAAATTAAGTAAAAGACTGCGTCGCTATCAAAATCGTCCACCCAGCCCTAGTGCGATCTTCGACCCCACGACCTTGCGACCCCTGCGACTCAGCGACCTCGGTCCCTGGTCGCTAAGTCGTTAAGTTGCGTATTTCTCATAACTAAAATGTTGTGACCTTGCGACTCAACGACCCTGTCGCAAGTCGCCAGGTCGCAAGATTGCATCTTCATGAATTTTTAAACCAGTGCGACTCAGCAACCCCGCGACCTAGTCGCAAGTCACCAGGTCGCAAGGTCGCATTCCTTTGATGTTTAAGCCAATGCAACTCAGCAACCCAGGGAATGGGTCACTAGCTCGTAGATTCACCCCTTCCTTTACCTTAGTTGGGTAGAGTTAAAAGGAGTATTAAACATTCATTAATATGGCCTCTGTCTTATCCTGGGACTGTTTTATGAACATGCCAGTGAACCTCGAAGCAGATCTAGAGTGTGTCTCCATCTCTTCAGCCCCAAGTGACATGGGGCCTCTGGTGGTTCATAGGAAAAACAAAAGCCCAGAGATAGAGATCACAGAAATTGAAATACTTATGTCTCCTCCCCTTATCTATGGGGACACTGCATGTATATTTAGCAAAGGAGAAAGCATGAGTTGGTATCAAGTATACCAAGAGTTCACACAGCCTGAGTTTCCAAGGACCTCCCAGACCAGCAGGCATATGTGCAAGTTAAGAGGTCAAAGATTCACTACGCAGGGGCCCAGCCATCTATATTCCCATGCATTGAAATTATTGAATGGATCATACAAAATATTGATCCCAGGATGTGGGTGATTCAGGATTAGGAGGGGAAATATTTTGCAAATTTAAAAGGCCAGGATGCGGAGTTCTATTACGCACTTCCAACCCGAGAGAATATGTTCACAGAGGCATGGGCCAATACCCATGCAGTTCCCATAGCAGACACCCTGAGAGGATGGTGGGAAGAACCAGAGAAGTTCAAAGTCAAGAAAGACCAGGAGTATCAAGTAGCAGGCTTCAGGAAGGTCTATAAGCTTGTAGTAGCTATGATTTGTAGAATGTATGGTCATCCTAATGCCACCACTTTCAGCGGTTCTTGGGTATCCCTTATGTACTTTGTTACCGTACATGGCACCTGTTTCAATTGGGCTAGCTTATTGATAGCAGCCCTCAAAACAAACATATCTACAACACTAACACCTGAGGAGGGATACTCGTCCGAATTTTACATGGCCTCATATCTATTGGATGCAATTTGTGCGAGGTGCCACTTTGAAGGATGGGCTCACAACTAGGATCAGGCACGTTCATGCCCAATCCACTAGGTTTTGCAGGTATTATGGGACTCCAAATATAAGTAGGATATAGAGAAAATCGCACACAGTTTCATCCCTGCAATCTATGGGAAATTATTCGGTCAGGATACCCCATGCATGTCTTGGTGAGCCATGGAAATGATAATCAAGGTGGCACATTGGTTTCCATTTGCAGAAGGCACCTTCATCCGAGTCTTCGGTTCATTCAAGACTCCCCATGCTCTGCCCCGGTTCATCACTGACAGGTTGCTACTTCAGGAAACATGTTATTAGATGACTTTCGACTTCTCAAAGGTCCTTAATAAAGGTAAGAAGAAGCCATGGCCCACACTTCCACTCACCATCGGTGCTTATACAGTCAAGTATTTCAGAGAAGTGGAGGCGGAAGCTGAGAAAATCAGAGGATTCTTCCTGGTGCCTTTGGATTATCGAACATATGATCTTGAGAGGGTAGTCCCTACCCATTGCAAACGAGCCAAGTTTAAATGGAGCTACCAACATACTGAGTTCCCAACTGAAGATGGGGTAAGAAACTGGTACAATAAGGATATGGAACTCGCCCCAGAGGTATTGATTGATCGGGAGGACCAAGATGATCAAACTCTGGAAGAGAGAGTCCATGAATTAGGAGGAGCCTCGTCTTCCCAGGCCAAGAAGCCCCGAACTAACATAGGCCATAGCTCTTTTGCCCAACAGAAAGAAAAGGAAGCAAAATCTCAACGAGAAGCTGAAAAGAAAGCAAAAGAGGATGAGGATAAACGTAAAAAACACCTAAAGGCAGAACAGAGGAAGAAACAGGCGGAAGATGCCCGCAAAAGAAAGGAAGAGTAGGAGGCGAAAGCAGAAGCTGAGCATCAGCTCAAGATAGAATTAGATAAGGTGGAAGTTGAATGCAAAAGGAAGGAAGAAGAGGAAACAAAAGAAGAATTTTAGCATCAGCTCAATATAGAATTAGATAAGGTGGAAGTTGAGCACAGACAAAAGGAAGAATAGGATAAGGAAGAGGCAAAGCGTCAGATCAAGATAGAACTAGATAAGGTAGAAGTTGAACACGGAAAAAAGGAAGAATAGGATAAGGCAGAGGCAGAGCGGCTATTAAAAGAAGAAGCAGAACAAAAGATAAAAGAAGAATAAGATCGAAGATCGAAAGACAATTCTTCCAAGGACACTAAGACACATCCTCCAGTAACAGTGGTACAGACAGAGCTACTGGTCATCAAAATTCCTGCAATCAACACACGTTTTTCACTCTTAGAACCAGGTACCTTCGAAGGACAGGAGGAGGAAGTGTTCAATCTAACGAGACTCACTTATGATTAGTTCACATTCAAAATCAGGCAGGAAAAGAGGAGATGCCTAGCACGGAACCCTGCCATGCCATTCACAGCCACAACGGAAAATGATATAGTCCTGGACACTAGGACCAATCCAGTAATGATAGCATTATCTGACACTGCTTTTGCCGCAGCCACAGAAGAAAATGTGAGCCAGATGAGTAGGGAAATCCTCTCCCTACAAAATAGATTACAAGACTCTGAACAAAGGGAAGTTAGGTCGGAGCAAGAAAAGAGAGCACTAAGGTAAGAAGTCCAACAACTCCAAGATAAGAACACCCTTATTAACGAAGTACCACTCACTGTCCAAAGAGATTTGGTCACACTGGCAGCCACCATGAGGCAGGTATACGAGGAAATGTTCACCATAAATTAAAGAGTTGCACCTTTACTGAGAGCTTAAGAAGAAACTAAGAAGGGGAACGAGAAATTGAAGGAAGCCTCCACCGCCTTGGATAGAATGTCAGAATGGAAAAATAGATATCCACAGGCTCCAAAAACTTTTCCCAAGAAATATTGGATTCTCACTCAGAACGACAAGGTCCAAATTCGCATGAAGGTGCAATCCAAGGAGAAGTTATTCAAAGACCTAGAGAAGGTGATGACCTCCTATGAGCATTTGATAAGCGGCATTGAATCGATGGCTGAGCTGCACCATATTCCTTCTCTAGGTACACTGGGCAAAGAAAAGACATGGGAACATGTAAATCAGGAAATTAAGGCATTCCTGCAACCTATTAGACAAGCCGCTGCTACACTTGATCTTCCAGCATCCTAGGAGAACTTGGTTAAGGTCGTCGTGATGCCAGTTTGGATTTACACCAAACTGGCTTCCTTATCCAACCAGGTCACAATCAAGGGAGAAAATCTGATCCCGAATGCCCCAGAATGCTTGCACATGTTAGGGGAAGATACTCCTCTAATCTCCCCAGTTGCTGCAGATTATCGTGCATGGAAAAATTTCCTTAAAGAGCAGCAAGTAGATGTTCCCAACCTCGTAATCACACACACGCTCCCATGATAAAATTGCAAGGAACAACCTACAGGAGGGGTCACAGGTTTCATCTTCCATAGTCAGGTCGTAGGTCGTATTTTCCATTCAGGTTGCAAAGCATATCAACAGGAGGGAAGGCGAAAGGTCGAGACACCCAAGGGTCATTTTGTCTTATATATACTTCCTTCGGGGACTTGTAAAAGGATCCTTTTTTTTTGGACTCCAAAGGAGAGGAGAGAGTTGTAAAGCATTGAACGACCCCTTATGAATGAATAGAAGCATTTGTCTTAAATCCACTATTGGATCTGATGAGAATCAGTGTGTTTATACTATGAGTATTTTTCCGTATTTGCATTTTTTGCTTATACTCTTCATGCATTTCAGCTCACTGAATGTGTTAATGATGGTATGTTGTTTTCCTATGAGATGTTTGTAACTTCATTATTGACATCTATCTTATTCACGAAAATGCCCAAGTAAGCATAAGTTGTTCTTGCCAGGCAGAACTGTTTCTTTTATGGTTCAAACAACTTTTACAAACACGACCTCAATGATATGTTGCTAATAGCATCTCCTTCAGCTCCGTGTTTCCTTTTTTATCTTTCTATTTGTGGTATTTATGCTCATTTTAAAATCATCGATATTTTGTCTTGTATCATCCGATAATTGTATGCCTATAGTTCTGCAGGGCTCATTTGTGTCCAAGAGAAGGGGTATTCAGTGGTAGTCAGGCCCACACCCCGGACATGATCCCTATCACAAACGACTCAGAGTCTAATCGAGACTTTTTACCAAGGAGATCCCCTACTATTGGCCAGAAAAATTTTCCCGTCAACATAGCGCTAGAGGCCTCCAAATCAGAAGTGCAGGAAATGAAGGCGGATTTTGAGCAACATATCACGGAATTTCAGGCCAAGCTTCAACTCGAAACTTTTCCAGAAGTGTGCAAATAGTGAGCAGCCTTAGTCAAGGAAGCTTCAACAAGTATTATTGCCACAATCGACAAGGGAACCGTGCCGCTAAAGACAACTATGGGCCTGTGGACATCCGTGCAGACGGATCCCCTTCTCTGAAAGACTTCATAGGAATTGCATGCTAAGGAGCAGGCGTTTGATGATCTACAAGAGGCACTGCCTAAGTTTGTACTTGCTCAAAGGATGGCTCGGTTGCAGACAAGTCAGATATTGCGTGATGAAGTTGAGGAACTACACAAAAAGAAGCACATTGTGACAGATCATATGAATGCATGGGCCGATGAAGCGATGAAGTTGTCACAGGGTCTAGATGTTGTCGTGAAGAACTTGCACCAAACAAATAAGAGCATTAATCTCACTGCAAAAGGGATGACTTCTCAAAAATTTGTGGGTCTAGCAACAAAAAAAACATGCTACGATATCAATTCCTATTTACAAAAGACAAAGCTATGATAGATATCCTACCTTAAGTCCTACGCTGCTGTTGTCAAATAAATGATGACATACAACGTAATAATTCAAACATGTAACTATCAATCAATCCGAAAATATTGAATCAAAATGCATTACACAGATAAGCAATACAACAGTGGAACTAATAACATAGTCGAGCATATATTAAAATATGAAAGAAAGATTATAATTGAGTTTCAATGTCGCGTTCTTCCTTTGGCAGGGCTTCCAGCAGAGCGTGTCTCACAAAGCTTTTCAGGAATTTAGACAAGGCTCTCTCTCTTACGGGGTTCTCCTTAGCTCTGCTTTCAATAGTCGCTCAGCTGTAGTTTTCTTCCAAAATGTTCAGCTAGGTTGCAAATAGAGAGGGCAGGATTTTATAGAGGGAGAAGGAGAGGTTAGGCTCTCTGTAATAATGGGGGAGAGTCCTATCTCTTAGGAAGGTTCCATGAGAGGTGGAAAACCTCTTCCTAAACAAGGAAATCTGGAGCCAAACAACCCAACCTATCTTTGATGATTCATTCCTGAGGTGGTTAAAGGAAACTTCCACCTCAATTTTTTAAAAAACATTCCAAAACAGGTTGGCACAGGTACAAAATAGGGACAAAGCGCCAGATAGCGTGCGCACTAGTGTATATTTTCCACAATGGCACGAGGAATGAACTGGCTACTCACGCCAATGCCAAATCATGGGTTTTTGGGGCTTTTCTGAGGAAATTTTCTCAAGGAGAATTCTTTCCCTTATGCAGAGGGATGCCATCAAGGTGTTTTCAGGACATTTTACTGTTCACAGGTCATAGGAATAGTCCTCCAATGTACGGGACAAGGGATTGCAGGGACGGTGACAAAATACCGTGTAACAGATGCCCCCTAAAGCATGAGGTCCGAAAGAGAGGGAGGGGTGAAATGATTTATGAGAACGCGTTCAATTGAAAACACTGTCGTCGAAAGACCCGTGAATACAAATACAACTGATATCTCTGATACATGATATGTGGTATGGGTGCAACCATCCATAATAAAGTGTACAAAAATCGAGATCCAAGGTATGGACGCAGCCATCCAGTAAAATAAGGATCAACAAGTAGACTCAGGTATGGTCGCAGCCAGCCAATCAAAAGAGTCATGTAATAAGTCATAATAATCCACAAAGAACCCGCAACCTGGATTTCATCAGACAAAATCTAGGGTCTTGCGCTCCATCTCAACCCGAAAAAAGTACAAGATCGAGCATTCGAATATGTGAGCTGAAGTCGAACATGCAAGAACATCGTCTGATTACCAGCCAATGATGAAAACTGTTAACAAATGCGAGAGAAACCACCAATAATGAAAATGGCTCTCAAGGTACAAGAGGTACAATCCACGGAATGTGAACAGGGATCTGGTGTCAAACACCCCTAGAATCATCTGATCGAAGGCCAATAATGAAAACCTTGCGTCGAATGCAAAAAACTTTCCATTGAGGCATGCAAGCTCCAAGGTACCTAAAAGGAGTATCTATATCAATTTCCTGGATAATGGGCTGAAGTCGATAGGAAGTGACCTTGATCGAAGGTGGGCCATAATTTTTCCCACATCATCGACACGAGACAGAGGAACATGATGTTTTTGAATAAATACCAACAGAGAATCAGAGGGAGGTTGAAAACTGCAGAGGCCAACTTCTCTTGAACATATTGGTGGCACGACATTGGATTTGGCAGTATTTTACATCAAGGGATCTAAGGTCATGGTGATGTGGAAAAGAGCAGATGAGCAGTCAAAAGAGATTACCCAAACCCATGAAGGAAACCAGATAACGAGATGAGATGTCCCCAACCTAACACGAATGCAGACAAGTGCCATGTTCAAGAGCGACATACTACCGATACGACTACAATTTTGGTTCCATTTCCCCCCACCATTTTTGGCGAGTACCCCAATTATTTTTGGAAACAAGCTTGAAGGGGATAGCATGTGCTTGTGATGTAAGTTTTTCCTTTGGAAAAATCCAACCTAGTACATTTTACGAGCCCTAGGAAGGAGAAACTCGAGTAACGTCATTGTGACGGAGTCCGATGTCATCAGTTTTTAACGAGTCTGAAAAAGGAAGAACTCGGCATATTTTCATATTTAGAGAGTTTGAAAAGAAGGCGGAAAAGAAAACTCCAATAGTCCCTTTTCGTAAATAGTCCCTCAGATCCGAAAAGGTAGAAAAATGTGTCTGAGAAAATCTCCTAGTCGCGATAGGCTAGGGTATTCCTTTTTCGTAAATAATCTATCTCAGCCTAAAAAAGGGGTAAATGTATACTGGGTAGATGTTGTTTCACAGCCATTTAACGAGTTCAAAACGAAAAGAGTCTCGGTAATCTTTTCAATTTTTAAGAGTCAGAAAAGAGCTAAAAGTTGACTCCTCCTGGAGGAACGAGTGGTATAAAGGGTAGCAACTAGTTCTGGTAATGGTGGAACTGCTCAGAAAGAGTAAAGGTTAAGAGGCTAGCTAACAAGGCCACTCATCGCAGCGGTTCCTTAGGAATGGGTAAAACAACCAAGTGAAAGCATATGATCGGCCAAGCAGATAGTGACGATGGAGTGAGAAAACCAAGGCTCATCTAGCAAAAACAAGTTGATAAAATGGAAATCACAAGAGGTAAAATGGGAATGGTTTCATTTTTACACAAGCTTGAAATTAGGAAAATTTTCTTGAAGTTGGTTTCATTTTTACACAAGCTTGAAATAAATATAAACTATGCTTGAAACTGGTTTCATTTTTCACAAGCTTAAAACGGAAACAAACTATGCTTGAAAAAGTAAGCATGCCCCCAAAATGGTGACTCAATTCGAGGTACATGCCCCCCAAGCTTAAGTCCATATGAACAACAGATGGAGTGAAGGTTCAAATTACGAGATCAATAGAAAGACTCGACTGGGATTTTATGAGATTTGGCAAAGACTCGAATTGAACAGGAACGTGTTTCATTGTTTTAACGAGGTTGACACATTAAAATAATTATCCTCGTGAGCTAATTGATTTTTTAATGAGGTTGATATAGAAGACGAACTATCCTCGGGACCTAATTCATTTTTTAACAAGGTTGACATAGAATAAGAACTATCCTCGACCAACTTGTTTCATTTTTTAAGGAGCTCTACATAAGAAAAAGAACCTTGCTCCGAGGACCTTGTTTCATTTTTTAAGGAGCTTGACACAAGAAAACGAACTCTGCTCCGACGAGCTTGTTTCATTTTTTAAGGAGCTTGACACAAGAAAATGAATTTTTCTCCAACCAGCTTGTTTCATTTTTTAAGGAGCTTGACACAAGAAAACGAACTATGATCCTAAGAGCTTGTTTCATTTTTTAAGGAGCTTGACACAAGAAAAAGAACCATGCTCCGAAGAGCTTGTTTCACTTTTTAAGGAGCTTGACACAAGAAAATGAATTGTGCTCTGAAGAGCTTGTTTCATTTTTTAAGGAGCTTGACATAAGAAAACGAACCATGCTCCGGAGACCTTGTTTCATTTTTTAAGCAGCTTGACACAAGAAAACGAACCATGCTCCGATGACCTTGTTTCATTTTTTAAGGAGCTTGACACAAGAAGATGAACTATGCTCCAACCAACTTGTTTCATTTTTTAAGGAGCTTGACACAAGAAAACGAACTATGCTCCGAAGAGCTTGTTTCATTTTTTAGGGAGCTTGACAAAAGAAAAATAACCGTGCTCTGAAGAGCTTGTTTCATTTTTTAAGGAGCTTGACACAAGAAAACGAACCGTGCTCTGACCAGAACTCATCATGATGAATAAGAAGTCATGGTTTCCAAGAGTTCCGCACTGGATGGGAGAACAACATCTTGGAAATCAGGACCCAATGCCCCCAGCATACTATGCACAATGGCAATATCACTGATTGCGGGCACGGGGTAGGTAGACACATAATTAACCTACGGCGGGGAGTATACAACCGACGGATAAAAACCTGGTAGGGACGATGGTGGACCAGATGTCATGCTAGGACCAAAGAATGAAAGCTGATCAATGGTCACAATTCGACCTTTGTGCGGAAAGTAGATCACACGAAAGAGGGAAGAGACAACTGCCCCCATGACATAAGTATATTCACGCCCCAAGAGTAAATTAAAATCTAAGGGACCTGGAAAAACCATCACGTTTAAATGGATGGTTTTCCCTCCCAAAGTAACAAGCAACTTCAGAAGGATCCCTAATGGTTGACTGGTTCCTCTATTAAAATCTAACAGATTCTGGGTAACAGACATAAGCAGTGGAGAACCAAAATCTTTCCAAGTAGTTGAAGATAGAATACTAACAGACGCGCCTTCATCTATAATAGTGCTGGGTATGACCAGATCAAAGGTTTGTACCGTTATCTCGAAAGGCACATAAGATGGAAGGTGGTATCTGGAAAATCGACTCCAATCAAAGGAAGCGACCAAACTACTTGGGGGGGATACCATCAAACTGAGATGGTTGTCCCCCGGTGTTACCGGAGCAAGAGGATCATCCTTCGAGACATCCATCATGGGAGTAGGAGGAGCAACTTCTTGGACTACAGGGATGGAAGAATCTTTCTCCAAGTCTGAAGAATCTGATGAAACAAGAAGAACATGGGGGGGAATGGACCCACTCTCAATGAAAAAGACCTGATGAACCACAGATGGGGTCAGATCGACTGATTCCTTGGAAAATGGTTGGTCGAGAACAGATTCCTGAACTTGAATTTCCGGGGGAGCGAGATCGAGCAAGGATGACGCTTGGCCGATCGTGGAATCAATTAGTGGAGGACTCGGAGAAAGCTTCTGATAAACAGCCGGAAGGCAGAGTGCAGAAATAATGGAGTTGTGTTACAGGTCAAAAAACCTCCTCATCAGCTCAGAGGAGAAGATAAATATGGAAGGAATACAGAGACCTAAACTAAACCTACTTCTGCCAAGGAAACGCACCCCTATAACATCCAGAGAGCGTTATAATGCACCTGATCTATGGAAAGGTCGCGTTAGCGGCTAGGGAAACACTCTTTTTAGAATAGAGGGCAACGTTACCCATGTTTTTATTTTGACACAGGAAAAACCCGTGGAGAAGGATTTGAATTTCCAGATTTTTCTCATGAGAGAGTCAGTACAAAATAGAAACTGCAAAGCACTAGTCTCTTATTGGGCCTTGCCATAAAAAACCGAACTCTCAAGGAAGGCAAAAGCATGGGAAGTTGAGGAAACATCTTGGTTTTTTCTATTTATAATGGTGGAAGGAGAAAGGCAATGATTTCACTCTCCATCTCCTATAAAATGGAGTTGTAGGCTCTTGGTTCAAGGTCGAAGGTTTGTCAAAGTTTTGAATACATATGAAGTAGAGCATTATTGTTGTAGTGTGAGGGTCAAAGATCAAAGAGGTTCATTGAGAAATTTTTGATCAAAACATCATCACATTGAGGGATAGAGAGATTGGAAGGCTGAGGAGGGCTTGGTATGACCAACGGTTGTAATCCTCCTTTTTGTAAATCAATAGAACTGTATCTATTTTGTCCATTCTATGCATCAATATTTTTATTGTTTTTCAATTACTTATATAGCATGAGATGAGTGGCTTAGATGTGCATTGTTTAATGTTTATCATATATTAACCCAATTGATAGGAAATGTATATTGTGGTAGAGATTACACGGGTGCTTTGATTGATCACAGGGTCGAGATTTGGAGCTGGTGAAGGAGGATCCCTACTTCGCTGCTTAGCACTCTCCAAAAGACTTTGGGATCATAAAAGAGGTAATCTTCCATCTTATTCCATCAAGTTGTTTAAGTTGATATGAACATGTATGCATCTTCTTTGTGAACTATACAACTAATCTTACTATCTTCCTCGGGCACCGGAAAGCCCTGAGAGGGATATTCGAGAACCAACAACCCAAGAATTTTACCCTATAGCAAGTTGTCCAACACTCTTTTGGCTTCATCGATATACAGACAAAGGTGAATGGGATGATGCCCTTCACACAACTTACAAGGATTGGTAATATTGCCCTGTTTTTTATGAGTCTTACAAGAGCTAGTCGAAGATGTGTTATCAATATGACTTCCAGAAGTCAAAAGCAACGGCGGGCGGCCGTCGGACCATGCTTTAAGCACCATGGGAATACCAGGGTAGTCTCAAATCAAATGGTTACCTTTGTAGAGCGTGCAAGGGAATTTGACTTTCCATGGAATTTCGGATGGTTCTGCAATGGACGGTTCCTTAAGTGTAGTAGCTGCAGTCTTAGCCTCTCGCTTGTATGACTTCTTCTTGGTCTTCTTCTTCTTCTTCTTAGCCACCTGGTTACTGGAATCTAGACTTTCACTAGGCGAAGTAGAAGAGGAGGACGAAGAAATAGGCGAAGAAGGGGAGAGGTCCACTTTAGAAGAAACATGATGTTGTTCAGGTGGAGGAGATGGCTGTATAGTGGACGAAACACTCGGGATCACCGAGGTTGAAAATAACCATATAGGAAATCCAACAGTTAAACCAGGCAGGGACAACGTCACCATATAAGGAGCACCAACATTTCCAAAAGTAGGAAAAGACCAGGATTCCCTTCAACAGGGATTCCTGAGTTAGTGAACTCCGGAAACATTGCCATCGGAAACAACTCAAAAAAACACCCTAAGGAAACTAACTTTAACCATGAATATTTCGTAGGTATTTAATTTTGAAAACATTGAAACAAAACTCTATCGTTTCATATTTTAAGAGTTGAGAAATAGGAAAAAGGTGACTCTATCACTTTCAGGTTGGAAACAAGCATGAAAGGACAAGTGCTCGATGATATTTTAAAATTTATGGAGTCAGTAAAGATCGAAAAATGACTACTCAGGTAGTCTAGGTAAAAGGGTGTACCAGGTTTTCGTGAACTACCATATACACCTTGGTGATCAAATGAAAGAGAAATCAACCAAGGACTTGACGTACGTGTAGGAAGTCTCCCCGAATGCTGTGTTCGGTGTATCATGGTTACAAGGCGTCAGACTCGGCTTCCTACGGATAAAAGGATTGCAACCTAGAGGGGTCTCCCTTTATATACTCGACGGTACGGGGAGCACAACTCCATACTAGCGCTATCTGAAGCCATATGGAGAGCAACAACTGTTAGGCTTAAAGATGCCAGAACACGTCTCTAACTTAGACCACTAAATATTGCGTTAAGTTTCAATTTTGCCTTAGGTTAATTGAAATAATTTTTAAATTTGATCTTTTATTTATGTTTCAATTCCAAGGTCCTACCAAATGTTGAATCTCACGATTCCCTAAATGAAAGCTACATGCCATAAAATACCATTTAGTTCGATGAAAGGCTATCTACGAGAGAGTTAAGAGCTTCCAAGTGATAGCGACAATATGAACATAAAAGAACATCCACTACTGAATCTGATGCAAGCTAATGAAATTGAAAAGCTCTTCCCTAGAATTATATAATGCTAGAAATTTGAAAGATTTTCCAATTTTCACTATGCTAATCAAGAATGCAAAAGATTTTTTTTGTTTGTATTTTTCAATATATCAGAGCAAGTGCACTAAATGATATGAAAAATGAATCAAAACACCAATTCTAGAATGGTGAAGCGAGAGCTGAAACAAAAATATTTCACTCAACTCAAAACAAGCCCAATAAGACTCAAACCAATGACGAAATCCCTCAAATAAAAGAAATATCTCAAAAGAGACCCAAACAAGCCGTGTAATCTAGGCTTGGAGCGACGAGAGTAAAACTGAATGAAAGAGAGGAAAATCACTCAATTAACGCTATCACTAAAATGGATCCAAAAAGCTGGACGCAAAGGAGAAGAAACGAAATTGACTGGGAAACCAAGGACCCAAAACTCCCACGGGAGGCTTAGCAGGCTGAAGCACCTAGAAAACCTAGGGCTGAAAAGAAAAACTGACAGAAAAGGGAAAACAACCGAAGGATAAGGGCTACTCTCAGTCAAAAACAAACCCAAAGCATTCAAACCAAGTTAAGAAAACACCCAGAGATACCAAGATAGACCAAAAACTCCAAAAAATAGAAAACCCTAGCACCTACAGGGATTGGCGCGATTGTCTGGTTGTAATCCGCGCCAGACAGGGGATGGCGCGAGTGATAAATTGGAAACTAGCGCTAGCTGGTGCGACTATCAGGCTAGAGCCTGTGCCAATTAAGACAGCCTTGAAAAGGTGGAAATTTTGGAAAAATAGAGGTCAAATTGATCCTCTAGGGCTAAACAGAGGTCTTAGACTCAGCAAAGACAATAAAAAAAGCAAGCTAAGCCAGAAAAGACCAAGAAGATGACCTGAAGGATGTAAGACAAACTCACACTGATCCCCAGTGGAGTCGCCAATTTTTGTGAGAAGTAAATCCCCTCTGCGGACAGAGGCGATCCCACTAGCCCTAGAGTGGGTCTAACAACAAACAAAACACGCTATGATATCAATTCCTAGTTACAAAAGACAAAGCTACGATAGATAGCCTACCTCAATTCCTACGCTACTATTGTCGAAGAAGAAGCACTGATTCCCGTTCCTAGCTTTACAGATCACAATCCTTATGCTCACCGCGTTCGGACACCTCGACACATGCAGAGAAGAAACAACGACATACAACATAATAATTCAAACATGTAACTATCAATCAGTCGGAAAATATTGAATCAAATTGCATTACACAGATAAGAAATACAACAGTGGAACCAATAACATAGTCAAGCATATATTAAAATATGAAAGAAATATTACAACCGAGTTCCGACGTCGCGTTCTTCCTTTGGCAGGGCTTCCAGCAGAGCATGTCTCACAAAGTTTGTCGGGAATTTAGACAAGGCTTTCTCTCTTACAGGGTTCTCCTTAGCTCTGCTTTCAATAGTCGCTCAGCTATAGTTTTCTTCCCAAATGTTCAACTAGGTTGCAAATAGAAAGGGTAGGCTTTTATAGAGGGAGAAGGAGAGGTTAGGCTCCCTATAATCATGGGGGAGAGTCCTATCCCTTAGGAAGGTTCCATGAGAGGTGGAAAACCTCTTCCTAAACAAGGAGATCTGGAGCTAAACAGCCCAACCTCTCTTTGATGATTCATTCCCGAGGTGGTTAAAGGAAGCTTATGCCTCAATTTGTTAAAAAACATTCCAAAACAGGTTGGCGAGGGTACAACACAGGGACAGAGCGCCAGCTAGCGCGCCCACTAGTGTATATTTTCCCCATTGGCGTGAGGGATGAATTGGTTACTCGTGCCAATGCCAAAACATGGGTTTTTGGGGCTTTTCTGAGGAAATGTTCTCAAGGATAATTCTTGCCCTTATGCAGAAGGATTCCATCAAGGTGTTTTCAGGACATTTTACTATTCACAGGTCACGGGAATAGTCCTCCAATGTACGGGACGAGGGATTGCAGGGACGGTGACAAAACGATGTGTAACAACAACGCAAAGTGCAGCTAATCAAAGCGTGGGCATCGTGGCTCCCTTCATTGTTGCTATTGAGGAGCTGTAGACAAATATGAAGACCCAAATACCTCTATGACTTGAGATGAGTCACAAGATTATGTTGGGGGCTTGTTGGAGCGAGGTCCCTTAAGACCACAATTTTGATAAAAATATAGTATTTTTTTAGTTTTGAGTCGTGCGCGCTAAGTAATGCATAGGTCAAGGGGCTTTAGGGTGGGTCAAAGCCCCTTCATGAGTTGTAATGGGCAAAAGGGTAGATATAGGAGTCTCAAACCACGGTTTGTGGACCTTAGATGAGTGCAGGCTAAAGGTATAAATAGAAGTCTAGATCGAGTCAGATAGAAAAGTTCGAACTAAGTTCTGAGCTGTGAAGCGAATCTGTCTGTGTTTGAAAGGCTCTTGTTGGCTGTGTGCACGAAGACCTTAGTCCGGTTGTGTGCGGACCCCACTGGCTATGTGTGCAGGTAGATCTGAAGAAGTGAAAATGGTTTTACCACTGTAATGAATAAAGAAGTATTTTGGGATAATTCTTAGTATAACATGCATCTATAATGTGTTTATGTCATATGTTTGCTTATGATTCATGTTATTTGTAATTGGATCAGTTGTGTACCTACTTTTATGCTTTATATGAATGTTGAATGCACAGATCTGTTACTGTAAGACCTGAATGTCACTTTACTAAGACTGTTGAAGGGATTGCAAAGCCTTTATCTGTATGCACACAAGATAACCTGCGTAATTTGACCTAGATCTGTGTGGTCATGGTTTCCGGTTAGGGTTTCTGTTGCGAAGGAAAGTCCGTTATTATTATAGATCTGAGGACACGCACATCATTTAATTCTCTCTCAAGGTGTGGAAACCTGGTTCCAACACCCCCCCATACTGATTTGGGTGAGACTTTGACCTACGCAAATGGGTCACTGTCGAAAGGGCCAATAGTAAGAGGGTTTTTTTGGTTAAGCTTAACTTTGAACCTGGGTTAGGACCCCTCAAGCCAACATATGCTCATCTTGGCCTTTTAGAATCATGTGGATCTCCATATCATCACAGGTCTTTTCCAGCTTGTCCAGGTTCCCCTCTCGAGTGGCTTTACTTACTTGGGCTTTCGTTTGAAGCCTTGTGGATACCGCAACCGAGACTATATTTGGCTCATCGAGAAATTTCTGAAAAGTCTGGACTCTTGGTCACACAAGTGGCTTTCATTGGGCAGCCAGTTTATCCTCGTACAAGTTGTGCTCCAATATATTTGTGTCTATTGGGAACATATTGTTTCTCTTCCCTACCTCATCATTTCGAGAATTCAAGCTGTTATCTCTAAATTCCTTTAGCCTGGAGCGCGTGGTACCAATAAATTCAGCCTTTGCAAATTGGATCGAATTACAATTCCCAAGTGGCTTGGAGAATGGGGGCTACTACATATCAGGTTTTTTTCACCAAGCTCTTCTCATCAAGTCCTTATGGCGGGAAATCACTGGGCCTAGCCTTTTGCCCACTCTCTTCCAGAAAAAATACAATCTTCAACTTAATCTGCACCAACTTCTCAGATCTAGGATTTTCGCTCCTTGTAGGGGGTCTTATATTTCTTCTAGATTCAGACGCATTGTCGGCCTCCTCTCTTATAGACTCATTCGACACTTTGGGAATAGACAGAATATCAGGATGGTTGCTAAACGAATTAGGAGTTTCTCTCCTGATTTTTATTTTCCTCTCCAGCTTAGGCATGCCCTGGCATAAAAAGGCTTTTCTCCCTTAGCTAATTCATCTCTCATTGACAACAGGGGTGCCAGGTTTGGAAGTCTTCTGCTCAGCTGGGTTTTCCTGATCATTATTCTGAGGATTGGAGCACTGTGGTAAAAGGTTTCAAAGGGACCAGTTTTTGCCTCCAACCCTTCGGGGATAGAGTTGTTTGGAGTGGCAGAATGAAGGGTGATTCCATAGTAGTGGCGGAAATTTATAATAGCCTTATTTCCACTATCTCATCAAAAGTTGATCAACCTTTTCTTCTGACATTTTGGAGGCACAACATTCCAATTAAAATCATTCTCTTTACATGGCTCGCCTGGAAGAACTGGATCCTTACCCGGGACAACATGGCTAAGCTGGGTTTTCAAGGGCCGGGTATTTTTATCTTCTGTCGTAGTGCTCCTGAATCTGTCTCTCATATTTTCCTCCATTACCTTGTTGTGCTAGAGATTTGGTCTTTGTTTATTCCTCTTGTGCAAGATCATAGTTGGCATCCCCTTGGAATCATATAATGTATTAATTCATGGTCGAAGATGGATAAAAAATTTAACTCCCTCCCATTATTCTTTTTTTGGGAGATATGGTTGGCCAGAAACAAATACATCTTGGAAGGCATTCTGATTTCTTCGCACAAGATCTTTCAAGCTATCATGGCCTAGCTCAACACTCAATATGCTCACACTTCCCCTCCCTCTAATTTAACTCATCGTTTTCACCTCATCTGGTGATTCTGCTGATTGGTTATTTTGATAGGGTCGAACATCAAGGGTTTTTTGGCTGTGAGGCTTAGATCAAGCTGGATAACAGGGAACATTATTGCATGTAGTGGAATGGTGGTCCTGACACGAACACCAGGGTAGAACTTATTACCCTCTAGAGCTTGCTTTGGGTCACTTTCAACTTACATTAGGGGAATTTTGAGGTCTAAAATGGGCCTCCTAAGGAAATTATAAAATAATAGTGGAAAAAATCTAATAAGATTTGATGACATCATCAAATTTTAGAGGGAAAAATGGAAAAACTACTTCAAGTTCCATCTTTCAACTTTATCTTAAAAATGTTTATAGGCTACAGTGGGAGTACTGCCTCGTTGGATGCGAAATTTAATTCCCCATCAAGGAGTATATTACGCTCACGATGGAAGTTACTACTACTGAAAAATGAAATACATAAAACGTGATTTTAATCCGTTTTTGTCATTTCTCATTTTTCGTGTAGAAAGTTCATCGAAAGTATGCGACATGGGTACTCCTTGGATGAGGAATTAAATTCCGCATCCAAGGAGTACTCCCGCTCGAAATTTGAGTAAAAATTTTGGGAGATAAGTTTAAAATACGAGTTGAAAAAGTAGTTTTATTATTTTATTATTTTTTAATATTTTTACTTTTTTATTCCAAAAATGGTGAATCATCCATTATGGATGACATCATCATCTTGAATCCTATTGGTTGTTATAAAGTTTATTTTTGTTGTACATTTTTCTTATGAGGCCCATTTTAGACCTCAAAATTCCCCTAATGCAAGTATCCTCTTTTCACATCTATGGTGATGCCAAGTCTGTCATCGATGGGGTAAATGGCCTTTGCAACTTTCAGCTCCCTGGTTTATAGTGCTAGTTGGACCGTGTCCATTATCTTCTCCAACACATGCACTTCCCTCCTATTCAACCGTATCTTCAGAGAGGCAAACACTCGAGTGGATCTGCTCTCCAAGAAATGGCTTTTGGAACCTTTTGGACTGGTTCAGGTGCAACATTTTCGTGGCAGTTCCATGAGAGACTCCTTTTCCGTTCTGGTTCGGGTGTAACATTTTCGTGGCGGTTCCATGAGCGACTCATTTTCCATTCTGATTCCATAACATTAGTTTTTGGTGGACTGTCTTTCCTCGCGCCTTGCTTTTTGTACTGTGTTTGTGGACTTGTTTTTTTGCTCTGTATATATGCCTTACATGTCTGGTGTTGCTGTATTTTTCACTTTCCATCTTTCGTTGGTTGGTCTCCCTGTCCTGGAGATTTATTTTACATGGTTGTGGATTTTGTTGCATGATTTTCTCTCTGTGTTTTCTTTGCCAGTAATGGTTGTATTATGCTCCTCCCAACAATTTTTGGTTGCTGTGATCTGGGCCGATGGTTTTTCTAACATGGTTGAGGGATTTTGTTAGTTTGATGTCCTATGTATATTTTCCCTCTTTTGAGGGATATTTGGGGGATTTTTTTAGCTTGATGTACTGTTTGTTTCTATTATCAATCAAACGAGCAACACTTTTTCCTCTCTGAAATAAAATGTATACCATGCCATGTCTATGGGTAGGCACTGCTAAGGAAATAATATTTGCTGCGTTGAGCCGTGTCCTCATGTGACCCAATTGTAGAGTCATTAAGTCTCTCAGCCGAATGTATATCCAACATACCATGGATGCAACCAAGCAATTTTCCGGATCACTAGTTCTGGCCACACTATCCACTAAATTTGTGACAAAAACTTGTCTAGACCTGAGGTAAATGTGTGCAGAACATGACATTTAATTTGTCATTTATCAACCTCATTACTTTATTGAATTTGAAAAATCCTCTTCTTTTGTTCTCGATGAAAGAGGTATTATAACGTATCAACATGGGTTGGTATCAATTGAATGTTAATTCGTCTTATGGCTTGTTATTGTTCTTTTGAATATTAATTCCTTAGTGATAATGTTATTGTGATTTTTAATTTATGTCAAAACACACATAGTATCATATATGCCTATATCCTCATAGAATTTGAGTTAAATAAGTGTTATTTTGATTTTGGTGTTTAATTGTAAAAAAATAATCAAAATGGATGAAATTTATTTAAAATTTAATATTTAAAATTTGAAAAAATAATTTTTAAATTTTTAATATATATAAAATATTAGTTAATGTGTGTGAAATAGTTATCATTAAAAAATTAAAAATCATAAAACTTCAATGTAAAATCATTACCATTGATATGATGTGATTGTCATGTTTCCTCTACAATGATTAAGTGTAGAATTGCCTAGAGACTTTATGAAGCATTTATATAATCGTCCACTTGCAGTGGTGAAAATCTAGTGATGATTCTCCATCTCTGCGTCTTTTATAGATCTAACAAAATCCTCTCCATATATCAATTTTAAAATATTAAAAAAATCATAATTATTGTACAACTATCCATTGCAAACAAGTATTAATCACATAGTCTAAAGAGGCAGTGAAATGACTCAGAATTCAACAATGATTTTCAAAAAATCTGGCAAAGATTTTCCCAGAATCTTGCTTACAATTGTTAAAATTTATTATTTTGAGTGCTCTAAGGGTTTTTGATAGCGCTGAATCCATTTCCACTATCAAAAATGGATTCCAAACACTCCAACTACATGATTTTTTGAATTTTATTTTACCGGATTCTCACAGTTTTCTGCCATCCGGACTATTTCATTTCCTAGATAAACAACTCCATTAAAAATACGTATAAATCATGTATAATAGCTTGCGTCATCACTTGCCAAAAATACGGGAGTTGGAATTGATAAAGTCTCTGTATGTACCAACAATAAATATCATACCATGACTTAAGAGGCATGCCCAATAACATCTTTAAGGTCACAGCTAATAACATTAGAGATAAATGTTAATAATTTTTTTTAATTTGTAAAGTTTTACTTTGTTAAATTCAAAATTACTTAATATATTTGACCAAATTAATAAGTAATAAGCCTAAAATCAAACGTGTAATACTTTCTAGTGACATACATAATGATAATAATAACATTTCACTTAAGATAATTTAAATATTAATTGAATTGTCATTTTTTAATTAAGGAAATATTTATCTTTTATTTCTTTCTATTTTGTCTCCATGGTTGATAAATAATGTGTTAATAAATTCAAAATTAAGATGAATTTAACTTAATATTACAACTTTATATCTATAATTATATTACAACTTTTCAATTTGATTGTCATTTCCAAATTTTCATGAATTAATTGAAAAAATATCTACTTATTTTCTCGACTCTATGTTTTTCCAATTAATTGAATGCATACATCTATTTCTCTTTCTCTATAATTTCCTTGTAATTTTCCATCTTGAAGTTTCATAAAATTATTGCAAAAACCCAACTATATTGGACTTTATTCCCCAAATTTTCTCAAGTCACTGGGGTGAATATGATGGTTCAACTCACTATAATTGCCTCACAACTTTCTTACTCTATAGTGAAATATAGGTGTGGGTTGTTGAAGATTAGCTCTCTCATTATGGTAGGAGATTTAAATCTTATTGTTTCCGGGGGGGAGACTTGGGGCTCTAGATGTAAATTAGACCCATTAAGTGGATATTTCAAGGATCTTTTTGGACAAAATCACTTGGCACGTATCCCTCCGGTGCCATTTTTCCCCCACATGGAGGAATGGTCATATTGCAATTTATGGAATTGCAAAGAGTTTGGAAATATTCTTAATTCATGAGAACTTAATGGAACAACTGGGTTCGATGCATTCATGGGTCAACTCTTCTAAGTTGTCTTATGACCCGGGTTCATCAGTTGCCAGATTTACCCATGATCTTTTACTTCTGTGATGTTGTTAGAATTGCATTTTAAAAGAGAATAGAAGAACACATATGCATGCTTAGGGAAGAGGAAACAAGACAACCATTAGCAACATAAAATATGAGACATTGATAACGGAGTTCACCCAGTGTGGGCTACGTCTCTGGGCCCGATGTCAAAATGGGGTAGGCCGCTTCATATAGTGCTGTAAATTGGAAGATGTACATGGATGATGTTCATACAATGATGTGCCCTCAACATGAGTGGCTTGTCTCTCTGTTGAAATTCAAAAAGAAAATTCAACACCCATGCCTAGTTCATTAAGCACCTGGTTGCATTAAGCACCCAGAATAGGGTGGGGCCCACAATGCTATTTTTGGGTGCATGTCTATTTTGGTTATACCTTAATTAAAATGGACATTAAACTCTAATATATTATCAATGTGGACTTGAATAAGTTAACTGAAAGTGATAAATTCAGTTAGCTAGTGGATTTCAAGTTATAGGTAGTTGGTGAGGCATGCAGAGTAATTCTATTTGTAACAGAGTTCGAAGTTTAGTGGTGCATGATTTAGTGCAAGTTGTAAACAGTTTAACTCGGTTAAGTGAGTTAAACTCAGTTTTGCTAGTTGTAACTGAAGATACACTAGTGAGAGATCTAGTGAATTAAATATTAATTAATTCACAATCAGTGATCTCACATGCAACTGAGGATTTACTATTATTAGCTGCATGCATGTCAGAACCAGTGGAGAACCAGTTGAGTTCTAGGTGAAAGAGAACTTAAACTATTAGTTGTAGGATTATTGGGTTGCACACATGCAACCAAACACCCATTGGAGTGCCCATGATACTTGTGCAGTCAAGGCAGGCAAGAATTCCTATCTTTTAGGGATATTTACCATTAGTGATTGCACAAGAAAGGCGGGTTGTCTGGAGGCTAAGAATTGGCTATGTGTTGGTTAGTTTTGCATATGACAGTGTGAGAAAATTAGCTGAGTACTGGAGTGCTCTTGTGAGAAGAGTTTTTGTATGTAATTGTTTCATGATCCAAGCTGAATATACAATAAAATATAGTGGGGTTTTTAGCTCTAAGCTTTCCCCGAGAAATTATCTATGTTGTGTGTGATTGATCTTTCTTCATGTTCATGTGATTAGAGATTGTGTTTTTAATTTCACAAAATATTTATAGAAGTGATTCAGTATTTAACTTTAGTATATTGTTAGATCTGGTGAATCCAAGATATACATGCATGTTGTATAATTTCTACATGGTATCAGAGCATAGGAAATTGTAGAAGTGAAGTAGGAGTTGAGTTTGTGACTAGATAGAATTCAAATTTGCAGAAAGACTTTCTTGGTGCTACAGTTGATTCAAGATCGAAATTGCTTCCAATGGCTTGAGGTTAGATTATGCACTCGACGGAATATCGAACTACATTTCTTGGAAGGACAGGATGGAGGATGTACTCGAAGATAATGGGTTGAAGGAATTCAATGACAAAGATGTTCCTAAACTCGATGTTGCAAATCTTGATGCATGGAAAAATAAAGTGGCAAAGGCGAGGATGATCCTGTTGGAGGAAGTATGAGACCACATTGTCTCAAGCCTCCATGGGAAAGCCACACCATATGCAATGTGGAAGGCTTTGACGGATCTATTCCAAAGTAGTGGTGACCATAGAAAATTGGCACTCAAAGATAAACTTAGGAAGATCAAGATGGAAAAGGGCAACACCATTCCAAAATATCTAACAAAGTTTGTCCAATGTCAGGATGAACTAGGGAGTATTGGAATAATAATTGATGATGATAATTTGGTGAGATTGGCTCTCCTAGGACTTCCCAAGAGTTGGCATAGTTATCAAGACTCTGTCAATGGAAGGGAAAAATTTCCAGATTGGGAACGACTATGGTCAGATTTGGTGCAGAAGGAGTTCGGACAGAACACCAAAGATGGATCTTCATCTAAGAATGAGGATTAATATGATTTTGCTTTAGCTACTAAGGTGAGGAAGGGGAAGGGGAAGAAATTCCATTCTAAATCCGAGTCCAAGAATGGCAAGAAGCAAGACATGTCCAAGGTGAAGTGCTTTCAATGTCACGAGCATGGGCATTTTTCTACTAACTGTCCACAAAAGAAGAAGAACAAGAAGGATGGAGGATTTGCAACTGGTGAGGCCCTTGCCTTGCAATTTGAGATTTAATTCTCATTGATCACATGCAGGTGTCTAGTGCATTAGGATCTGTGTGGTATTTGGATAGTGGAGCTTCCTTTCACATGATGGGAGATAAGGAACTTTTCATTGACTTGGAGGAGAAAGATCTCCAGATGCATATTGAAATGGGTGACGATGAATGGTAAAATTCTACTAGGATTTGTACCATTACCTTTTAGAGGGAGTCAGGTAAACCATTTTAATTAAAATATGTGATGCATGTACTAGGTCTGAAGAAAAATTTGGTCTCAGTTGCAATGTTGGAGGATAGAGGATATGATGTTGTTTTTAGTGATGGAAAAGCTTTCCTGCGAAATAAAACAATGGGACAAGCCAAGAGGATAGGGATTCGAGTTAAGAATATATAAAAGCTAGAGGTATATGGATGCGCAACAATTATGGGAAAGGCATATCAAGTGGTGAGCCGAAATGAGGGCGAATTATGGCACAAGCTATTGGGCCATCTTCACCATGGAGCCTTGAAATTCATGGAACATATTTCTACTGGTATTCCCAGGGGTACACTTGCGCTATCAGAAACATGCAAGGTATGTACTATGGGGAAATATGTAAAGGCCACCTTTCATGAGAAGGAAAACCGAGCTTCGAGGATCCTTGAGAGAGTTCACACAAACGTGTGTGGTCCTTTCTTGGTTGCTTCAACAAGAAAAAATAAGTACTATGTAATCTTTGTTGATGAATTTTATCATAAGTGCTGGATCTTCTTCATGCAGAAGAAAGATGAAACATTCTCTAAGTTTTGTGAGTTTAAGGCACTGGTGGAGAAAGAGTCAGGGAAGCAAGTGAAGGCTCTTAGGAGAAATAATGGTGGAGAATATGTCTCTAACGAATTCAAGAACTTCTGCAGCAAAGAAGGAATTCGAAGAGATATCATAGCGCCTCATAACCCACAACAGAATGTGGTTGCGGAGAGGAATAAAATAACTATTGTGGGTGAAACACGAGCGATGTTGCAAGATCAAGGCCTATTGATGCATCTGTGGGTGGAAGCATGAAAAACATCGATACATGTGAAAAAATGTTGTCCTCATAGAGTACTTGGCATGAGTACACCTGAAGAGGCTTTCATTAGTAAGAAACCTGACGTTTCACACTTTGAGATTTTTGGCTCATCTGTTTATGTGTGTTAGTGTGAATTCTAATCGTAAGCATACGAAAAAAGTTCACTTTAGCTGTGCATAAAAAACAACCCTAACATCAAAGATGGTTGCCAATATCTTTAGATCTATAGTTAGTTGACCAAGACAAATTCTACAAAATCTAGATCTATGAATTTAAAGACATTAAACAGAAAATAAAAGCAAGAGTTGCTCCATGCATCCAATAGACAAGACAAGGATATTTTTAAATAATTTTGTATTTATGACACCTGGGAAGGAAACATAGAAAGATGTTATCAGTCCCCCTCAATGGGATGGGTTCTTGTATGTCCTTAGTGCTTTAGATCTAAGATCTCTCTCTTGATGGTGTAGAAAACCCAAACAAAAATGGAACTCAAAGGGAGCTCACAAGCAAAAATGGTAGCAAAATATGACAATGATGGAGGATCAAAGTCAGACCAAAAGTATAGATCTAGAGCGATCTTTAGGCAATAAAAGGTAGTGAATGAATGGAAAAACCCTTCTATTTATAACAAAATATTGATTTAGTCTAGATATTGGTGCATAATTAAAATATTATTAACCAAATCTAGATCCAACTTTTATGGAATATTTTATTATTTTTATTGGAGGGAAAAAGAATTTGAATTTGGTCAAATCCCTTTATTGTAAATAATAAATAAATAAATGATTTATTTATTATTTTAATAATGTGTTTGAGTAATAATTAAATAAATAGTGATTTACTCAATTAATTATAAATGATTTAGTCAAATTTAATAAGGAATATTATTTAAATAATGTTTAAATAATTATTCCTAGAAAATAATAAGATAAATAGTGATTTATCTAATTATTTTTCCTATCTTAGATTAAATACGACCAGGAATATTGATTAAACTACTGTTTAATTAATTATCCCTTGAGGAAAATAAAAAAAATAGGGATTTATTCAATATTTCCTCATGGGGTTTCCTATTTAGACCATAAAAAACTTAATAAATTATGGATTGCTAAGTTATTTTTCATAGTGAAAGCAATTTTACTTAGGGTAAAATTGGTCTTACATGGTGTACTTTGGTCCATCTAATAGTAACAGGTTATATGACAAAAATTTGGTGTAATAGATTTCCCCCCAGCGTGTGAGCGTTAGGAGCTAATCGTATGACCAAAGTATGTTGTAAGAACTCAATCACCAGACACAGAAGGGAGAGTTAGAGAGAGAGAAATATATGGTAGACTAAAGCGCTAGATTAAAAGACCCTGAGGAGGCGAGAATTATAGGTGTGACAAGTCTCTTTTATGAGTGAGTACCTGTTCTACAAGAGGCGAGGGAGGCATACCTATGCCCACCGAGATAACAAAGTACAAAGAATAATGCGTCTAGTAAACAAGGGACTGAACTATATAGTACATGCTGGCATAAACATGGGCCAAATAAAAACATGATAATGGATCCCACATACATATTATGCCTGGGTCAACAACTAGGACTTATACAATAACAACTAAGTACATGAGATACAAGTACACCCAAAGAGGCCCTATAAAATGGGAAAGGGCTCTGAAAATCTGAATGATACATGCAAACTAAAAGGCGCTGCAAGCGGCTGAGGTTAGAACCATCAAATCTATGGAGCTGCATCCAAGGCTTTAATAGAGAAGTCATCCGGGTATGTGAGGGGTTACCTGAAGGGCCACCCGCTCATGAGGTCTGAAACATCTCACACTCACCCAGGAATCATCGGTACAATCTACTATATCAATGAACCATCAAGTATACAGATCTCGATCATGCTGTAAGGAGCTGGAGCTGAGAAAAAATCAAGTAAAAGGGAAATAAAGAGTCCATTTGCCTTATCTAAGGCATTGAACAAGAGTGGAAGCTGGAACCAAGGTACACCGCCCTCTAGACCTGTCTTCTGGAATGAATGAACTTATGTCGATAGAAGGAGGTCCGCCATAGGTGAGGCAATAAGGGATCCTCAACTAATGCATGAGAGATAATAGTAAAGCGACTGATAGACTGACACCAGGGATGATGATGGAATGGGGGTGCTGAGTAGCAGGCTAATGACTTCCCTTGTTAGAGCATGTAGGGAATGGATGACCTGGCAGCAACCGAAACAATATCAAAGGGAATAGGGGACATTATGACTGAAGGCCACAATGTGCGACACGAGAGAGGAACAAAAAAATGAAGGATGGATGACTATAGCAGGATACAAAGGGACTCGAGATAGACTCCATTGATGCGATGATGACTCAAATCGGGTGCTATAAACGAGGGCGACTTGATGATGCTGTGACACAGAACAGGCCTGGTGGGGACCATACAATCATTAGTACAAGATGGTTACTCATGACGAAAATCAACACGAGCGTGGACAAGTATGCGGGAAAAGTGGTGCCCCAAGTACAAGTGTTGCAAGTGAAGAAATTTGATTTTGAGGAGTGGTGAAGTGACCCTTCTTGGAAAAAATGTGTCCAGGTGAAGTATCAAATAACAAAAAACTAAAGGATACCCAATAGAGAGCTTGGTGAGAGCTTTCCAATGGTGTTGACGATTTGTCAAACCGAGCTACGGTTTGGTCGCAGCTGGTGAAAGAAAAATTTTGGGTTTCTCTTTTAATAAGGAATTTTCCCTCCAATTTGAATCATTTGCAAGTGTAGTTGTGGTGAATGTAGAGAGGAGAAAAGGCCCTAAATATTGTGGCGATCGTAGTGGACAAACCGACCGTTGGAATTGAGATCCACCAGTTGCAGGTAAGAGCCTAACCCTACTCTTTCATTTCAGTGGATTGAAAGTTAATTTTAGGCACCCAGAGCTCAGGAACAAACCCCTGCTCTTCTTCAAAACCGATTAGCACTTTTTGGGGCAATATTTGCGACCTGGGTAGCAAGTTTTGGGCAGAAAACTGTGACCTGTCCCAGGATTTTTCCTGAAAAGGGCGACCTATCAGAGAGGGAGATTTTGATGCTATTTCTTGGCTGAGAGTTGGGTTTTTATGGTTTAATGAATTATTTCCTTTCTGTATATTGAAAAATATGATGGTTTTGTGCTGATATGGCAGAATTGAGGATCAACTGGAGAGAGAGAGGCCTGGACACATTACGGTCAGAGATCCGAGAAGATCATGGTGTCTGCAGTGCATTGGCTAGGTTTGGGGTCCTGAAGTTTGTGGAGAACCCTTTGATGAGAGATGGGGAGCCCTTTTTGGTCCAAATTTTCAGCTATTTGGATCCGTATCATGAGATATTTATAGTGCAGGGGCACCAGATCGAGTTGACTGTCTAGGATATATATTTCTTAACTGGTCTCCCACCACTTGGGATGGTGGGGAATATGCAACCAGTGTTACCGCGAGGGCGGAACATCATGGAGTTTGTAGAGCTCCATTGCCGACCAGGTCTCCATGTGAAGGGGGCATGGATACCGATCGGGGATCTAGAGAGGCTAGAGACTCGTGCTGTTGCCATAGCAGTGTTATGGATCCTTGGGAACCATGCACTCCACCACATCACTGGGGGTCAGATGATGCTTGTTGAGAGTGTGTTGAGTGGGACCTACTATGGGTGGGCCCAAATGATGTTGTCATTGTTGAGATGAAAATTTTCGCTATGCAAGTGACAAGTGAACCATGACCGTGCATATGGCACAGTGTTGTGCTCTGTCTTCTTTGAGAAGATCCTGACACTTCGACCTCGCATACAAATCCAGGATGGGGGCTTGAGAGAGCCAAGGATGTGTTGCTGGGGGTAGCTACTGTGAAAAGAGGGGGGGGGGGGTGGGGAAAGTTGAACGGGTGTTCTAACCCAAGTTTTTCGCTCATTGGGATCAGATGCCACTGTACATAGACGCCTATCCCTATAGTGCGATGAGTTATCATGGGGACCCGGACTTGCCACTGCTTCCTGGTCGAGTATGGGGGCTCGATGGTAAGTGAAAATTTGCTAATATTTTATGTGCATTTTAAAGTTTCAGAAGATTTTATATGGTACTAATTCATTCACTTTTGGTATGCAGATATAGCATCGGTGAAACCAACCAGGTACATGGGATGGCCTGCAGTAGTAGGAGCTGTAGGACCTAGTGGGTCGAGAGCACCACAAAATGAGGATGGTGGCCGAAAACTCCGTCATATCGACATCGGGAGGGGGAATGTCAATGGGAGCAGAGGTATCCTTAGGTTGAATTGAAACATACAGTGCGAGGATGAGAGAGACGGACTGGTTTTGTTTGATCTCGTACTCTCGAACTACCTCCAAAGAGGCGCAGTAATGCGTGAGGCGGGGACAACAGTGGGTATAATGGCCATGGAGATCACACACAGCACAAGGGTTGTTGGTGTGAATAATATTAAGGTTCTTGGTTGAATTTGAGGAAGGAACATAGGTTTCCAGGACTGTAGACTCAGGGAACACAACATTGACCATGGGCTTGATACGAGGTAATTCAGGACAATGATGGGTGGCATGAATGACAACATCACACAAAGCACACAGGGGAGTACACTTTGGAGGCTAAGGAGGAGCAGGGTTTGTCGGGGCGACTTTGTCTTTATGTTCCTTCTTGTGAGCTTTGCCCCTCTCACCTGAAGCTGTCACAACAAGAGTAGGTACCTGTTGAGGTGACTGAGGCACGAAAGCAAAGGGAGGGGTCATGGGGACTGGTTGAACGGGGGTCAAAGAAAGATAATGTTTGGGCTAACCAGGCAGAATAGTGCCTGGGGGATCAATGTACCAGATTGGGATACCCAGGGTCATGTTAGGAAGAGATAAGGTAGCCATAACAAGTACCGAAAATACTCTATGAAGGGGAGCTAGAAACAATATTTGAATGGAGGGTAATGGCCAGGCGGGACAGCTCCAAGATGGTTAAGGCTAGGAGGAAGTGTGCCAGGAGGGTACATAGGCTCATGGATACCAACTACAGATGAGGGGCCTTGAGGAGGGGGTCCTAAAGGCTGAGTCGAGGTGATAGGAGCAGGTTGTAGAGGGCGGGGCTGCTGACTAGTCGAACTAGTCCACTTAAGGTTGAATTGAGACGATTGCATCATGCAAACACTCGACGAGATGGGATCAGAAATAGGAGGAGAGGGACCAAGGAAAGAACCAAGCAGAAAGGAATCTTTGTAGACTCCGGGTGAGACACTGGTCAAAGGTTCGACTATTTGTTTATTGGCCACCAAAGAGATGATGGACTCAGGGGAGGTCTGAGATTTCGATTTGTAATATTTCAACTGGTCAATGGTGACAATATTTATGTTATGAGGAAATCACATCTTATGGTGAACCGTAGATGGGAAAATAGACATCGCATAAGTGTATCTACGACCCAATAGAATAATTTCGGAACAAACAGTCTTGCCCGCAAGAGTAATAGGATAATTGCAGAACATGCCTATGGGCTAGGAAGAGTGGCCATCCCACGCTCCGAGGGTTATAGTGGAAGGGGCCAACTCAGGAGATCCAAGTTGCTTCCAAACCGAAGTGGACATCACATAGGTGGATGCCCCCTCGTTAATGATACAGCAGGAGACGTTGGCATTCCAGATCTTGAGAGGGATTTGGAAGGCAATGAAAGAAAGAAGAGGGGGGTGCTCTGACCAGTCAGCATCAAAGACGATCAAACGATCATCTGAAGGATCCACAATGCCCATGGAAGTTATTAGATCTTTTCATTGTGAAGGGCACGCCTAGAGGAGTTACAGCGTTGAGATGGCAACAGGGGATTGCGCCAAATCATCTACTATACTATACAAATGGGTAGATTTACTAGAAGTAGCATTTCGATGTAATGGTCCCTTGGGGATCTTGGTATGAACCTCTGCCTTAGACTGAGGGATCAGTAAAGGACCATTGGTTGTATAAAGAGGCTCTGTGGGACCTGAATAAGGGGGTGGACGTAGCGGGAGGCTTGTTGTACTAACGAGACCGAGTCTGGAGGTTGAGGTCAACAGTAATGGGTTGGTCAGAGTTCATCAAGAGAATATGGTAGTTAGAGGTGCCAGATGGAGAAGGTTGAGTGGCTGCCTGACCTTCATGTGGTTGGGTAGCCACGAATCCTTACTGGGGTAAAGGATTGGTAAACACAACCGGCTGGATAGGTGCACATGGGGAGGAACTGAAGGGGAGGTTTGTTGTCCTTGGGATGCTACTTGAGCTTCCCACATCTGCCACATCTAAGGTAAAATAGGACAATCATGGGTATAGTGACCATAGAAAACGCAACAAGAACAAGGTTTGTTCATGCGAATAGGCCTATCTTGCTTGGGCTGAGTGCCTTGTTGCTGGTTAGCAGTGTTAGGTGTATTCCCTTGGGGATTGGGTCCTGGATTACCTGGGGCAGATTGGTTTTGGTTGCCTTTCCTTTTATTTTTAGAAGTAGGAGGATTAGTCGCATCCTACTGTGCATACACTTGACCCTGGGGGGGTGGTGGCTACTATTGTGGGGGTTGAAAAGGCAACAGAGGCTGAGGTGCTAATGATGGAGGAGTTGGAGCACCAGGATGTGGATACAGATAATAAGGAGGTTGGGTAACATTGTGGTAAACAGGTTGGGAAAAAGGAGGAGGCATGCCGTATCCTGGATACATGCTACTGGGAGGGGGAAAAGTGCTAGAGGAGTTGGCCCCTCCCTGAGGGAAACCATAACCCATGGGAGGATGAGTGTATGAATGAGAAAGGGATCCAACGATATCGTCGGCAGCATGGTGTTCCCCCGGTGCATTGGCACCACCGGGTCTAGGGAGATCAGGTAAGACGGTATAAACATAACCACACCGTGCACAAATCAGGTCATATTTCAACGCAATCTAGAGGGCAGCTTCTACATTTTGAGGGAAATGAGATGTAACATCTTTTCCAATAGCAGGAAAAAGGGATCTGAGAAACCGGTCCATGTAGACATGGTCTTCGAAGGTATGGGATTGACATAGGCTCTTTCTTCTCTGCCATTCCTGGACATGATCAGATAGGCGGGTCACAGACAATTGATGGAAAGAGGTCAAAATTTTGGTACCAGTTTCATAACAAAGGGGAAGCTGGAAGTAAGACAGAAAATCCCTAGCAAGAGTCGCAAAGGTAGTATGAGAGGAGGAGGCCTGGTCAACATACCACTTAGAAGCTTCTCCAGTAAGCGTACGTTGGAACAACCAAAGACGGATAGAGTCATCGGTGATGGAGCTAGATGAACACCACATGTGGAAATATCAAACACGTTTTGTAGGATCTTCTCCAGCAAGACCTTCAAACTTGGGGATGTAGGAAGGGAGCTTGGTTGGCATAGCAGGCCAACCAGGATCATAGTGTATGGGGCCATTGATCAACTAGTTAAAATTGGGAAGACTGAGACCTGCCATATAAGGGAGCAAGGGAGTAGCTGGGATAGTTCCTGTTGCGGTCCCACTAGTATTATTCCCAGAATTAGGGCTGGGGCTACCACCAGCGTTAGGTCCTGAACCATACATGGTGAAGGTGACAGGAGGAGAACCGAGGATAGAATGAGAAGGGGAACCCGATGAACAAGAAGCAGAGTCAGAATGGGGACTCGGTGGAGGAATAACTCGAATCCTACGTGGAGGAGTAAGTATTCCTAACGAAAACTGAGGATGAAGGCCAAGAAGTCTCCAGGATAAAATCCTTGGGGGCGCAATGATGGAAGAAAGGACACAGATCACAGAAGGAAGAGAGACCAACAAGGGCAAGGATGTGTAGGATCAAATGATTACAATGTCAAAACAAGGGCAGAGAGGTGCGGGATCAAATGATTACAATGTTATAGTCTTGGCCTAGCGGTGTAAACCAGGCGCTCTTCACTTAGGGTGTGCATGTTAATTTTAATTTTTAAACCCAAACGTCTATAGAGAAAAAAAAAGGGTGTTGTATAATTGTAAATAAATCTGCAAATAATAGTAAATTAAACTGAATATGAAAGAAAATAAACAGCTAAAGATGCATCAATCTAAATCCAAGGAGGTGGGCTTCCCAACAATGAGTCTATGGGTGGGAAAAATCTAGTCAAAACACACAAAAAATGGCCAATGGATCTAAATTCAGGAGGGACAGGGTTCTAGAGGTCTGATCTACTGGAAATAGGTGCAGAAAACAACAAAAAACCAGAGGGAAAAGTGTTGCAAATGAGGTGTTGAAAGGATACAACCTGAAGGGAAATGGAGGGTACCCTAGAGGAGGACCAAAAAAAACTAAAAATAGGTTTTCTGGATGGATAAAATAACCAATCTGAAATGGATATGAAGGTACAGGATCAGATCTGAAAAATGGTTGAGCACACTGAAATCTTAGATGACCTGCTCCAACTAAACTCCTCCTAGAAAGGTGGAAGCATACTAAAGCCTTAGGGGGCTAGGTTCCTACTTCGACGAGTAAAACAGATAAATTACAGGCCCAAGACGGGTGAAGATGGAGGGCAGACAACCCTGAATAGTAGCCCAGACAAACCCATAAAAATCACAGAAACATTCCTGCAAAACATACAGGTCGCAGTTTCTGACCTATTTTTAGCAGAGGTCGCAGGTTTGAGGCTGTTTTCTGCATCCTAAAGGTTGAAGTCACAGGTTTTGGCCCAAAAATTGCAACCTGGACTTCCGACACTCTTGGGAGCAGGTTTTAGAAAAAAATGTCGTCTCAACTGCCGCTGATACCTGTCACCTGCGCAATAGGCCCAGAAACACATGGAAGTTATAATTTTTACTATTTTAGGGTTTTAAAGGTTACAAACAACATCAAGAAAAGAAAAACAAGAAGCGGAATAAAAACCCTAGGGTTTGAAGCAGCTGGTCATGCAGGGATCTGAAAAATGACAACAGTCATAATTATAAACCCTTGTGGAGTCGCTAATTTTTAGTGTGAATTCTAATCGCAAGTGTACGAAAAAATCCCACTTTAGCTGTGCATAAAAAACAACCCTAACATCAAATATGGCTGTCAATTTCCTTAGATCTGCAGTTAGTTGACCAAGATAAATGCTACAAAATCCAGATCTATGCAGTTAAAGACATTAAACAAAAAATAAAAGCAAGAGTTTCTCCATGCATGTAATAGTCAAGACAAGAATATTTTTAAAGAATTTTGTATTTAGGACACCTTGGAAGGGAACATAGAAATATGTTACCAGTCCCCCTCAATGGGATGGGTTCTTGTATGTCCAGATCTAAGATCTCTCTCTCTTGACGGTGTAGAAAACCCAGACAAAAATGGAACTCAAAGGGAGCTCACAAGCAAAAATGGTAGCAAAATATGACAATGATGGAGGATCAAAGTCAGACCAAAAGTATAGATCCCGAGCGATCTTTAGGCAACAAAAGGTAGTGAATGAATGGAAAAACCCTTCTATTTATAACAAAATATTGAGTTAGTCTAGATATTGGTGCATAATTCAAATATTATTAACCAAATCTAGATCCAACTTTTATGGAATATTTTATTATTTTTGTTGGAGGGAAAAAGAATTTGAATTTTGTCAAATCCCTTTATTTGTAAATAATAAATAAATAAATGATTTATTTATTATTTTAAGAATGTGATTAATTAATAATTAAATAAATAGTGATTTACTCAATTATTTATAAATTATTTAGTCAAATTTAACGAGGAATATTATTTAAATAATGTTTAAATAATTATTCCTAGAAAATAATAAGATAAATAGTGATTTATATAATTAATTTTCCTGTTTTTGGTTAAATATAACTAGGAATATTAATTAAACTGTTGTTTAATTAATTATCCCTTGAGAAAAATAAAACAAATATGGATTTATTCAATATTTCCTCATGGGGTTTCTTGTTTAGACCATAAAAAACTTAATAAATTATGGATTACTAAGTTATTTTTCATAGTGAAAGCAATTTTACTTAGGGTAAAAATGGTCTTACATGGTTTACTTTGGTACATCTAATAGTAACAGGTTAGATGACCAAAAATTGGTGTAACAATGTGCATGTGACCAAGGACGCCAGGAAGAAGATGGAACCAACAGCTAAGGTTGGGATTTTTGTGGGGTGCACTGAAACACCCCATAATTATCGTGTGTATTTTGCAAACAACAGAATGAATGTTATGCGACGGGATATCAAATTTGATGAGGAGAAATCCATGCGGTTGTCCCTTGAGAGGGAGCTAGACTTGCATGCAGAGGAGGAACTGATGGTTCCCAAGGATGAGTCTCAAGATGTGTATCAGCCACATGGGGAGGTTCATGGAGTGGAGGAAAACACTCATGCAGAGCCATCAATCAGAAATGGCTGAAGGCGCACCACGGAAGCTGATGGATTGAGACTTGATGCTGCAGAGAATGTAGGAGCCCCTACTTGACAATGCAAACAGAGAGTCCCCTGACTGATTTAGTGGATACATGGATCTTATGAGAAAATGTATTGTGATTGAACCATATTCCTTTGAGGAAGCATTGTAGTAGCCAACTTGGGTTGATGCAATGGTGGAGGAGTATGACTCCACTGTCAAGAATAGTGCATGGGATATAGTCCCAAGACCGATTGAAAGATCAGTGGTTGGATCGAGATGGATCTACAAGGTAAAGCAAGCTGCTAATGGGAGTGTGGATAAATACATGGCCAGATTTGTGGCCCATGGATTCTCACAGATCGAGGGGATAGATTATGATGATAATTTTGCACCTGCTATAAGGTACTCTTCCATAAGATCCATCCTTGCACTCTCAACGTAGATGGGCTAGCACATTCATCAGATGTATGTGAAAACTATGTTTCTCAATGGGATCATTGAGAAAGAGGTGTACATAGAGAAACCTGAAGGTTTCAAAATCTTCAACAGTTAGTCGCATGTGTGCAGACTCAAAAGATCATTGTATGGGTTGAAGCAAGCACCCCATGCTTGGTACACTTGGATAGAAAACTATTTCACCAGACTGGGCTTCACCAAAAGTGAAGCAGATGCAAACCTGTACCATATTGTGGTTGAGGGTAAGTTATTGATCATTGTTCTTTACGTTGCTGATCTAATTTTGACTGGTGATGAGCAGTTGATACACTCATTCAAGGAGGATCTTGCAAGGGAGTTCAAAATGAAGGACATGGGTCTCCTTCATTATTTCATTGGATTGGAAATATGGCAGTGGGATGGTGAAATTTTTGTGTCTCAAGGAAAGTATGCAAAGGAGACATTGGGTAAGTTTAACATGGAGAGCTACAAACCCATGGATACTCTTGTTCCAGGAAATTATAGGAAAGAGGATGCTACTTCTGGAGAGGTAGTGGAAGCTACTATTTATAGACAATTAGTAGGTTCGCTAATGTATTTGGTGAACACGAGACCAAACATTTGCTATGTAGTTAACTAGCGGAGTCAAGCTATGTTTAAGCCTACCAATCTCCTTTGGAAGGTGGGGAAGCATGTTTTGAGATACCGGAGGGGCATATCAGAGTATGGTCTATGGTATAGGCGGGCAAAGGGAGTGAAGTTGCATGGCTTCATTGATGCAGATTGGGCTGGCAGTCCATCAAATAGAAAGAGAACATCAGGGGGGATCTTTAGCATTGGATTGACAATAGTTTCCTGGTACAATAGGAAGCAACGATCCGTGGAAATTAGTTCAACGGAATTAGAATACATGGTAGCAAGTCAAGCTGCATGTGAGGCTATCTGGATGAGAAATATCTCGGTTGGTTTGTTTGGTTCTCAGATGGATCCGACAATGATTCATTGTGATAATCAAAGTTGCATTAAACTCTCGATTAATCATGTGTTTCATGTTAGGTCCAAGAATATAGATATCTGGTACCATCTTCTCAGAGATTGTGTGTAGAGAAGGATAATGTTGCTTCACAACATTCCCATGGAATATTAGGATGTAGATATTCTGACGAAGGCGCTCACCAGGAGAAAATTCAAATACCATAGAGACGGGATCGGGGTGAATTATAATCCATTTCTTGTTGAGAGGGAGTGTTGATATTCAACAAGAAAATTAAGCACCCATGCCTAGTGCATTACGCTTCTAGTTGCATTAAGGACCCAGACTAGGGTGGGGCCCACAGTGCTATTTTTGGGTGCATGTTTATTTTGGTTATCCCTTAATTAAGATGGACATTAAACTGTAATATATTCTCAATGTGGACTTGAATAAGTTAACTGAAAGTGATAAATTTAGTTAGCTATTGGATCTCAAGTTAGAGGTAGTTGGTGAGGCATGCAGAGTAATTCTAGTTGTAACAGATTTTGAAGTGCAGTGGTGCATGAGTTAGTGAAAGTTGTAAATAATTTAACTCAGTTAAGTGAGTTAAACTCAGTTATGCTAGTTGTAACTAAAGATACACTAGTGAGAGATCTAGTGAATTAAATATTAATTAATTCACAATCAATGATTTCAGATGCAATTGAGGATTTAATATTATTAGCTGCATGCATGTCAGACCCAGTGGAGACACAATTGATTTCTAGGTGAAAGGGAAGTTGATTATCAGTTGTAGGATTATTGGGTTGCACACATGCAACCAAACACCCATTGGAGTGCCCATGATACTTGCGCAGTCAAGACATGAAATAATTCCCACCTTTTAGGGATCTTTACCATCAGGGATTGCGCAAGCAAGGAAGGTTTTCTGGATGCTGAGAATTGGCTATGTATTGGTCAGTTTTGCATATTACAGTGTGAACAATTGGATGAGTATTAAAGGGCTCTTGTGAGAAGAGTTTTTATATGTAATTGTTTCATGATCCATGCTTAATATACAATAGAATATAGTGGGGTTTTTATCGGTAAGATTTCCCCGAGAAATTATCTGTGTTGTGTGTGATTGATCTTTCTTCATGTTCATGTGATTAGCGATTGTGTTTTTAATTCTGCAAAATATTTGTAGAAGTGATTTAGTATTTAACTTTAGTACATTGTTAGATTGGGTTAATCCAAGATATACATGCATGTTGTATAATTTATACACTCTCCATGAGACGTTCCACTACAGGAACTCTCACTCATAATGGACCTCCTATCAGCATGACATAATCTCACATGAAACAAAAAAAAGATCCTGCAAAATGCATTAAGAAAGGATCTAGAAATCATAATGCATCTCACAGCAAAAAGAGGCACATGATCAAACTGCATATACCTCAACCCCTAAAGTTGGCTGAAGAAGCGGATGCCCAGTTGCTGAATCTAGCTGCTGGTGAGCCCTGGTATTGCACCAAGAGTGCTGCAACTCCCAGGGGCTTCCCTACTTTACTTTATCAACCTGGGTTTCATACAAACTTGGAGGTGACAGTGCTATATACACATCAGATGCATTTTACTCATGTCATCCTCTTCCGCTCTACAAAAGGGTGCTACATCTAGGGGTTCTCAGTGAAGTCTGTCACACTTCAATGAAACTAAAATAAATTGCAGAAAGGAAATGATAGAAAGGAAACTAAAATAAATTGTTGAAAAGAAATGATAGGAAAGGAAACTAATTTAACTTGCTGAAAAGAAATGGCAGAAAAGAAACTAATTTAAATCACACTTAACTTGGCCAATTGGCTAAACACACCCTACTTATATTATGCTCTATCTACCATGCTTCTATCCATGTATCTAATTTATCCATGAATTAATTCTAATTAAAAAAATTTTGATTGCAGTTCGGAGGGAAAGGGTTAAAGATGCTAATGGAAGGATTAACACACGAAACAAAGCTCAAAGGAGTTAAAAAGGGGGTTATACTTTATTAAAACACATAATATCAAAGATGAAAAGTTTTATGGTGTGATTGTGATGGGATAGATGCTACAAAATTCGAAATGTGGTAAGTCAAATGACGTGGCGGGAGGACAGGTGGCAGGGTGCTTTGACATTATCGCAATCGACGTCGGGAGCGATAAGTATTAACGGGAACCAAATAAAAATTGCGATTTTCCATATGCGATGTGGAGTAAAGAGAATATCGAAATCAGTGTTGGGAGTCGTAAATATTAACGAGAACCAAATAAAGTGCAATTTGCGATTTGCGATGAGTCGGATGACGTGGCGGTGGGATTGGTGGCGAAGCGCAATACCAATATCGCAATCAGCAGAAAAGAGTGGTAAGTGTTAAGAAGGAGCGGATAAATATTGCAAAATGCGATTTGTGAAAATGGCAAAGGTTGCGATCTACGATAGGATAAATATTGTGAAGTTCGATTTGTGATGTACGGTAGTGAGAAGTTTAAGGAGCAAGGGCGGAGGTCAAGTTCCAATGGTTTTCGAGTATTTTGTGTTAAAAAGGGTAAGGAAACCGTGATGAATAAAAACAAAGGAATAAGGTTCGTTGAATGGTTTAAGTGTTTTTATGAATAAAAAGGTGGGTGCAACAGTGAGAGTAAGAGGGAAAAGCAGAAATGGAGGGTGTAATATAGTGCGTAGATTGCGAAGAAAAATATGGAGAATGAAATGGGGAGGAACCATGAAGCTGCTCTGGGCTTTTAACAATAATTCCTGCAGTCAACCTGGTAACTTGTGCGCAAGGAAATAGACGAATGCATAAAAATACAGTGCAAAGGGAGACTAAAAAATGGTAATGCAACTCTCCTTTTAATCTCAGAAAGAGTGAACAGAAATCAGTTTTTGGGTCTGTGGGAAGGTTCACCCTCCTAGAGCTCTATTGATAGAGATGAGAAGGGGGTCTTGATCCACATATTTTGGATTTTTCCTCTACTCTATTACTCTTGTAAGCAAATGAAGAACTACAACAACAAATTGAAGGAAAAACTAAACAAAAATGAAACTATCAGAAGTAGAACTAACTAAATGACAGAAAACAAAATAGCTAAATGAAAGACAAGAAAGAATGAAAACAACAAAGAAGCTGAGGCACATGGGTTGGGCCCTAACCCACGAGCCTAGGTATCTGGAACTAAATCATTAAAATGGAGTCTATCTGCTCTTTTCGAGAAGAGAATAGCCTCGTTACATTTCTGAAAATTTTATCACTGAGTACAATAATAAAAATCTTAATAGCTTGCAACAAAAGTTTTGAATGTAATCGAATGGAAGTCGACCGGAATTCCCCGGAATCGACTGGAATTGACCCTATTTAGCTCTTGATCAGCTTTATTTATCCACAAGGAAAGCTACCAACAGCTCCCTAAAAAATAGGTATTGAGTCTACTTGACTCCAAGTGAAGTATGGCTTGAGTGAACTTGGTCTTGAGTTGCTTGGCTACCTTTGTAATTCAAATTGCTGGAGGGGATGTCATGAGGATCCTTTGGATGACTTTGAGAGTTAAGGAGGGTGGAAAACCCCCTTGAATCTCTCCAATATTTCTCCCTAATTTCATGATATTGTGCTCATTTATTCTTCACTCTTGATCTTCCAGTGGTAGGGAGCAAGTCCCTAAATTATCTCCTTCTCCAAATCTGCATAATCTTCCCAATATTCTTACAATATTCTACAAAAATAACCAATATTAGGCACAAATATGAAATTACCTTTAAACCTTCCTAAGGAAATATTAAATCATAAGAAAACATTATTAAGTGCAGAAGGAGAGATTTAATATATCTTTTAATTCGCATAAGAAAGGTAGATGGGCCTAAGAAAGGTTAGATGGGCCTTAATTTATGTCTATTTTAGAGGCCCATCATTAGCCCCTACTGAAACTGTTTCTCATCCTCTGAGCAACCTATTCATTATCCCTGCCTTATGGTTCTTCTGGCATGCTGGCTTATTTCATTTTCTGTTTATTGGCCCATGCACTGCTCCTCCTATCCTCTTGCTATTCTTCTTGAATTTCTTCTCATAGGTACTTCATGGAGGTCCTTAGATGCCTTAATCAAATCTGTTTCACATGCCAAGAGGTGGTTGATCCGCATTTGATTTGATTTGATTTTTTTTTTTTTAATTAATTGCATGCAGAATAAACTCACAGTTCTTTTTCTGTGAACTGAGTTCACCCTTGGTTACCCTTTTGGCACTCCTTGTCTTCCATTACATGAACTGCTTACTACCCACTTTCTCAAATCCTTTTTAATTTTGTCTTGTTCCTCTTCTTGGTGGAAAAAGTGAGGATAGTCGCTAGATAAGGCTAAGGTTTCTCTGCTACTGATTTTGGCTATATAATTTTTTTTTACTTCTCACACTTTTTAATGTTTTCTGCAGCTAAAATAGATTCGAAGAAAGGTTTAGATGATTGCATACCTGAGCTTTACCATTGATTGATTTTTGTAGGTGATATTGAAGTTGTTGATATGGATGTTGAAGCTGTCTTCGGTGATTTTGAAGCTACTCTGTAGCTGCATGCGATAATCTACTTGAGGTCCTTTTGGAGCTTCTGAGCACAGGAGGAGGAAGTCCAAGTTTGACTACCTTTGACTATGGGGTTGTCCGAATTTTCTTTTTATGCCAACTTGCAATTTTTATGCTTGCAAAAGTTGGAGAGCACTTGCATTCATTCGAGAGAGATACATGGAGAAATGCAATTTTTTTTTTTTTTTAACGCCTACTAACTGCCTCAATGAGGTTTTCCACTAGTAGGTCTTCCTAGGCGCCTCAAAGGAGGTTTTCACATAGGATTTTTTTTTTTTTTTTTTTAAACCCAATGACTGCCTCATGGAGGTTTTCAATCAGTGGGCCTCAAAAGAGGTTTTCACCTGAGATTTTATTCTTCTTCCTTTTTTTTTTCTTTTTCACTTTCCTACTCTACTTGAAAAAACAAAACCTTTTTCAAGTATAGGAATACTTCCAATGGAGCCATGTACACATCAAGATGATATATAAAATCAGGTGCACACTTGGAATATATGCTCTGACATGTATTTGAATATAAGAGATGAATTTCTTTGACTGGGATTGTATCAAGTACTGTTGGAGAAGAGTGTGTTGCTGCAACTTAATGAATGTTTGGAACCATTTGTCAATATAGTTATGATGCCCCCGGTCCACTTTCTGAGTTGGATCACCTTGGAGGTCCTCTTCTATTATGACATTCAAATATTCCTCTTTTTGTTGATTGTTCTCTTGAACACATGGAGGAAATGTTGGTAAACATGAGGAAACATTCTCAACATATGATTCTGATGTCAGCTCTTTGTCAAGTGTAGCCCTTGATCTTTTGATCTCCTCATTTGTATCTTCTTCTTCGGGATGTTTTCCTTCAATGAAATTAAGAAAATATCTTCTTTGCAATGCCTTTATTGAACTAAGATTAATACCATATAGATCAAGAGGAGATGTTTGGAAGTGTTGTACCTTAGCATTGTAAGTGAGTTGAGATACTCCATTGTATGGGTTTGGAAATGGTGGTACAAGTAGTTGAGTGGGGGTCGATATATGAGATGGATATGGTTGAGGTTGTGGTTGTGGTGGAGGTGGATGGTAGGGATAGCATGGAGTTGGGTATGGAGGATATTGAGGGAAATATTGAGGATATTGTGGATTTTCCCAATAAGTTCCTTTCTAACCATGTTGCCATGATTGGTTTTGGGGTTGAGATGGTCAAGGTTTCCAAGGAGGGAGTGTGTCCCAATTAGTTTGAGATGGATGTGAATAAGCTTGAAATTGTGAAGCGGGCCCTTGAATCATATCAAGTTGACTAAGCTGCCAGGGTATCCTTGGAGCTACATAACATAGCTTCTTTGGTGATTGCCTTGCTCCATTTTCTTCCTGGTAAACTTCTTTAAACCTGGTGAATGATGGACAACATTTAGTAGCATATGATTCCGCATGGATAACAAAAATATCAGCATCTTCCTTTTGCTCATTTTTCATTCTTAACATTTCAACTTGTTCACTTATATTGCTAAGAATTTATGTTTTAAATTTGTCAAGAGAGTTTCCAAGTTCATCTTTCCTTGCCAATGTTGAGGTAGATTTACTTACTCTTTCCCTTCCTCTTGATATGTGCTTGCATGTTTCACAAATTTCTTCAAATGAAAATTGGTATAAGTCTCCTCTACTCATGATATTAAGGAGATAAATCCACTCATCCCTAATTGTTCTAAGTAAGAGGGATTTTAGTGTGTAAAATCCTAGATGATGAAAATTTTCCCTCTTAATATTATACATGAACCTCTCTATTATATCCTCAAGGTTCTCATCTTCTTATTGGTCCATTTTAAAAATTTCTTCTCTAAGATCATGATCTTTATATTTTTCTAGAAATATCTTTTGCATATAATTCCATGATATTATTGAATTAGTACCTAGACTCATGAACCATTTAAGAGATTTATCCTTCAATGTTGCAAGATACAATCTCAATTTTTGAGTGTGTGATAAGTAGCCATAGTATCTACAAAGTATCTCAAATTCAAAGAGAAATGTTTCTGGATCCTCTATCCTCATACCATGGAATTTGGGAAGGAAATATGGAGGGATGTTCTTCATATGTACACTAATGTCCATATCTTGAATGGGAAACCCAACAAGATCTTCTTCAGTGTCATCATATCCATCCATCTCTTCTACCTTCAAAACTGTATGGTGATGTGGTTCTTACAGCACCATGTGGTCAAGTGGGGGGGTTGGTATTGGAGAAGTATTTTAAAAAAAAAATTGAGTATCCCTACTCCTATGAGGCATGAAAATCAGATTTTTTTTTTTTCAATATTTCGGAAACAACATGAAAAAGGAAAGAAGAAAAGTATGCTAAAACAGAATCAAAGCATCTACTAGACACCTCCCCAGAAATAGCGCCAAAAATTGGTGAGCCCTGGTATTTCACCAAGAGTGCTGCATCTCCTAGGGGCTTCCCTACTTTACTTTATCAACCCAGGGTTCGTACAAAATTGGAGGTGACAGTGATATATACATGGCAGATGCATTTTACTCATGTCATCCTCTTCCGCTCTACGAAAGGGAGCTACTTCTAGGGGTTCTCAGTGAAGTCTGTCACACTTCAATGAAACTAAAATAAATTGCAGAAAGAAAATGACAGAAAGGAAACTAAACTAAATTTCTGAAAAGAAATGAAAGGAAAGGAAACTAATTTAACTTGCTACAAAGAAATGGCAGAAAAGAAACTAATTTGAATCACACTTAACTTGGCCAATGGGCTAAACATGCCCTACTTATCTTATGCTCTATCTACCATGCTTCTATCCATGCAGCTAAGTTATCCATGACTTAATTCTAATTTAAAAAGTGTTGATTGCAGTGCAGATGGAAAGGGCTAAAGATGCTAATGGAAGGCTTAACACACGAAACAAGGCTCAAAGGAGTGAAAAGGGGGGTTAGAATTTATTAAAATGCATAATATCACGAATGAAAAGTGTGATGGTGGAATTGCGATGGGATAGACGCTGCAAAATGATGGTGGCAGGACAGGTGGCAGGGTGCTTTGACAATATGGAAATTGGCGTCAGGAGTGATAAGTATTAACAAGAAACAAATAAAAACTGTGATTTGTGATTTTTGATGTGGCAGAGTAAGGAGAATATTGAAATCAACATTGGGAGAGGTAAGTATTAACAATAACCAAATAAAAGTGTGATTTGTGATTTGCGATGAGTCAGATGACATGGTGGTGGGACCGGTGGCGAAGCGCGATACCAATATTGCAATTGGTAGAGAGGAGCGGTAAGTGTTAACAAGGAGAGGATAAATATTGCAAAATGCAATTTTTGAAAAGGGAAAAGGTTGCGATCTGAGAAAGGATAAATATTACAAAGTGAGATTTGCGATGTACGGTAGCTGGAAGTTCGAGGAGAAAGGGCAGAGGTCGAGTTCCAATGGTTTTTGAGCGTTTTGTGTTAAAAAGGGTAAGGAAACCATGATGAATAAAAATGAAGGAATAAGGCTGGCTAAATGGTTTAAGTGTTTTTATGAATAAAAAGGTGGGTGCGACAGTGAGAGTAAGCAGGAAAAAACAAAAATGGACGGTGTAACAACAGTGCACAAATTGTGAAGACAAAGATGGAGAATGAAAGGGGGAGGCACCATTGAGCTGCTATGGGGTTTTAACAATAATTCCTGTAGTCAACCTGCTAACTTATGTGCAAGGAAATAGACGAATGCGTAAAAATATAGTGCAAAGGGAGACTAAAAAAATGGTAATGCAACTCTACTTTTAATCTCAAAAACAATGAACAAAAATTAGTTTTTGGGTCTGTGGGAGGGTTCGCCCTCCTCAAGCTCTATTGATAGAGATGAGAAGGGGGTATTGATCCACAACTTTTGGATTTTTCCTCTACTCTATTACTCTCGTAAGCAAATTACTAACTACAACAACAAACTAAAGGAAAAACTAAACAACAATGAAACTATCAAAAGTAGAACTAACTAAATTATAGAATCAAAACTAGCTAAATGACAGACAGGAAAGAATGAAAACAAAAGAGAAGCTGAGGCACATGGGTTGGGCCCTAACCCACGACTCTAGCTCTCTAGAACTAAATAAGTAAAATGAATTTTGTCTGCTCATTTTGGGAAGAGAATAGCCTCGTTACATTTCTGAAATTTTTATCACTGAGTACAATAATGAAAATATTAATGGCTTGCAACAAAATTTCTGAATGGAATCCAATGGAAGTCAACCGAAATCCCCTGGAATCGACTGGAATCGACCCTAGTTAGGTCTTGATAAATTTTATTTATCCTCAAGGGCAACTACCAAAAGCTCCCTAAAAAATAGGTAATGAGTCCACTTGACTCCAAGTGAAGTATGGCTTGAGTGCACTTGGTCTGGAGTTGCTTGGCTGCCTCTAGAATTCGAATTGTTGGAGGGGATCTCATGAGGATCCTTTGGCTTCCTTTGAGAGTTAAGGAGGGTAGATAATCCCCTTGAATCTCTCCAAGATTTCTCCCTAATTTCCTGATATTGTGGTCATTTATTCTTCACTCTTGATCTTCCAGTGGCAGGGAGCAAGTCCCTAAATTATCTCCTTCTCCAAATCTGCATAATTTTCCCAATATTCTCACAATATTCTACAAAAATAACCAATATTAGGCACAAATATGCAATTACCTTTAAACCTTCCTAAGAAAATATTAAAGCATAAGAAAACATTATTAAGTGCAGAAGGAGAGATTTAATATAACTTTTCATGCGCATAAGAAAGGTACATGGGCCTAAGAAAGGTTAGATGGGTCTTAATTTGTGTCTAATTTAGAGGCCCATCAACTGCACCATAAAATTCATAGCGTCGAGGGTCATAGAATCGACTGTCCACACTTGAGAACTGGACACCATCACTCCAATCTGGAAAATGGCCAAAAAGTAGGAAGCTTAGCTGCTAAAACGAACATTGCCATCGGATTCCTGTTGCCTAGAGGTATAAAATCGACATAAATTTTGTTGAAAATGGACTCCTACAACTTCGTGGCCTTAGGGAATATTTTTGATGCCCCTAAGATTCCTTTGGGCATGGTTCCGCTACCTCCATGGCTCGTGATTCCACCTGCAAATAAAAATAATATGTCTCGGACTCCACACTCTCCTATGCTTGGGCACATCTACGGTGAGGGTTTAAATGTATGTGCGCTGACAGAGAATTCAAGGTGATGCCCAATGGGCCGTTGGTGGCAGATAATAATAGTGTGGAAGTGGTTCGGGTTCAAACCCCACCACTCCAAAATAAAATGTATTTTTTTTTGCCGCAGTTGGCATTGGTTTTGAATTTTCTTAAACATGGTTTGTTTTGGTTGTCACTTTGTATTTTGGGTTGTGTGGTTGGTTGGGCCGCCCGTGGATCGGGCTAACCTACGTGGCTGAGTGGGTTTGATTCTCGTCAGCCCCTTTATATGGTTCCATGTTACGGTGTTTATCGTGGGCCACAAGGTGGGGTTCCCAATCAACCAGACCCCGAACCCTCTAAAAACATATGTATTTGTTTATAATGGTTGGGCTTTGTCCTTTGTATGGTTTAGCATCATGGGGGTTTGGTGGGGGTCATGGCCCACCGACCCAATATATATTAATATATATATATGATATGGGTCATTTGGGGGTGGCGGGGTTGGTGGCCCGCCACCCCATTTTAATATATTTTTTCGTTTTTAAAACCAAAATTTCCATTTTTTATTTTAACGAAAATAAGGGTCATTGGGAAATTTAACAAGGCCACAATTTCGCCCACTTTCGGGTGCTAGGTTTCCTGCTGGTTGATGGTGAGTTTGTGGGACACTTAAACCTGGCCTACTACCCAAATTTGACTTGATCTAACTTCTCCATACCGTCTCGAATTGGAGATCTATTCACATCGTTGGAATTAGGGCGACAAGTACTTCAGTGTGAACATAGTTCGAGAGCAATCCGACCACTTTGAATTTTGACCTATCATCAGCCCTCTTGGTCTCCTGAGGGTGTTTGGAGCCACCTGGATCATTCCTCCCCACTTAGGAGTTTTTGGTCCACAAAAAGCATGAAAATAATCCACAGCTTCTTTGTACCTTGTTTGCGACAAAAGTGCCCTGAAAGGTCACCCTTCATTCTCCTTCACCTTTGTCCTTCGGAGCCATAAGCAATGAGTTGACACCTACATCCTCTGCAATTTTTTAGTAAAATATCTTTCAAATTACATGCTAAACTAAGTGACCAATCTATGACCCAAGCATCCCATACTTTCCATGAATTTATAACACAGACTCGATGGTCAAGTTTATATAAAAATGGAATCAATACCCTAGCTATCAATACAAGGCCAAAGTATCATTGTTGATTCATAAGTGATGGAAAACACACCATCACTTTTACATTTTAAATTGCAACATATGATTTACAAAGTAAGTCCATGACACTCTACCGCACCTAGAAAAACCAAATCTCACATATCAAAGTGAATGGGTCATCTCTTTTAGGCGCATTTGCTTGTCGAACAATTGTTTCAACCAGTTCCTGCACTGATGCTTTGTCCTTAAGTTGCTGCTCTGGATGGAGCCTCCAACACGTGGATCTCTGATGACCACTTCTATCACAATGATTGCAATGAGTCTTCTTCCTCCAAACCTTCTTTACCTTCTTCTTTTCCTATGATGGAGAAGGCCTTTCACACCTCATCCTCTTTTGTGCTTCCTTTTTTTTCCAACACTTAGCAAATGAATGGTTATGTAATCCACAAAAACTAAATGTTTTCTGATGCCATGATCTATGTTCATTTTTAGTGCTATTCTTGTAATCAAAATGAACATTAGAATTCCAAGACTTGTTATACTTTTCTCTATTGTCTCTGGTGCGATCATGGTGACGAGAGCTTGCCTTAGCTCTTTCTCTGCAATGTGCATTCACATAGGATGATGGTGAAGTGTTCCCATCATTCTCTTTCTCCAATGGTTTCAACCATGCATTGGAAGTTTATGAAACCTTCAAGCACCGTCCTTCAGTGTATCCCAAACCTAATAATCAAGGTATTTGCATGACCTATAATGGTTGAATCATGCCCTGGCCATTAACGTCATGTCCTCCTCCTTTGTATTCCATATTGGTGAGGAATCTCATGCTAGTTCCTGTAATGGGTATCTCCACATTTCCCACATAAATGATAGCATGTGAAGATGAAACTAAAGAAACATCAACATTGTTTACCTCATATGTCGATTCAGAAACATGTGATGATGGCTTCTTCAAGCCTTTGTTTCACTTCAACTCCTCCAAGGCCTCTTCCACGACTTGTAGTTGAAGTTGAAGTCTCTGCTTATCTTCTTTCTCTTCTTGTGGGAGCCTCCTTAATTCAACATCCTTTTCTTTAAGGCTTTGGCCATTGCACTTCATTTCTTCCAAGGTTGCCTCTGCGTCTTGCAACTAAAGTTGCACTCTCTTCTTATCCTCTTTCTCCTCTCGTAGAAGAACTTTCAATTCAGCGTTATCTTTTGAAGGCTATGGTTGATATCTTCATTCAAATGATGAGAATACGGTGAGGGTGATGAATTTTCAGTGGAAGATGTGAATGAAGCATCTCATTCTACTTCTTCTTTCTCTCGTCTTTCATGAGCTTCATACATCATGTCCTGTAATATCCCAAATCGGACAATGATAGTAATAAAAATAAAATAAAACAATAATGCCAAAATATTAAATCACCATAAAATAAACTAGAAATAGTTGAGCCATTTTTTTAATGAGAAGGTGTAATACAAGTACAAAAGTGCTAAAAAATTGTAGCACTCAAGCCGACAGAGATGGCTAGAGTGACCCTCAAGTCCTCTCACTGAGAACAGTGCGTAATCGCTACTCTGCTGGAGACCCTACTGCACTGCCCCTGTTGGAAATGTTGGGAATGTAACTGATGGCTGGAAAGGGGTGCGTAGATAAGGATGTTTTGGTGCTCGGAAAATTTCGAGACTTAGAATTTTGACTCTATGATGAAAACCCAGAAAAACGCATAAAGGATTTCCAGAAATGACAATAACAGAAAATGCAGCCCTAGGGTTGATTTATGCATTGTAGCTTGGATATTATTGGGTGTTGGTCGAACTGATGAGAAATCTGTTGTTGTTCCTCCAAATCAACTTCCCAGATGAAGGGATACTCCCCTCACTGCATGCCAAGCTAAGAAACTTGGGTTATTTCTCCTCCAATAGATATTCCCTCCTAGATTGCGCAATTCTTGAAGAAGATTGTGTTGCTGATAGGGCTGAAGATTGGCCTCATCCCGATGATGAAATGTAGCTCAATAACCTTTCATGAGTGGGCACTTGAAGTCCCCTGAGGATAAGGGTGGGATTTCCGCTCGGAAACACCTATGTGCTAAACAACATAACAGACTTAGATAAATGGCTGAAGCATGCATAAAGTCATAAAAGGAAATTCATAAACAATATTCAGAATGATTTCTATGGCTGCCATCCCCTTCCTTATATGCTTTTGAGCCCTCACCCTCTTGGACCCACATAATAATGATGCTACACACATGGCCACTAACCTCCATTATGACTACGTTTTCCTCCATTGTATCCACTACCTCCATGACTGCGTTGTTGATTTGGTCAAATTGACCCCATCCACATGTACTCACCCACATTCACAACAAGAAGTGGTTTATTCATCTTGACCCTATCTAGATGCATTGATCCACTTTCAAATTAAGAAGTGGTTTTATTCCTACTAAAGGGATTTATGAGTACCTCTACCCTCTTATTTATCTATCTTATTGACAAAAACAAAAATTAATATAATAATTAGCTAAAAGCTAATTAGGAATATTACATTCCTCCCCTCTCAAATGTTTCTTGTCCTCAAGAAATTGCAAGGATGGATGCTGCAAAATCTTCTCTCCTTCCCAATTGGCATCCTCATCTAGAAGGTTCCTCCATAGAACCATATATTCTTTGATCACCCTGTTTCTTAGCTTCCTCTACCGAGTATCCAAGATAGCCTTAGGTTGTAAAACCAGATGGCCCTCATCATCGATAGGTGGGAGCTCTGTAGTGGCAACTGCATGTTGTCCAATGGCCTTCCTGAGGCATGAAACATGAAAAATATTGTGGATCTTACTCCCAATGGAGAGATCCAACTCATATGCTACCTCCCCAACATGGTGTATCACCCTGTATAGCCCATAGAAATGGGGCTTAAGCTTCTCAGCCCCATTTTCCTTCAATATAGAATGCTTGTAAGGCTGAAGACAGAGATAGACCAAATCTGCATCCACCTCAAACTGTCTCTCCACCCAACCTTGATCTGCATATAACTTCTGCTGATTTTGGGCTATGGAAATGTTGTCTTTAAGAGCACAGAGTATATCTTGACTCTCTTTGATACATTATTTTACTCTAGGAGCCTAGCTTGCTCCAAACATCACATCAACAAATGATAAATATTCATAACCATATAGAGCTTGAAATGGAGAAATACTGATCAACATATGAAATGTCGTATTGTAGCAATATTCTCCCAAGTGGAGCCACATAGCCATGCTCTCTCCTACCCCGAAAAATAGTTTCGCAAGTATCCTTCCAGACACTTTTTTAGTATCTTTGTCTACCCATCTGTCTGGGGGTGATAACTAGTACTCAAAGTCAACTCAGTACCCACCAAACGGAAATGATCCTACCAAAATCCACACATGAAGCGGCTATATCTATCACTGACTATGGTATTAGGAAGACCATGAAGTCTGACAACATCTCTAAAGAAAATCTCGACCACTTGTGAAGCAGTGTACCATGAGGAGATGGAAAAGAAATGTGAATACTTTGTTAGTTGATCAACGACCACAAAGATACAGTCCTTTCCCTGCACTGCTGGAAAACTAGTAATGAAGTCCATAAAAATTCTATCCCATTTCCCCTCAGGAACAGGAAGTGGTTGTAAAAACCCTGCAAGATGGTTGTTCTCCCCTTTATTCCTCTAGAAAAATATGCACTCCTTGATATGTTGGAGCACATCCTCCTTGAGACCCTTCCATGAGAATCTCTCTCTGAAGGCCTAGTAGGTCTTTGTGAAACCTTGGTGGCCTAAGAGCAGTGAATCATGTGTTGCATGAAAAATATTCTCCTTGAGCTTAGAATATCTAGTCAAGAAGATCCAGTCCTAGTAGTATATGACCTCATCCATTACTCTATATCTGTCATCGTTCATCTGTCCATTTAGTATCTCACATGTGAAGCGGTCTTTGGAATACTCCACCAACAGTTGGGCCTTCCAATCTGAATCCACACTCATTAAGGACAGCGCTGCTGGTCTCCATGATAAGGCATCAACTACCACATTTTCCTTCCCTTTGACATATTCAATGTCAAATCCATATGCCTGAATTTTTCTAACCCATTTTTGCTGCCTCTCTTGTAGGTTTTTTCTACTTAAGAAAATACTGAAGACTGTTGTGATCAAAGCTTTACTCAGAACCTGTTGCCTACTAGATGCTGCCTGAATTTGGCCAATGCATGCATAATGTACAACATCTCCTTGTCATATATGGGATACAACCTATCATGTGGTAGCAACTTCCAACTCTCAAAGGTTATGGGATGTCCTCCCCTGCATCAAGACTGTGCCAATAACCTCCCCTGAAGCATCACATTCCAGCACAAAGGACTGGGTGAAATCTGGAAATACCAACACCAAGCAACTGCTCATCACCTCCTTGAGCCTATCAGAGGCCCTTTATGCAGTGTTTTCCCAACCAAAGGCTCCCTTCTTGGTCAGATCTGTGAGTGGTGTTGCTAGTTGGGAGAAACCTTTGAAAAAATTTCGGTAGTAGGTGCAGAAGCCTACAAACCCCCAAAGTTCTGTTACATTCGCTCTGAAAAATCTTGAATAGGCCGGATCTTCTCCTCATGGACACTTACACCATCCAATACAACTGTGTGGCCTAAATAAAGCATCTTTGTGAGACCAAAATCACATTTGGAGAGCTTGGCATAGAATTGTCACTCTTCTAGAATGCATAATATTGCCTCAATATGTCGTAGATGCTCTTCCCATGTGCGATTGTAGATTAGAATGTCGTCAAAGAAAACCAACACAAATTTCCTCAATTGACCACGGAATATGTGGTTCATACAAGACTGAAAAGTATTCGGAGCATTGGTCAGCCAAAAGGGAATCACCAAGAACTCAAAGTGGCCATAATGACATCTAAATGTAGTCTTGGGGATATCCTGATCCCTTACCTTGATTTGATGGTACCCCGACCTCAAATAAATCTTTGAAAATAAATTCGACCCCTCAACTCATCCATCAGCTCATCGATCCTGGGAATCGAGTACATATTCTTCATTGTCTTCTTATTTAAGGATCTATAGTCAATGCAAATCCTTAAGTTTCAATCCTTCTTCTTCACCGAGACCAAAGTAGAAGAAAAAGGACTGGTGCTGGGTCAGATATGTCTTAAATCCAAGAGCTCCTGAATATCTCTCTCAATATCATCCCTATAAGATTTGGGGAACCTATAGGGTGTGGTGATTACTGATTGGACCCCCTGCTCCATCTCAATAGTATGTTCAAACCCCTATTTCGGTGACCTTACTGGTGGAATGTCCCCAAATATTGTAAAGTAGCAGTCTAGAATAGACTACACATCAGAGAGGACTAGCTTTTACTTGCTTCTTGCCTCCGACATACGTAGTTATACTACCCATTCTATGTCTCCTCTACACAAATCAGCCTCGATCCTATGTGTTGAGACTACCTGAGGTGGATAGGTGCGCATGCCCCTAATCATTTGGTGCTTACCTCTCTTCTTATTTGTCCATTCCATCTCCAAGGTCTCCCAATCCATGGTGACATTTTCCAGTGTGATCAACCACTGTACACCCAATATCACATTCGTGTATGGAATATCGACCACAAAGAAGTGATCTGTCAATGTGTATGTCCCCAAATTTACAGTCAATGCCAGAACATACTTCACACACTGCATGGTTCTGGCTCCTGGAACCAAAATTGAGAATCCTTCAAAATCATCTGTGGGTATGCCTTTCCTCTGCACTAGTTGGGTATTAATAAAATTGTGGGTAGCCCCACTGTCTATCAATACTGACACCTGCTACCCCTAAAATATGCCTTAGACTCTTAATGTCAGATACTTGGGAACTCCCCGTAAAGATGCAAAGGCCCATCTAGTTGGAGAAAATGCTCCATTTCCACCTCCCGGTGGTGGTGGATCCTCTCCTGGTGCCACAACGCTGGTGTCCCCTTCCATCTCCTCTTCTTCTCCCTCTTCACTATCAGAGAACACTTCAATATAATGTGCCCTTCCAGTAGCACATCGATGCCCTAATGCCCATGGTTCTTGGCAAGTGAAGCAAAGCTTCCTCCTCCTCAAATCTCCCTGGATATCATCACTAAGAGGTCCTTAGCCTTGGTTTCCTTTTGGGGGTGAAATCTTCATATATTTTCCCTTTGACTGGAATGTGGGTTTTTGTTGGAATGTAGCTCTTGCCCTTGGAAAATCATATTGTAAGTCCCTATGATCCAGGTGGATATTGGTGGCCACCCGCCTATTCCACTTGGGGCCTCGCCATTTTTTCTTTCAGTTTTTCAGTTTCCTTAATGTTTCAGGAAATGTTACCCTAAAGGTCTTGGGTTGATAAACCTTCACAGATCAGGGGCATGTAATTACAAGAAGGACTCACTTAACCAAATTTTATGCTAATATCTAGAAACTACAGGTTATAGACCTTACCGAGATCCTTTGGTTGTAGTAGATCCTGCGAGGTGCAAACCCCCTACAACTATTTGTGCTCCGAAATATGTAAATCAACAAAGAACAAACACAAAATCCCAGTTTTACAACATATATATGTTCTATATGTTAGTGAAAAACGTGTATAATATCATAAAAACAATATTAAATGAACAATTTACAATCATTACACATGTATAAAATATTATTGACATGTAAAAATCGGGAACAAGATGGTACTTTTGTTATTAATGACATGTACTGTAAATAAACATGGAGAGATCACCTGAAATATTCCACGGCCTTCGAGCATACCATCCTCTGGATCCGTCCAGCCCTAGCCTCTTAAGATTTCTTCCAAGAATAGTGCACAATGGATGTCACATAGGGTGGTGATCATCTCAAGGAAACAAGGGTTTCTTGAAAATATCTGGGAAGTGTAGGAGGCACGAGAATATATCAGACTTGGATAGGGCTCCAACAACGTATAATATCTATATTTCTCTCTCTCTTCCTCCCTTAAGCCATTCCCTTGAAAGGCTTTTATACTCCCTCAAATTATTTTTTGCAGTTGGGAATAGTTAGGCCACGGGCTAGGGTGGTTAAGTTACTAGAGCAACCGTAAACCCCCCTCTAAAATAGGGAATATATATATATATATTTTTAATTTTTAAAAAGGCATATGCGATTCCCTATGTATGGACTCACGTGTATACGTAGAAAAGTCTGGGCAGAGTCGCGTATGGGTTTTAAGAAACTTTTTTTTTGAGAAATATGTCCAAGTATGAAGGGAAGGGTTGCCCAAGGCCAAAGAATAAGTCATCAAGTATATGATGGTGATAAATGATGCTACAATAGTTAATTATAGCACAATTTACTATCTTTAGTAGTTTTTCGGGTCCTGAACTTCCAGAGCCGTTTTGAGGCCCTAAACAAAGTTTTTCGGGAAACCCAAGAGAAACATGGGTCCATGAACTAATGTTTCTCACTCAAAAGTTGTAGTCCTCGGATATATATTTCTAACAAGGTATTGAGCACATCAAACAGAGATCGTATGCCAAAGTTACATCCCCAGGAAGTTGATGTACCAATTTACCCAAATGGGGACCATAGTTTTGGCACTTCATCTCCTACGGTTAGGTTTTTGGATGTTTAGGATTTTTCCATTGTTTCTCAATAATAAATATGCCCTAGAGCATCATTGTAACATAGTTCAGAGGCTTGTAGCCACAACATCTCTTCTTAGAGATAAGATACCAGTGCCCTAGATAGTTTATTTCCATTCTGTCAATAATTTTTTTTTAGTTCTTTTTTATTAATGAAATGAAGTGTTATAATGAAGTGTTATTTCCGCTGCAAATTTGTATTTATGGTGTGTATTATGTTGCATTCCTGCATAAGTATGGATCATTGGTATCATAGTGGTCTTTTCGTTCTCGATCCTTCTTTGCATGTCTCCAACGAGGTCGGGGTATAAGGAGTTAGGGCTCGATCTGGTTGAACCTTTGCAAGATTAGCCTCGCAAACGCCGAAGATTTCCCATGGGGGAAAAAAAGAAAGATGAGGGAGTAGGATATCCTATTAACATATTTCTCAAGGATGCCCTCAAAAAATAAAGTAACGCGATGATGAATAACTTTTCCCATATCCTTCAACGACTGCCCACTGGCAGCACATCTGCATCCAAAAGCCACTCTGGAGGCACAACTCCCTTTAAGGTACAAGTCAACTTTTACATTCCCATATTTGAGGGCCAAATAGATAAAGATGCCATAGATAGATGGTTGAATCTATTAGAAGGATATTTTTAGGTTCATGACTTTTCTGACCGAGAGAATATTATTTTTGCACTCCTCAAAGCTACCCCCCATGTCAAGGACTAGTGGGAAACCTATTGTGAGAAAAAGGATGAGATGAAACCCTCTCTGTTCTCGGATGTACCTACTTGGAATTATTTCTGAGAAAATATAAAGGAATAGTAATATCCTGTGGGGAGCTATGAGGACAAGTATATACAATGGACTACGTTGCGGCAACAAAGGGATCAAGATGTGCATGAGCTAACGAATATGTTCCATACCCTGCGCACAAATTTGGTTATCAAAGATTCAGAGAATCATTTGGTGTTGAAGTACCACATTTGTCTCCACATATACATTCAAGAGGAAATGGAGCTCTTCGACATCTCCTCACTTGGTACGACATACTGGTATGCTACCAATATTGAGCAGAAATTCAAACAGAAGAAACGAGACTTTGGATCTACAAATCAAAAACAAGGGGAAGGTACCCCCAAATCACATAACAAAGGACAAAGCCAAGGCATGGTGGCCCAAGACAACCTACTGAAGCCGCAAGAAAATAAAAACACCATGAAGCCAAAGAAGGACACGGGAAAGTGGTGTGAGTTCCATAAAAGCTCCACTCACAATGCAAGTGAATATCAGGCCAAGTAGTCATTGGTGGCGAGATGAGGGCTTCAAAATTAGATGCATGCTCTCAATCTGAAATAGAAACTGACAAGGGTAATGAAAAAGGGAAGTATATTATTGATGCGCAACGCAATGCCACTATTTCCACTGCGAAGATCCAGAAGGAGGAAACATAAGATCCATAGGAGGAGAAGGAGTGTCTCTTCCACTCCCAAATGTGGGTAAAGAGTTCCCCGCTACAGTTCATTGTCGACATTGGGAGCCAAAAGAACCTCATTTCAGCAGAGGTCATGAAGCAGTTGGGCTTGCCAACCACAAAACACCCACATCTGTACACCATCGGGTGGCTTCACCAAGGATGAGATCTCTGCGTCTGCCAGTAGTGTCACCTTACCTACAGCATCAAGCCCTTCACAGATGAGGTATTATGTGACATTGCTCCTCTTGATGTTTGTGATGTATTATTAGGCCAACCATACTTTTGGAAGAGAGATGATGTGTATGAGTCCCGGCCTCGCATTGTTATTGTTACTTTGGGAAATAAGTTGTACAGGATACCAAAGGTACCACCGCCTACCACTATATTTTTTGTTACTACAAAGGAATGCATTAAGCTCATTTCCAAAACTGGGGAATTTATTTTCCTGATGATCTGTCCCTAGGGAAAGAAGAATATTGTGGCCATGATCTCCATACAGGGCTCCTCCGCACGACAAAAACAAATGGACAAGGTCGTGGAGGAGTACGGGGACATCTTCACCTCACCCACAGGGGTGCCTCTGCACTGTTAGGTCAAGCAACCCATTGATCTGGCCCCAGGTGCGGCACTACCCAATGGACCAATCTATCAGTGCTTTGTTCTTGAGAACGATGAAATCAAGAGGTAGATTCAGGAGCTGTTGTAGAAAGGTCACATCTAGTCGAGTTCATCGCCCCGTGGGAGCCCGATCATGCTGGTAGAAAAGAAGGATGGGACTTGGAGACTCTATATTGAATATCGGATGCTGAACAAGATCATTTTTTGGAATAGGTACCTGATCCCACGGATTGATCGCCTTCTGGACCAACTCAAAGGGGAAAAATATTTTATCAAGATCGACTTGAAGTCCAGGTATCACCGGGTACCAATCGAACCCTCCGATGTGTGGAAAACTGCCTTCAAAGACAAGGAGGGCCTTTTCGAATGGCTGGCCATTCCTTTTGGGTTGACGAATTCTCCTGCAATCTTCATGAGGTTGATGGATGACATATTGCAAACATTCACCAACTCATTTGTAGTAGTGTACCTGGATGAAATTTTGATCTTCAACCAGACTTGGGAAGAGCACCTCCACCACATTCGATAGGTCCACCAAACACTGTGGCAACACAAGTTGTGTGCCAATTTGGAGAAGTGCACTTTTGGTATGACCCAGGTTCATTATGTTTAGATACAATATTGATGAATGGGGGCTGAATGTGTATCCAACCAAGATCCAAGTCATTCGAGATTGGCCAACCCTAACCACTCTAGCAGAGCTTCGCAACTTTCTAGCTCTTGCTAATTTATATTGCAGGTTCGTGTTGGGATTCTCTCATATCGCTTTTCCCTTGAGTCAAGTTACCAGAGGAGGAGCAAAAGAAAAATTCTTTTGGTCAGAATCTCAACATAAGGCATTCATAGAATTGAAACATCGCCTCTTCTCTACCGCAGTGCTCACATTACCAGACTTGCAACAACCATTTGAGATTGAAACAGATGCCTCTAACTATGCTATTGGGGAAGTTCTTACTCAACAGGGTCATCCAGTGGCATATCACAGTGAGACATTATCTGACACCGTTCGAAAGTATCCCACTTATGATAAAGAAATGTATTCCATTGTGCAGGCTTGTCGACAATGGAAGAATTACATTTTAGGGAAGGAAACGATCATCCACAAAGACCACCGACCCATGTAGTTCATACAGACACAAGGGAAGTTGAAAAACGATCACCATCAAAAGTGGTCCACATATATGCAACAGTTTCATTTGAACATGAAGTAAAAGAAGGGAAACACAAATAATGTTGCAAGCTACCTTAATCGACCATCGATCGTGGCACTAACCACCATTCTCAACTCTTGTGGGCATGAGACTTCTGATTGGCCGCTGCTCTACAAGAGTGATACAAAGCTCATCCACACATACAAGAAACTCTTGGAGGGAGAGAAAGTTCCAAATTTTCACCTCCAGGATGCCCTTCTATGTCACTTGGGACACCCTTTTTTTCCTTCAAGTGAGCATGCCAAGATGATTTGGGAAGCAGACTATAGCCGAGTCGCGGGGAATTTCGGGGTCAAGAAAACAGTGGCAATATTGCAGAAGTATTTCTATTGGCCGAAAAATCAACATGATGTTGGGAAGTACATCAGATCCTGAAATGCTTGCGTCATTGCCAAATAGACCATCAAGAAGTAAGGCCTCTATACTCTAGTACCTACCCCTAGTCGACCTTGGGAATCCATCTCCATCGATTACATGTCGGGCCTTCCTTCGAATAAGCATGAAAATGACTGTGTTTTCGTGGTCATCGAAAGATTCTCGAAGATGGCCATTATGGTGGCCTGCAAGAAGAATATCACAGCAGAATCCATTGCTAAACTCTTCTTTGGATGAGCGTGGGTGAACTTTGGGATCCCACTAGCTATCATCTCAGATCGGGACAACAGGTTCCTCAACACATTTTGGTCCAACCTATGGTCAATTTTGGACACCAAGCTCACCAAGTCCACATATTTCCTTCCCCAAACTGATGGTAAAACAGAGGTCATCAACAAGATGATTGTACAAATTCTGTGCATGTACAATTCAAAGCATCCACGCACATGGGATGAGAGCCTCCCTTATGTACAACATAGTTATAATTTGGCTCTCCATACATCAACTGGCCACAGCCCCTTTCAAGTGGGTTTGGGATTCCAGCTACAATGTCCCATTGATGTAGCCATGTCATTTGCGGCTACTCAGGCTGATTCGACTCATGTCTAGTCTGAAGCTAAAAAAGAGAACAACTACATCGAACACATTCATCACATCTGCCAATAGGTTCATGACATATTGGATAGAGCCAATGATATGTACAAGCAACAACATGATCAACGTAGGGTGCCACACAACTTACAGGTGGGTGAAAAAGTGTGGCTACATTTGCAGAAGGAGTGCCTCACTAGACCTCACCGCAAACTTCACCCGCTCCGATATGGTCCATACACCATCACCAAGGCTATAGGGACCAATGCCTTCAAGCTCAATATTCGACCATTCCTTGGTCTACACCTAGTATTCAATGTGGACCGTCTTCGACCCTACTTCCCACCTCTACTGGACACCTCCAACATTGCAGAAAAAATCACACCAACAGAGTTAAACCTAGACTATTATGAAACTAGCTCCAAAAATAGAAGAAAAGAGAGATCAACGCCTTAGAAATCAGCCACTTCAAGGGGGCAACCTCCTTTACACTACATAAATGAACAATTCTTGGATGGTATAAATGAAAAAACCTCCTTCTATATATAGGAGTCCATGGGATCACAATATAATCATAGTCGGCCTAACAATAATAATGTAAGAACACAATAATAACAATATTTAGGTTACAGGGGTGCAACAATAAGAATAAGGGGGTTACACTAACAACAATAAGGGACTATAGTAGTAATATAGGGACCTAACATGCCCCTCTCCTTCAAAAAAGTGTTGTCCTCAACGCTTGAGTAGCTCAAGATGCTTCTATATAAAATTCTCATCCTCCAATGTAGAATCTTGAGTGGGTAAGTTCTTCCACTTGATGATATACTCTGAAATTGATCGATATCGTAGTTATAGAGTTCTTGTTTCCATGAATGCTTCAGGTTCCAATATGATTTTTATTTCCTCATCAATTTCTGGCAATTTTGTTTGAACTGGAAGTTTGTCACCTATAACCTTCTTTAAGCATGAAACATGGAAAATTGGATGCACTCACGAATAAGTAGGAAGCTCCAATTTGTATGCCATAGTACCAATGTTTTGCAACACCTTGTAAGGACCATAGTACTTTGGCGATAATTTATTATCCTTATTAGCTTGATTTAGGGAAATTTTTTTGTATGGTTGTAGCCGTAAAAATACACAGTCGCCTACATCAAAACTTCTCTCGCCGCGATGTTGATCTTTGTATTGTTTCACTCGATTTTGTGCCAAATTTAGGTTATCCTTTAAGAGTTGGAGAACTTCTTGTTGATGCTCGATGTGATCTTCCACTGCTTGAACAATATAATTTTCTCTTAAATATTATGTGATGGACGATGGATGATATCCATAAAGTGCCATAAATGGGGTTATTTTTGTTGCAGTATGGAAGGAAGTGTTATATCACCATTCAGAGAGAGGTAACCACTTGACCCATTATGTTTTCTTATCTGATACAAAACAACGAAGATATCTTTCCAAACATTTATTCACTATCTCAGTTTGACCATCGGATTGAGGATTATAAGATGAGATATGAGCTAGTTGCGTACCCAAACAAGAAAATAATTCCATCCAAAAATTTCCAGTAAAAATGGGATCTCTGTCACTTACAATAATATTTGGGTTTCCATGTATCTTTTGAATTGTTTCCATAAATGTAGTAGAAACTATACTTGCTTTAAATGGATGAGATAATGCACAAAAGCGTGCATACTTGGTAAGTCTATCAACTACCACCATGATGAAACTCTTTCCTTCAGACTTAGGTAAAATTGTGATAAAATCCATTCAAATCTCATTCCAACGTTGACTTGGAATGGATAAAGGTTGTAGAAGACCCATGGTCTTAATTTTCTCAACTTTATTTTTCTGGAAAACTAAAAGTTCCGCCACAAACTTTTGAATTTCAGATTTAAGGCCATCCCAAAAAAATATTTCTTCACCCTGTGGTGAGTTTTTAAAAATCCTGAGTGTCCTCCTAAAGGAGAAGTGTGCAATTCCAAAAGAATATTTTGTTTTAGTTGGGAATTCTTACAAATATATAAGCGATATTTGTACCATAAGGAATCATTTTTCCAACTAATGTATCAGATGTACTAGGATCTTGTTGCAACTATTGAATGAGTGTCCACACTTTTTCATCCTTCTTCCATTCATCCCTTGCTTCAGTTATCCAAAATGGTTGGATAACAGAAATGTCACAAAGCAATGCTTCCACCTCTTCATCCTTTCTTGAGAGTGCATCATCAACAACATTTAGCTTCCATTTTTTGTAGATGATTTCAAATTCATAACCCAACATCTTTGTGACCCGTTTTTGCTGCTCTTCTGAAGATAGTTTTTTTTCCAAAAATTATTTAAGAATATCATGATCAATTTTTACCTTGAAGTGTCTTCCCATTAGGTAAGGTCGCCATTTCTTTAGTGCATGTAGTATTGCCAACATTTCCTTATAAATAGATTTTTGTAAACACTTTCCTTTGATTGGACGAATTTCAAAAGCAATGGGTCTTCCTTATTGTATTAAAACAACACCAATTCCATTTCTCGAGGCATCACATTTCACAATAAAGGTTTTTGTGAAGTCTGGCGTAGCTAAGAACGATGCTAAGCACATTTCCTCTTTAAGATGTTCAAAGGCTTTAGTTGCTTCAGGAGTCCATGAAAATGCATCTTTCTTCAATAATGTTGTTAGAGGTGCTACTATTCTCCCATAATTCTTAATAAATTTGCGATAATACCCTGTTAACCCAAGAAATCCTTGCAAGTGCTTTATGGTTGTGGGGAATTTCCATTCCTTAATGGCTTTAATTTTGTTAGGGTCTACCTTAACACCCTCGTGAGATACAATATGACCCAGATATTCCACCTCTTGTACTCCAAAGAAACATTTGGATGTTTTTGCATATAATTGTTTCTCCTCCAATAGTTTGAGCACCCTGTCAACATGTTGAACATGATCCTCACAAGACCTCCTATAGATTATTATATCATCAAAAAATACTAGCGCAAATTTTAGAATGAAGGGTTTGAAAATGGAATTCATCAACCCTTTAAATTTAGAAGGTGCATTGGTAAGGCCAAAAGGCATGACCAAAAATTCATAATGACCCTCATGAGTTTGAAATGTCATTTTCGGAATATCTTCAGTGTTCATTCTAATTTGATGATATCCTAAACGAAGATCCAACTTGATAAAATATATTGCTCCATGTGATTCATCCAATAATTCATCAATCATAGGAATGGGAAATTTATCTTTAATAGTGAGCTTATTGAGCTCCCTATAATCTAGACACATGCGCCATGATCCATCCTTCTTGTGCACCAATACTATTAGAGCAGAGGAAGAACTTTGACTAGGTTGAATTATACCAACCTCTAACATTTCTGCAATCATACGTTCAATTTCACTCTTTTGGACATAAGGATATCTACAAGGCCTGATGTTTGGAGGAACACTTCCTAGAATCAAATGAATAACATGACCATGATCATGAATATGTGGTAGTCCTTTGGGAGTTTCAAACACCTTGGAATGATTTTCCAAGAATTTTTGGAGATTTGGAGAAATAGATGATTTTGATGTTGGAACTTCTAGTGAGAATAATTGTGCAATTACGCCTCATTGTTCTTTCTTCAGAATATTTTTCATGACATTAGAGATTATTATCTTTCTCGGCTTCCATGCGATACTATGTAATTCAATTTCCTTTCCTTCCAAATTTTTTTTCAAGAAAAGTTCTTGAAAATTAAAAGTTACTATCCCCAAAGATTGTAACCATTGTACTCCTAGTACAACATCAGTACCTCGCATTGGAATGGAAATCATTGGCCTATTAAATACATATTCCGCCATGGTTAGCTTGATATTATGGCATTTTCCATGGAAATTTATAGTTCCTCCATTTGCAACCATCACTTGACATTCTGGTGTTGGGTATAGGAAACAATTCAATTCCTTAGATACCTTACAATGAACAAAATTATGGGTACTACCCGAATCAATAAAAAATATTACCTTTTTCTTCTCGGTATGTCCTTCTATCTTGAGAGTTTGAGGAGTGGTAATTCCTGCCAATGCATTACACGATATGGTCGGACTCATTTCTTCTTCTTCTAGGGTTGGTTCCTGGTGTATATCCTCTTCTTTTTAAGTTTCTTGTTCATTTTCTTCATTCTCTTCACAATCTATGTAAAATAATTTTCTCAACACACTTATGACCTTTAGTGTATTTTCTATCACAACTATAGAAAATTCCTTTTGCTCTTTTTTTTCCAATTTTTGTGGTGTAAACCTTATAGGTTATAGAAGTCTAGGAGTAGCAACACTTCCACCTTTATAGATGTGAGTGGTAGGCTTCCTTGTTGCCATAATTTTACATTAATTTTTTGTTGCCAACCTGAATGCCTTCTCCAATGAATCAGGTTCCCAATGGCGAACTTCATGTTGGATGTTATCCTTTAAAGTCCCTATGAAGACATCAATCTTGTGTTCCTCTGGAATATCAGTTACCCTTATATTCAATTTTTGGAATTCCTCAATGTGCTCCAGCACTGAACCCTTTTTTTTGAGATTTATCAATTGGCTAAAGAAGGTGTTTCTCTTTGTATCCTCATAATGTGCCATCATTTCCTCCGTAAAAATTGCCCAAGTGACAATTTTTTTATGGGAGACAATCCATCGATACCATACAAATGTATTTTTTTCTAAATGTAAAGTTTCAATGTGTATCTTTTGTGTGTTTTGCACATTATTATGATCAAAATATTTCTCCATCTGTAGTATCCATGTTACGGGATCCTTGCCATCAAACTTCCTCATATCCATCTTTGGAATATGGTGGTTCTTCCATCCAACATTAGAGTTTATGAAATCATGATTAAAATTTATTTTGTTCTCAGCATGAGGTTCCTCTACTATATTTTCGCCATTAGGAAACATTTCTTGTATCAACTTTGTAAAACCTTCCATGTATGCTTTTAGATCATTTTTCAGGTTTTCCATGTTGTCTTTCATTTTTTCTTCCATGTCATCCATATTAGCTTCCATGCCAACTTTTGTGCCATCCATCTTAGATTCCATGCCTTTCTTCAAGCCATCCATCTTAGCTTCCATGTCTCTCTTCAAAAATTCCATTTCATTTTTTTTTGCTCTTTGCGAGAGCGAAATTTGGTGCACTTGCTCTTGTAATTTTGATATGTCTTGTTGCACTTCTTCGTCTTCATGAGTCATAGTAGAGCCTTCTGAAGGCGTAATGGGTGTTGAATTATTTTTAGGGGAAATTTTAGAACCTAATACTGATATCTATTATACAATATGCCCTTGGAATCAATTCAAACTGATTTTTCACACAAGACTTATGCAATTCAAAGAAAAAAATACACACCTTTTTCTTCCTTTTAAGGAGCTCGATATTGAAACTGAATTATCTCTGTGATTTTAGATCTTCAATATCTGAAATTTAGCACTGTAGTATCCCTTTGAATATTATTTCGAATGCCACAGATCTGGCCTGATTTGGATTCTTCAAAGAAAAGTTATGCCAATCTCCCAAAATGACCTAATTATGGACTAGACTAGTAGAGCGAACTTGTACGACCTGCCACGTGTCATTGTTTCCTTCTTCGTCTCTGAAATCGATATACAGGAAACTATAGTTCGTGTACTTGCAGCTACATTTTACATAATTCCAATCCAATCCTCAAAGAGAGAGTTATGACGATTTTCCCATGGTCACCTCTTTGAGATGAAATTTGGAAGCCTAAAAAAACCCTAACTTCCAGAGATCATATCTCCGAAAATATTGGAAACTAAGATCTGAAATTTTCCCACGAAGTTCCTCAAGATATTGGCTTCACGTCATAAAATTTTTAGCTTCTCAACCTTTGTAGAAAAAATGTTATAGTTAAAATTACATGATGACCTGTTTGGAGCAGCGAAACCCTAGAATCTAAAGCTTTGATACCAAATGTTATGAAACAAGCTCCAAAAATAGAAGAAAAGAGAGATCAATGCCTTATAAATAAGCCACTTCGAGGGGAAAACCTACTTTACATTACATAAATGAACAATTCTTGGATGATACAAATGACAAAACATCCTTCTATATATAGGAGTCCATGGGGTCACAATATAATCCTAGTCGACCTAACAATAATTATGTAACGGCACAATAATGACAATATTGGGGTTACAGGGGTACAACAATAACAATAAGGGGGTTACACTAAAAAAAATAAGGTACCATACTCGTAATATATGGACCTAACATAGAAGGCATGGAACAGGCCACCACAGATTGTGTCAGGGACACACAAATCAAGAACACTCGCCAACAGAAGATCCAACTATATCATGTTGTAAAAGCTGGCAAAATCCTGCACCAAGGCAAGCAGTTCATTAGAGACCAATAGTTCAGTAGAAGTTTCCTCATCTCATGGAATAACTCAACGAAATGGGGACCATTGCTTCTTAAGGGGGGAGGCATGATCTAGGTGGATATTGGTGGCCACTTGCCTATTCCACTTGGGCCCCCACCGTTGTTTATTTCAGTTTTTTAGTTTCCTTAATTATAGCACAGTTTACTATTTTTATATTTTTTCAGGTCCTGAACTTCCGGAGCCATTTTGAGGCCCTAAATGGTGTTTTTTTGGAAAACCGAGAGCAAAAGGGGTCCATGGAACAATGGTTCCATGAACCAATGTTTCTCACTCAAAAGTTGTAGTCCTCAGATATATTTTTCTAACGATGTATTCAGCATGTCAAACAAAGATCGTATGCCAAAGTCACGTCCCTGGGAAGTTGATGTACCAATTTACCCAAACAGAGACCATAGTTTTGGCACTTCATCTCCTAGGGTTAGGTTTTTGGATGTTTAGGGTTTCTCCATTGTTTCTCAATAATAAATAGGCCCTTGAGTCTCATTGTAACATATTTTAAAGGCCCATAGCCACCACATCTCTTCTCAGAGATAAGCTACCAGCGCCCTAGCTAGTTTATTTCCATTCTGTTTGTAAACAAATTTCAGTTCTTTGGTATTAATGAAATGAAGTGTTATTTCTGCTACATATTTGTATTTATGGTTATATGTGTATTCCATTGCATTCCAACATAAATCTAGATCAGTGGTATCATAGCAATCTTCTCTTTCTCGATCCTTCTTTCCATGTCCCCAACGAGGTTGGGGCATAAGGAGTTAGGGCTCGATCTAGTTGAACCGTTGCAAGATCAGCCTCGCAAACCCCAACGACTGCCCATGGGGGACGAAAAGAAAGATGAGAGAGCAAGAGATCCTATTAAAATATTGCTCTAGGAGGCCCTCGAAAAACAAAGGAACGTGATGATGGATAAATTTTCCCAGATCCTTCAACGACTACCCACCGGTGGCGCATCTGCATCCAACAGCCACTCTGGAGGCACAACTCCCTTTAAGGTACAAGTAAAAATTGTCATTCCATATTTGAGGGCCAAATAGATGTAGACGTTGTAGATAGGTGGTTGAGTATATTAGAAGGATATTTCTCAGTTCATGACTTTTCCGACTGGGAGAAGATTATTTTTTCACTCCTCAAAGCTAGCCCCCATGTCAAGGACTGGTGGGAAACCTACTGTGAGAAAAAGGAAGAGACAAAACCCTCTCTATTCTCGGGTGTACCCACTTGGAATTATTTCTGAGACACCATCAAAGAACAATACTATCTTGTGGGGAGCTATGAGGACAAGTACATACAATGGACTACGCTGCAGTGGCAAAGGGATCAAGATGTGCATGAGCTGATGAATCTATTTCATACCCTAAGCACAAAGTTGGGTATCAAATATTCAGAGAAATATTTGGTGTTGAAGTACCACAGTTGTCCGCACATATACATTCAGGAGGAAATGAAGTTCCTCGACATCTCCTCACTTGGTATGCCATACCGATATGCTACCAATATTGAGCATAAATTCAAACAAAAGAAACGATACTTTGGATCTGCGAATCAAAAGTAAGGAAAAGGTGCCCCCAAACCATAGAAAAAAGGACAAAGCTAGGGAATCATGACCCAAGAAAAACTGTCGAAGCTGCAAGAAAAGAATAACACCACGAAGCCAAATAAGGACACGGGAAAGTGGTTTGAGTTCCATAAGAGCTCCATTCACAACACAAGTGAGTTTCGGGACAAGCAATCGTTGGTGCCTGAGATGAGGGCTTCTGAATCAAATGCACACTTTAAATATGTGTTGGGAAAAATACTGAGAGGGGGGGTGAATCAGTATTTACAGCATATTCAAAACTTTTTACTTTTTCTCTCTCTAAAACCCATACGCTACTTTCCTTTAGTAAACTCGCGTATACACGCGGATATCCTTCATACAACTCGCGTATTAGCAGAGATCTAAATATGCAGATATTTATTAACTTAGTTATTTGCACTATTCATTCATCTGATGTTATGTTAACAGTAAACATGTGTAGTAACAACAGAATAAACCATCACACAAAGCATCACACATGAACACCAGGATTTTTAGGTGGAAACCCAAGTCGGGAGAAAACCACCGCTGCAGTTGCTCAGCCTTCAATATTTATTATAGAGAAAACATCTTACAACATATGTGCTGGTGCAGACTCCTACCAGCACGCAGGCACCCACCTGCGCTCGTTTACCAGCCTCTCCTGGAAGGAAGCTCCAACCCCCTGACTCGTTTACCAGCCTCTCCTGGAAGGGAGCTACGACCCCCTGATCTCGTTTACCAGCCTCACCTGGAAGGGAGCTACAACCCCCTGACTGAAGGCTACAACCCTCAGCACCTCTATGGACCACGTTTCATCAATTTTCACACTGGATCCAAAGCTTTCTCTAGGACACCACTTGCAAGCCACATTTCATCATATTTTCAGACTGGACCCACTCCATTTATTTAAGCTCAATCATACATCAAACTGAAACTTAACAATTCAGACAACCCAGGACTGTAGAATACATCATTCACAGATAGCAGTAACACAGCAGAACAGGTCAGACATTTCATACCCCTTGCTTCAGAAAACCCTAGTTTGCATACGCGCTTTCCTTTCTCTGATGTCGCGTATATACGCGCTTCCGTTGACATAAACCAGCGTATACTTCTGTATATATTATAGAGCTCATTTCATTATCTTTCTTCGTATATACGCGCTTCTCATGTGTAATACTCACGTACATATTCTTGAGACTTTTATGTCATTGCAATTCTTCTGGATACATCACTTGATTTTTACCCTTTTACTTCAGACAGAAGTTCGCCTCATCTCAGATCTAAGCCTTCCATAAACAGATCTAGAAAATACAAGTACATTTCAGATCTAGATCCCCTTCTTCTTCATTGGTGCATCATGCATTTAGATCTATCATTCAACTGTAACCCTTTCCATTCAGATATACTTCAGAGAGAAGTATTCATTCAAGCTCAGACATCTTGCACCCACCCTCATACTTTACACAATGAATTTCTTCTCCTTATATAGGTTTACTCTTTTTCAATACCATGAGCCAAAACCACATTACTTCCGATGGTATTCCTGGACAGGGTCACATAGACGAATCATTACTCAATACAATGGGTCAATACCATGGTGGTTACCCCTGGTTTTTCACTTTATGAGCACTTTTTCCCATATGACTTCACAACATTGTTTCCACAGTCCTCATGACATCTTTCCAAGGCTAAAATCACCATACACCTTGGACACCCTCTTTTATATAGTTGCCACATCTTTGAATCTGTACTCAACGTAGATACATGGATTTGGTTCATCAGAACTGGTATTCTATCAAGCACAACTTCATCAAGTGGTGCAAGTCTTCATCAGTGGGTTGCCATTCAAGGACAACACTCAGCATCATATTGCTAGCAAACATCATTTCATATCAGATTTACATCATTTACCAAGTCCATCAAGTCAAGAATAACTTCATCAGGTGGATTGCCATCAAAGACAACACATGTCAACAGTCGCATGTCTTCATCTTCATTCGGTGGGTTGCCATCAAGGACAACACTCTGCATCATATTGCCAACAATCTCCCCCTTTGGACTTGATGGCAACCACGATGGTGTTTGGTTACCACAACAGATAGGTACATTAAGAATACAATGGCACCATGTCATTCTCTCCATTTTTGACACCATTCTTTCTCTTCATTCAAACACCATGTCACTCTCCCCCTTTGACATCAAGGGCAAAGGGCGGATCAAAAACCAACATACTCTCCCCCTTTTCTCCTCATGTGGAAGAAGCGTTCTGCAGATCTGATATATACTGAAGTGACCAAGCTCCCCCTGAGTTCATGCTTAATCTTCAAACATATTTTCCAATGAAGTACATGACTCTATGAATTTCCTATCACCAATGACTCATACTTACATCAAAGATCCATCCAAGTGGATTTACATATGAGACTCAACTACCCAACCAAGTGGGTTTACAAATTTGACTCAGCTACCCAATCAAGTGGGTTTACAAAATTTGACTCAGCTACCCAACCAAGTGGGTTTACAAATTTATCAAGTCCTTACATGACTGAATATTACAATTTACATCATGGATCTCTACATGCCCTTTTCATCAAACTACAAATATAACTTTAAGACCAACACCAGAAAGTCCTCAAGAAAGAGAACATATTTCAGAACCATCACAATGCCAACAATGCATTATACTCAGCAAATCTAATGCTCCCCCTGAATCTGTGCATCCAAGCAACCTTTCCATATGACTAAGGCTCCCCCTTAGTTTGTGCATCCTGAACACTTTTACAAAAAAATCATCAAGGCATCTTTATCAAAACATTAGAAATAGAATTATGAGAACTGGAACACCACCAGAGATACCAAACAACACTGCAACTATGCTGAAGAGAGCTGAATCCAAACAGAAAATTGTTAGCAATCATACATACGCGGTTTTCTGTGCATGAACTCGCGTATGTACGCGACTGTGTTTCAGGAAACCCGCGTATCCAATACCATCTTCTATATTTTAACCAGATCTGATCATCTTGTGAGAAAAAGACAGTGTTCAGCTTCTTTCTGGGATATTTGAATGCTTCCTTGGACTACAGATAGATAGAACAGTGTAGTTGTGTCTTCAAGCGTCATCCAACGGTTGTAGCATAAGCACATTAGTAACCAAGCCTTTAGATTCTTTGCAGCATCAATACAATCTTTCCAAGATAGATTATCATACCAGAACAACATCTTCAAATATGTGTCAAGCTATCATCCATGTGGTCCAATATCATCAAGATCTTCAAGATTTAACATGAAGTAACATATGTAGGCAAAAGATCTCAACCATAGTAACAAACTCTGCATGATCTATTCTTATTTTTGAATCAAACGACATCCAACTCATCCATGTGTGAGCACAAAATATACTTATCAGCAACCAGGGCTCAAAATCTCATCATAATAAACCATGTACCAAGTCATCATCATTTGAGCATGAGTATCACAAAAACCAAAGAATAAGCAGTCATATTGCCAACAATGCAATCATTAGTATTCAACCTGCTGCTCCCCCTGAACCAATGCTCCTTCTTAACTTGTACAGATGGAATCACGTTCATCGGTAAGTTCAAGGATCCAAGTCTCTTGCATAGGCCTTACACGCCATCTGAATTACCAGACTTTCATCTCAACAGTGACCACTGTGGTCATCAAAAAATGAAGGAACCATCCCATGCTACAAGCCAGGAGAACTGTGCATCATATCATCATTAACTGAAGCAGAAACCATGAGCGATGTTGATCGTTACTCTGATTATACAACGATGGAGTTGATGTCACCACAGTGTGCATCCAGTCTTTTCCAGCTGTGCGAGACCCTCTTCTGTCAATGCCTTGACGGCGTGTGTAACGGAACTTCAACTTTGTCCTCTGGGCTTTTTGTTGCCCAGAACAATATGAGTGAAAACAGAGTACTACATTCTTGTCTCCCCCTGAACTTGTACTTCCTGTACCTGTCTTCTTCATATCAGATGCTCTGTCAGAAATACATATAACCAGAATAAACAAATCAATCATGAGAGACATCATACATTGCTCCCCCTGTGACGATACATTACTAAATCTCATAATGTATCCCACATCATTCCTGCAGTCAATCAGAGAAGTAAGCTTCAGAAGCGGATGACTGCAGTAGGGTCAATATTCCCTACGTTTCTGATCGGTCCTCCATCTTTTTCCAGATTTGTTTGATCTTTCTATTTGTGTGTTGGAAGTTATCCAATTTCTCATATCTGTTCAACCTGCATTCCTTTTCTACATGTCCATACTTGTTACAAGAATAACATCTCATGTGTCCAGAGAAATAAGCATACGAATCATAATGAGTATTTCTAATCTTCCTCCTTTTACAATCAGCTGCTTTATGTCCATACTTGTTACATGAAAAACAATATCCCTTGAAGAAACCAGAGTACCTTTCTATGTAGGAACTGTTTGTTTGAGGCTGAAATGATCTGCTCCTGCAATTTGTTGCAACATGCCCATAATTATGACATTTAAAGCATTCAACATTATTGACTGATTTCCTTTGAGATTTCATCATTGTTGGTTGACCTTTTGTCTCTTTCAACACTTCAGGTTTTACATTGACATCCTCTGAATTTTTAGCACTTCCTTGTGAGCTAGATTCTCCTTTAACAGTTTCATGGAAACCAAGACCAAGTTTGATAGCAGGAGACCTTTGATTACTCAGAATATTGTCCAAAATATTAGTACTATCATGAAACCTCAAAAGTTTAACCTTTTATTCTAATTTACCTTTGAGAATGTTTACCTCAACCTCCAAGTCTTGACATTGCTTTGTCATGCTTTCTTCTTTCCTTCTTCCATCTTCTACTTGATCCTTCAGATTTAGAATCTCTTCTTTCAACCAATTTTCGTTTTCTTCACATGTTTGTTGCAGCTCTTCATTCTTCTTATTTGATTTTTCCAGATCTTCTTTGAGAGAGATGATTTCTTCTTCAAGTCCTTCCTTTTCAAATGATTGTAGGGGTTCCTCATTCTTCTTACTTGATGCTTCAAGATCTGCTTGTAGAGAGATGATTCCAGCTTCAAGACCTTCATTCTTCTTGCTTGATTCTTTGAGATCTGCATTTAGATCGTTGATTTCTGCTTCTAGACTTTTAATTCGATTGGATGCATAAGTATAAAACCTTTGATACTTGTCCACCTGTCCTTTCAGCATTTCTATTTGATCTTTCATTTGAGAGATCGTCGCTTTGTAGATAGAATCTTTCTTATCAATTTCTTTTTGTTGTTCTTCAACTTTGATCTTGATAGCTTCTTCTAGATCCACAACTTTACTTTCACTATCTTCACTATTGTTTGTACAAAGATGAGTATTACAAGGACCCCAATCACTATCTGATTCATCTTCTTCAATTTCTGCTATACAAGTTTTCTGAGATATCTTCTTGTTTCGAGTAGCCTTCTTCTTTTGCTTCTTTGCCATGAGTACTTTCAGATCATGGTCAAAATCTTCTTCATCTTCACTGGACACTTCATCATCATCTTCATTTGCATAATAACTCTTCCTCTTTTCAAATTGTTTCCCTTTACCATGTTTTTCTCTATAAGGACATTTAGCAGCATAGTGACCAACTTTTCCACACTCAAAACATTTGAAGGGAAGCTTACCTTTGAATCTTCCAGTACCTAGTTGGAGTTTTCTCACGAAATTCGCTTCTTATTCTTCGGATATATAGCTGGATTCTTTGACAACTTCCTTTTGTTTTCCTTTTGCAGATACCTTAAAAGAAGCTTCTATTATTTGAGAAGGACCTCCTTGTCTCATTTCAAAAGCAGTCAGAATACCATGTAATTGAACAATAGTAAGAGTTTGCAGATCTTGCCTTTCTTCAATAGCTGAAACTTTAGAGTCAAATTTTGAAGTCAAGGATCTTAAGACTTTTTCCACCAGAGTAGTATCGCTTATGGTTTCACCCAAATTTCTCATTCGATTTACAATATCATCTAGACGAAGAAAGAAACTGGCAACATTTTCATCACTATGCATCTTCAAATTTTCATATTCGATTCTAAGAGTTTGGAGTTTTGCATTTTTTACCTTTGTATCTCCTTCATAGCTCAGAATGATTTTGTCCCATATCTCTTTTGCTGAATGTAGCTGCATCACTTTAGCAAATTCTGATTCCGACATGCTTCCTAATAAGACATTCACTGCTTTGGCATTGATTTCATACTTCTTTCTTTCAGCAGCATCAGTAGGAATACTTGCCGGGTATTGATAACCTTCTTCCACGATTGCCCATACATCTGCACCAAGACTTTGCAGATATGCTTTTGTTCGTACCTTCCAGAATATCAGATTGCTTCCATTGAATAGAGTTGGCTTTATAGACATTACTCCTTCTTGACTTCCCATTGCGACGGATCTCCTTTAAGCGATCAAGCTTCTGCACAAGGACCTAGCTCTGATACCAATTGTTGGGAAAAATACTGAGAGGGGGGGTGAATCAGTATTTACAGCATATTCAAAACTTTTTACTTTTTCTCCCTCTAAAACCCATACGCTACTTTCCTTTAGTAAACTTGCGTATACACGCGGATATCCTTCATACAACTCGCGTATTAGCAGAGATCTAAATATGCAGATATTTATTAACTTAGTTCTTTGCACTATTCATTCATCTGATGTTAAGTTAACAGTAAACATGTGTAGTAACAACAGAATAAACCCTCACACAAAGCATCACACATGAACACCAGGATTTTTAGGTGGAAACCCAAGTCGGGAGAAAACCACCGCTGCAGTTGCTCAGCCTTCAATATTTTATTATAGAGAAAACATCTTACAACATATGTGCTGGCGCAGACTTGACCAGCACGCAGGCACCCACCTGCGCTCGTTTACCAACCTCTCCTGGAAGGGAGCTCCAACCCCCTGACTCGTTTACCAGCCTCTCCTGGAAGGGAGCAACGACCCCCTGATCTTGTTTACCAGCCTCTCCTGGAAGGGAGCTACAACCCCCTGACTGAAGGCTACAACCCTCAGCACCTCTATGGACCACGTTTCATCAATTTTCACACTGGATCCAAAGCTTTCTCTAGGACACCACTTGCAAGCCACATTTCATCATATTTTCAGACTGGACCCACTCCATTTATTTAAGCTCAATCATACATCAAACTGAAACTTAACAATTCAGACAACCCAGGACTGTAGAATACATCATTCACAGATAGCAGTAACACAGCAGAACAGGTCAGACATTTCATACCCCTTGCTTCAGAAAACCCTAGTTTGCATACGCGCTTTCCTTTCTATGATGTCGCGTATATACGCGCTTCCGTTGACATAAACCAGCGTATACTTCTATATATATTATAGAGCTCATTTCATTGCGCATACGCGCTTTCTCTTCAGCGAAGCCGCGTATATACGCGCTTCCTCTTCGGCGAACTAGCGTATGGTTCTTCAGACTTTTATGTCATTGCAATTCTTCCCAACAGATACATCACTTCAGATTTTACCCTTTACCTCAAACAGATGTTCGCCTCATCACAGATCTAATCATTCCATAAACAGATCTAGCAAATACAAGTAAATTTCAGATCTAAAGATCCCGCTTCATCATTTCTTCATAAGTGCTTCATAGATTCAGATCTATCATCAAACCTTTACCCTTTCCATACAGATATACTTCACAGAGAAGTATTCATTCAAGCTCGGACATCTTGCACCCACACTCCTAATTTGCACAATGAATTTCTTCTCCTTATATAGGTTTATCCTTTTTCAATACCATGAGCCCAAAACTACATTACTTCCGATGGTATTCCTGGACGGGGTCATTTAGACGAATCATTACCCAATACAATGGGTCAATACCATGGTGGTTACCCCTAGTTTTGCACTTTATGAGCGCTTTTGCCCATACGCGACTTGGAACGTTTTTTCTCGCGTGCATACGTGACTTCTCCTAGACATATCCGTGTATGCCTTGAGACATACTCTTTTCACCATAGATTTAGCACATGCTGAATTCCTTTCTTCATTGCCTTCTGTACTCACTGTAGATACATCAGATTTAGTTCATCAAGACATATTCTATCAAGCACAACTTCATCAAGTAAGTTGCCATCATCTTCATCAAGTGGGTTGCCATTCAAGGACAACACTCAGCATCATATTGCTAGCAAACATCATTTCATATCAGATTTACATCATTTACCAATTCCATCAGGTCAAGAATAGCTTCATCTGGTGGTTTGCCATCCAGGACAACACATGTCAATAATCTCATGTCTTCATCTTCATTCAGTGGGTTGCCATCAAGGACAACACTCTGCATCATATTGCCAACAATATGAATCAAAACCCAACGAGGGGAATGAAAAAGGGAAGAATATTATTGATGTGGAGCCTAATGCCACTGTTGCCACTGTCAAGGTCTAGAAGGAGGAACCGGAAGATATAGATGAGGAGGAGCATCTCTTCCACTCCTAGATATCGGTAAGGGATTCCCTGCTACAGTTGATTTTCGACTGTGGGAGCCAAAATAAACACATTTCAGCAGAGATCATGAAGCGGTTGGTCTTGCATACCAAAACACACCCACGTCCGTACACCATTAGGTGGCTTCACCAAGGACGAGATCTCTACGTCAGCCAACAGTTTTGCCTTCCCTACAGCATCAATCCCTTCACGGATGAGGTGTTATGTGATATTTCTCCTCTTGATGTTTGTGATGTATTATTAGGCCAAACATTCTTGTGGAAGTAAAATGCTGTGTATGAGTCCCAGCCTCGCATTGTTATTGTTACTTTGGGAAATAAGTTGTACAGGATACCAGAGGTACCACTGCTTGTCGCTATCTCTTTGGTTACTGCAAAAAAATGCAGTAAGCTCATTTCCAAAACCGGGGAATTTATTTTCCTGATGAACCGCACCCAGGGAAAGAAGAATATTGTGGCCACGATCTCGACACAGGGCTCCTACACACAACAACTATAAATGGACAAGGTCGTGGAGGAGTATGGGGACATCTTTGCCTCACCCACAGGGGTGCCTCTGCACTGTCAGGTCAAGCACCCCATTGATTTGACCCCAGGTGTGCCACTTCCCAATGGACCGATTGTTGGCCCGCTGGTTTGTCATTATTATTATCACTTTTTAACACCTATTTCATCCATTTCTACCATTCTTTATCATGTAATTTATCATATAATTCCATTTTATAATTATTTATGCTCTTATGGATAAATATTATTTCTTCTCCTTTATTTTTAATAAATTGATGATTATTATTCATGATTCTACCAATGATGGTTTATTAATAAATTTGGTGCAACATCACTCACCATTTTAGCCTCCAATATATTTTCCAGATTGTAGATTTGATCTCTAGCTCATCATTAAATATTCCAACTTAGAAATTCGCTGGAATAAGAAGTGACAATTTTGCATTGGACGTTTTGGGCAAATGGAGAGGAATCTGCAAAATTCGAAACATGGGTTTTGTCCAAAACGGACCGAATTAACTTTAGTAATGAGTATTTTTCCCAAATTAGGTCTTTATTAAGAGAAACGAAAGGTTCTTTGAAGACGATTTTCTCAGATTCGTTGTTGCAGCCATTTTCCAAATTATCTCAGTTGCAATACAAAATTTGACTTGTTCTTGTTGAATGATTGATGGAAAGATATTTCAGATATGATCTTGCTAATAAATTTGTTGTGAACAATCCAATTTTTTTATGGGAATCATTTTGTAATCATATTTGTTGTAACTTCTCTCTGCTCTCTGTGTATTTTAATGAAAAATAAAGATCAAAGAAGTAGAGGGTTTATGAGAATAATTATGGAATTATTAGGGGATTATTAGATTAGAGATGGTAGGAGGACATAGCAGAAAGTGGAGAATGTAAATTAGATCGTATCACATATTGTATCATTTCTCTTTCATTTATGTATCATTTTATAATGAATAGAACGTAGTTTTGAAAGACAAATTTGTATTGTAATGATTGCGATGATTAATACATAGTTTGTGTTGCTGTTCATTTGATTGTTCTGGAGTAACTAAGAAGCGTTCACTGGCGGCTAAGGGCCCAGTCTCTAGTGAATCTCGCTGCTATTCTTTGTGCTATACTTTTCCATTTACTACAAGTATATTATGCTTTTCTTCTTTACAGTGAATTACTTTATATATTTTAGATTTCTATGTTTATTCCCTTGAGTGTGCATTTCCAATTTATTAGTTGCTTGTTAAAAGAATTGGCTTTGATTACTTAAAGCATAAACTGTTATTTCCACTACTTTCCTTTTGTTCGATAGTTTAGATCCAGCTGAAAGAGCTCAGTTAATTCTTTAGTGCTTTCGGTTGATTGTCCTTTGAATTGGTTGAATTAAGAATGAATCATAGTTCTTGGTTATAATACTTAGTGAATCATTTTATTTTAAGCTTCAAATTTATGATTGCATCTATATTAAAACAATTGGTTTTACCATTACTATCTAGGTTTATAGCTTGCACATATTGTGTACACTCTTGAAACAAAAAGACTTACCCAAGTTGATAATTAATGTGAGGCAATTAGGAGTTTTAAAAGACACCTTTTAGCACCCAACATTTTGGCGTCGTTTCTAGGGAGAGTGTTGCCATTTCACAGAGAGTGATGTATGTTTGATATTTTTTGTTGGGAAATAATTGGGTAGTAAAAACGGAAGGTAAGAACCTACGTAACAAGCAAGTAAATTTCTTTCTCCTCTGCTCGTTTTTCAGCACAATTGCATAGAAGTTGAAGTAGGTGTTTGATGTTTGTCTGTTGTGAAAGAATTGGGTATTAAAATTGGAAGGTAAGAACCTGCGTAACGAGCAAGTAAAGCGCTTGCTCCTCCGCTCGCTTTTCAACGGAATTGCATAGGAATTGAAGTAGGAGTTTTAGAGGTATAATTTTTGAAATTTTTTTTGTAATTACACTCGAGTGGTGATGTAAGCACCACCCATTTCACTAACCAATTGACAGGAACATTTGAAGGAGGATCCTCAAAGAAACACATGAATAACATCTTCTATTATGGTAAGAAATAGCTCACACTGCAACTTTTGAATTCCCTATCAAAGATCTAGGAGGAGTGACACAAATGCACATAATTCCCCCATCGTCTCTACCAAATTTTCATGGTTTGACAAATGAAGATCCATATACATTCTTATTTGAGTTTGAAATACTTTTTAGAGGATATGATTATTGTACGAATGATCGAAGGTTGAAAGTGTTTCCTCTTACTCTAAAAGGAGCAGCTCTCCGATGGTTCATGAACATTGGTGGGAATTGCATCCAAACTTGGGAGGGCATGAAGAACATATTATTGAAGAAGTACCAAGACTATTGCAAGGCTGATGAAGATATTTTCAATATGATACAAGGGGAAGATGAAATCTTGGAGGACTATGTGGAGCGATTTCGATACAACCTTCAAAAATCAAAGCATAAGTATTTGGAAAAAGAGATCTTAAAAACACTCCTACCCAAAGCAATCAAAGATGAATTTTTAGAACTCTTAAATCTGATAGGAAAAGGTGATGTTTTTTCAGTTATCATATGATGACGTTTGTGAATTATGCATAAGGTATTCAAGAAGAATCTCCAAGGCTGGTAAGAATTCTAGAGAAGCTTCTTATTTCTTTTCCAAATCTACTACAAGAAGAGGAGACATAAGGGCTGAAATCAATGTTTTATTTGAAAATTTTAAATATGATTTTATTAGCTCTCTAAATTCAGAATTGGATGTTTTACAGGTTCAAAAAAATCAAGAAATTGAAGAAGTGTTTTTCCCTCATTTTCAAAAGGAGCATCCCATAGATACTCACTCTTCCTTATCTAAGATGGAAGTAGCATATAAAAGAGATGGGGAAGCTGCAACAATGTAAAAACCATGGAAATCGTGGTCTACATGTATGGTTCAAAACACTTCCCCTCCATTTTTTTACATGTATAATCCATTATGGAATACTCATGTGTTAGGGTAGCAATGTCAATCTCGATATAACCCCCACCAATCTTGTCTACAAGTTTGGCATGGTTCATATTATGATTGCATGAATACTCTCCCTCATATTATAGCACTTACACATCCTCCATATTCTCCACCAGCTCTTCCACAACATCTTGCTTGCCTATCAAAATCATCCACTCAACTCAATAAACTACATCATCAAAATGCTCCATTCCCTACACAATTTCCTGCTCAACTCATTCCACACCTCACCATAATAAACTAGTACAACATGCTTATAGTGTTGAACTGCAAAATTTACCCACCCTTCCCACCCATTCTATCTCACATGCACCATTAAATAAAATTTATACTGAGATTCAGAATGTATCAAATCCAAAAATTGTAGAGGTTATGAAAGAAAATGAGGTTTCTTCTAGCTTGCATCAACAAGCCATTTTAAACACTCAAGAACTTCATGATATGACGGCTATGAGAAATCAAGAAATTAAGAGATACTTTGAAGATTGGTTTCACTCCATTTGTTTGAAACATCACTCCATACTTCAACAATTTTTGGCACTATCTTTTCAAGGGAAGTTGGCTTCTCATACCCCACTATTTATCAACATGCATTTTTCAAATTTGGGTATGTACATACTGGAGGCCTTATTTCCAAAACGGCTCCACTAGAAGTACTCTTATACGTAAGAATATTCAATTTTCAAAGAAGAGTAGGTTAGTGTAGAAAATAAATAAATAAGGACATAAATAAATACATTTCTATTATTATGCAAAAATAATTGTTTTTGTTGCAACACGCTATGGAAATCAACATTGGTGATAAATATCTTAATTTATTTGTGTATGTAGATGTATTATATTGAAAATAACAGTTCTACAAATACTCATATTCATTTTTATCACCAATATAGAAAATTTTCTTGAATATCATATTTTTTTGGCTTGCGAGCTTGATGAAATTTCTGAAAACAAAGTTGGGACAGTCATGTTTTGAGGGGCCAAAAGTGAATATTTTAAAAAAAAAATTATATCCTAATTATCCCTTGATGTCTACTTTCCAACCCACTTTGAATCACTCCATTTGGATTTGAAACGAAAAAGTTAGAACCAAAACATTGACAAGGCGTCTAGTAGGCAGCTCAGGAACAGAGTCGGGACAGTCATGTTTTGAGGGACCAAAAGTAAATATTTTAAAAACATATTTCAATCCTAAGTAGCCTTTATTTCTACTTTCCAACCCAATTTTAATCACTCCATTTTGATTTGAAACGAAAAATTTAGAACCAAAACATTGACAGGGCGTCTAGTAGGCAGCTAAGGAACATAGTCGGGACAGTCATGTTTTGAGGGACCAAACGTGAATATTTTGAAAACATGTTTATATCCTAAGTATACCTTTATTTTTAATTTTCAACCCAATTTGAATCACTCCATTTGGATTTGAAATGAAAAATGTAGAGTCTAGTAGGCAGCTCAGGAACAGAGTTGGGACAACAAGTTTTTGGAGGCCTAAATGACTATATTTTTAAAACCTGTTTCTATGGTATATTCCTATATGAATATAGTTTACAAGACAATTTGAATCACTCAATTTCGATATTGTATGAGAAATATATGACCCAAATACTGGCTGTCTATCCTAAATCAGCACTCTTAAAACTCTGTTTTTCCAGCTGTTCATTAAAGTATTTGACCCATCAATTCTTCTTGTATTCAAAACTTGTTTCTATTGGAGATAGATAAATGAATCTACTTTCATTTCCAACTTGAATCAACTTAATCCGTCATCAAAAGAAAAAGGTATGCTTAAGATATCCATTGTTGGTCTAAGATGGGTAATTGAAAATGACTCTATTATGCAGGTTGTTCTAAGTAAAATTGACATATCATATCATTGAATTTTTAAAAAAACCCTATTTCTATTGGTAATATATCTTTGAAGTAGCTCTCATTTGGATTTTGAATCACTCAAATTGGACGAAAAACAAAGAAGTTATGATTAAAACACTGCAAGTTAGCATGATTGGCCACTGCTCTCTCGCAAGTAATAAATTAATTTTGTCCGTGGATTTGTTTTACAGAGTAACTACTTGTTAGTTTTTTTGCATAGTTATTGGATTATGGAAGCCCGATCACCTCTCTTTCTCCATGATTTAATGTTTTATTGCAAGTAGACACTCGTTTTTTGCAGGTCTTAGGAGAATAAAGAAGGTCAATTTATGGACGAGCGATTCTTGAAAGAAATTTTAATGAAACAAGAGAATTTCATTCAATTCATTACCTAACGGATTCATAATAGAAAAAATGAAGAATTGATTCCCATTCGAAGATTCATGTCACTGCTACCAAATTTTTTTTCCAATAGATCATTTCTTTTTCCATTGATAGATTGGTATTCCCTTAGGAAATAACATCATAGCTGTTGTAACTTAATTTATTTATTTATATCCTGTTTTTAAATAAAGTGTTGTTTCTTTTCTGATTTCTCTTATGTTTTTGTGTTTCAGATGTTTCTTCCTTCAAATTGTAGTTTTCTCTCCATTGGCAATTGAACAATGAGGACCCCACTATGCAAGTTTTAGTTGCAGAAGGCAATTCTTCGGCAACACCAATTCTATAAAAAGTTACTTTTCTTTAGATCTGTACATACAATCATTTTTTTCTCTATTTTTTCTATTGTTCTTCTTTCTGTATCATCGCTCTTCTGTTGTTTAGAGCAGGAGGGATGATCATTTTTTTTTCTCTCTCTGTGTTTTCTCTTGCTGTTCCATATAGGGAACAACACTTTTTTGTGTGATTTTTCCTTGATGTTTCATATAGGGAACATCACTTTTTTGTGTGATTTTTCCTTGCTGTTCCATATAGGGAACAACTGCTATTCCATATAGGGAACAACACTTTTTTGTGTGATTTTTCCTTGTTGTTCCATATAGGTAACAACACTTTTTTGTGTGATTTTTCCTTACTGTTCCATATAGGGAACAACACTTTTTTGTGTGATTTTTCCTTGCTGTTCCATATAGGGAACAACTACTGTTTCGTATAGGGAACAACACTTTTTTGTGTGATTTTTCTTTGCTGTTCCATATAGGGAACAACTATTGTCCCATATAGGGAAAACCACTTTTTTGTGTGATTTTTCCTTGTTGTTCCATATAGAGAACAACTGATGTCCCATATAGAGAACAACACTTGTTGTTCCATATAGGGAACAACTGCTGTCCCATATAGGGAACAACACTTTTTTGTGTGATTTTTCCTTTTTGTTCCATATAGGGAACAACTGTTGTCCCATATAGGGAACAACATTTTTTTTTGTGATTTTTCCTTACTGTTCCATATAGGGAACACCTGCTGTCCCATATAGGGAACAACACTTTTTTGTGTGATTTTTCCTTGTTGTTCCATATAGGGAACAACTATTGTTCCATATAGGGAGCAAAACTTTTTTGTGTGATTTTTCCTTGCTGTTCCATATAGGGAACAACACTTTTTCGTGTGATTTTTCCTTGCTGGTCCATATAAGGAACAACATTTTTTCGTGTGATTTTTCCTTGCTGTTCCATACAGGGAACAACACTTTTTGAGAGTTTTTGTTGTTCCCTTTTGGGAACAACACTTTTGTGTGTTTACTGTTCCAACTTTGGAACAACACTTTTTGTTGTTTACTATTCAAAATTTTGAACAACACCTTTTTCTCTTAGCATCTCTTGCTGTTCCCACTTTTGAATAGCTATTGTTCCATCTTTGAAACAACATTTTTGCTTCTTCTAAGTTTTGTGTTTTGTGAATAACACTTTCTTCCTCTTGTGGGATTATTCCTAGCTCATCTCAGTGCCATTTTTCTGATTCCCTTTCACGACACGAATTAAAATACTTCTATGAGGACAAGAATTATGGATTCTATTGAAGTGGGTGAATATCATTAACATTATGATCTTTAACAGGACAACTTCTAGATGAGAGATTCTTTTTAAGAAAAGGGACAGTTATTTATATACTACTTTACTGCATCGCTTTCTGTTGTACATGATACTAATTGATCATCTTAATACCATGCTGGTTCCACCCTTCCTGGTCATAATATTCTCTGTCTGTAATAAATGAGATTATGGGTATATTTTTTTTCCTATTGACATGTTCAACTTCTTCCACCATCCCTACTCTTAAGGAGTACTAAGCCTCCCTCTTTTTATCATAAAACTGTGTAATCACAGCAAAATTTTGTTTGCAGATGGAGGATAGGGGGTCTCATTACGAACCAACCTACCATGTTCATAAGGTTGTAACGAAGTGACATTCCCATTATGGCCACCACACCAGGGTTATGATCCATTGGATAGCCAAAATATCCTTGGAACAGGAGGTCTCATCATGAGCCAGCCTGATCAATTTTGCTACATCCCAGTGAATGAAAGTGTGGTTATCTGGTTACTACGCCAACACACTGATCTCTTCTGTAGAATAGCACTAGAACTCTCCATTTATAAATTGAGGATCCTGGCTCATACGGGTTAAAAAGCAACCCTGCTGAGGCTATGGACACCTGCTGGTAGCAAAGGCTCTACTTATGGTATTGAAGTTATATGTTATCATAAATTATTACTATAATACCCTTTTCTTATTCTTTTTTTATCGGAGAATTTATTTCCTTAATTTTTCCCTGTTTTGAACCTTTACACATGAGAAATTGTTTTCCGATCAATCGCATCATTTTTTGCTAGAATACTATCAGAAAAGCATCTTTTTGGCATATTGTTGTCCCTTTCTTTTTCGCATAACTTATCATCAATCCAAAGCATCCTATCTCTTATTCATAACTATCTTTACACACTCTGCTCTCATTATAACCATACCTCTTACCGTCCTATCATTGATATGTGTACTCTGCTTCATTTACTGTCGTATTGATCATTCCCTTGCCTTGTCAGCAGCACAACAACTTTCATATGATTTATGGTAATGGAATCCCTTTTCCAATTGGAGGGAGGAATGTATGCATTATGGGATAACATTCGATATAATTACTGAACTCTGCCATAACTTGATGATTTGACAAAACATTATTACTGCATTTATCCATAAGTTTTTCTGATTAAAATTTTTGCATGCATCTTATCTGTTGCTATTCAAAACTCGAACTGTGGATTCAAGAAATTTGCATGCAAAATAGTGACTTGTTATAGGAGAACAACAAGTATGGGGGGAATTCTATTCGCAGCAAGGCCACACTATTGCCCCTAACAACAGAGGCTCGTGCAACTCACGAACGCGCATAATTGTTCAGACATGACGTACTTGCATGGCTTCCAAATTTTGCATCACTTTCAGTATCCGCTCAGCCTACATCAGCTTCAATAAATGCCAGTCCATACATGTCATTCCACATTTTTTTTCGGAGGTAAAACTTGAGGTAAAATAGCATACTTTTCTAATTTATTACGAATTTAGGAGAATTTCATGCAAAATCCATTGTGCATTATTTATCATCATTCATTCCACATCTTTACCACTTCCTATTCTTCAAAGACAAAATATTTCAATTTAGGGGAGTATTCCTTTCATTTATTTGTTTATTATGACCATCTTATTCATTCTCAACACCTCCCTTCTTCCATGTTGTTTTACACCAAGCATAGATTTCAACAGATTGTAGCAAACACCTCTATTTGTTTTCTAGCATTGCATGAGGACATGCTAATTCTTCAGTTTGGGGGAGGCATTGCTACACATGATGGATGTTTTCTATTTTCTTTCTCATTTAAGGCATATAATTTCATTTTTATATAGTGCAGAAATTGATTTTCATATATCTTTAAAACTATGAACTGAATTATTGTGATCTCTAGATAACAAATATGTATCATTAAAATACACAAACCCAGATAATTGACGCTAAATTAGTTCATAAAATTTCAAAAATCATGCACTATCACCTACAGCCATTTTTTTTATATCTCATGATCCGTGCATCAAAACGATCTGATTTTTGGATCATAGAAGCATTAATATAGTAGAAATCTAGTTTTTGAGAAAATGGTTAATGAAGTTTATTGTTACTTATATCATATTGTTGCAACTTCATATTCATATAGTTGAATGTCAAATGTAAAAATTGTTACGCCTTCATCAAAATTGATAAAATTCAATATTCATTATTTGAGGAAGAATTCATTTGTTCCATCCATTTCATGAGTTGGGATGAACAATTTTTCTATTATTGCTTGGTTAATAAACAAGCGTTGGGTTGCATGAGGACATGCAATATATTCAGTTTGGGGGTATATTGGGTCGTTATTTTTTCATTATTATTATCACTTTTTAACACCTATTTCATCCATTTCTACCATTCTTTATCACATCAATTATCATGGTTTATCATATAATTCCATTTTATAATTATTTATGTTCTTATGGATAAATATTATTTCTTCTCCTTTATTTTTAATAAATGGATGATTCTTATGCATGATTCTACCAATGATGGTTTATTAATAAATTTTTTGTAACATCACTCACCATTTTAGCCTCCAAGATATTTTCTAGATTGCAGATTTGATCTCCAGCTCATCATTAAATATTCCAACTCAGAAATTTGCTGGAATAAGAAGTGACAGTTTTGCATTGGACGTTTTGGGCAAATGGAGAAGAATATGGAAAATCCGAAACATGGGTTTTGTCCAGAACAGATCAAATTAACTTTATGAGAGAGAAGTTTTCCCAAATTTGGTTCGTATTAAGAGAAACGAAAGGTTCTTTTAAGACGATTTTTTCAATTTCGCTGTTGCGGCCATTTTCCAAATTATCTCAGTTGCAATACCAATTTGGACTTGTTCTTGTTGAATGATTGATGGAAAGATATTTTAGATATGATCTTGCTGATCAATTTGTTGTGAACAATCTAATTTTGTTATGGGAATCATTTTGTATTCATATTTGTTGTAACTTCTCTCTGCTCTCTGTGTATTTAAATGAATAACAGAGATCAAAGAAGTAGAGGATTTATGAGAATAATTATGGAATTATTAGGGGATTATTAGATTAGAGATGATAGGAGGACATAGAAAAAAGCGAACTATGTAAATCAAATCGTATCACATATTGTATCATGTCTCTTTCATTTATGTATCATTTTATAATGAACAGAACGTAGTTCTCAAAGACAGATTTGTATTGTAATGATTGCGATGATTAATACATAGTTTGCGTTGTTGTTCATTCAATTGTTCTAGAGTAACTAAGCATCATTCGCTAGCGGATAAGGGCCCAGTCTCTAGTAAATCTCGTTGTTGTTATTTGTGCTATACTTTTCCATTTACTGAAAGTATATTATGCTTTTCTAATTTACAGTGAATTACTTTTGATAGTTTAGATTTATGTGTTTATTCGCTTGAGTGTGCATTTCCAATTTATTAGTTTCTTATAAAAAGAATTGGCTTTGATTACTTAAAGCATAAACTATTATTTCCACTACTTTCCTATTGTTTGATAGTTTATATCCAGCCGAAAGAGCTCGGTTAATGCTTCAGTTCTCTCGGTTGATTGTCCTTTGAATTGGTTGAATTAAGAATGAATCACAGTTCTTGGTTATAATACTTAGTGAATCATTTTCCTTTAAGCTTCAGATTTATGATTTCATCTATATTAAAACGATTGGTTTTACCATTACTCTCTAGGTTTATAGCTTGCACATATTGTGTACACCCTTGAAACAAAAAGACTTACCCAGGTTGATAATTAATGTGAGGCAATTAGGAGTTTTAAAAGATGCCTTTTAGCACCCAACACCGATCTATCGGCACTTTGTTCTCGATAACGATGAAATCAAGAGGCAGATTCAGGAGTTGCTGCAGAAAGGTCACATCCGACCGAGTTCTCTACCCTATGGGAGCCCGATCATGTTGGTACAGAAGAAGGATGGAACTTGGAGACTTTGTCTTGACTATCAGGCACTGAAAAATATCACTTTCTAGAATAGGTACTCGATCCCATGGATTGATGACCTTTTGGACCAACTCAAAGTGGCGAAATATTTTAGCAATATAAATTTGAAGTCTCGCTATCACCAGGTACCAATTGAACCCTCTGATGTGTGGAAGACTGCCTTCAAAGCCAAGGAGGGCCTTTCGAATGGCTGGTCATGAATTTTGGGTTGATGAATGCTCCTGCAACCTTCATGAGGTTGATGGACGACATATTGCGGCCATTCACCAACTCATTTGTAGTAGTGTACTTGGATGACATTCTGATCTTTAGACAGACTTGGGAAGAGCACCTCCACCACATCCGACAGGTCCTCCAAACACTGTGGCAACACAAGTTGTGGGCGAATTTGCAGAAGTGCACTTTTGGCATGACCCAGGTTCAGTATATGGGATACATTATTTATGAACAGGGGGTGCATGTGGATCCAACCAAGATCCAAGTCATTCAGGATTGGCCAGCCCGAACTGCTCTAATAGAGCTTCACAGCTTTCTGGGTCTTGCAAATTTCTACCTTAGGTTCGTGTTGGGATTCTCTCATATCGCTTTTCCCTTGAGTCAAGTTACCAAGGGAGGAGAAAAAGAAAAATTCTTTTGGTCAGAATCTCAACAGAAGGAGTTTGTAGAATTGAAACAACGCCTTTTCTCTACCCCAGTGCTCACATTACCAAACTTTCAACAACCATTTGAGATCGAGAGAGATGCCTTTGGGGCAGTTCTTACTTAACAGGGTCATCCAATGGCATATTAGAGTGAGACATTTTCTGACACAGTCTGCAAGTATCCCACTTATGATAAAGAAATGTATTACATTGTGCAGGCTTGTTGACAATGGAAGAATTACATTTTGGGGAAGGAAATGGTTATCCACAAAGACCACCGACTCTTGCAGTTCATACAGACACAAGGGAAGTTACAGAATGATCGCCATCAGAAGTGGTCCACATATTTGAAAAAGTTTCATTTGAACATCAAGTACAAGAAGGGAAACACTAATAATATTGTAGACTCCCTCAATCGACCACCGATCATGGCGTAACCACCGTTCTCAACTCTTGTGGGCACGAGACTTCTGATTTTCGGCTTCTCTACAAGAGCAATCTAGAATTTGGCCACACATACAAGACACTCTTGGAGGGTGCGTAAGTTCGAAATTTTCACCTCCAAGGTGCCCTGCTATGTCACCTGGGACACGTTTGTGTTCCTTAAAGCAAGTGTGCCAAGATGATTTGGGAAGCACAATACAGCCGAGTCGCAGGCATTTCAGGGTCGAGAAAACAGTGACAATATTGCAAAAGTATTTCTATTGGCTTAACCTTCGACAGGATGTCGGGAAGTACATCAGATCCTACACTTCTTGCACCATTGCCAAACTGACCATCAAGAAGGAAGACCTCTATACTCCGTTGCCTACCCCTAGTCGACTGTGGGAATCTATCTCCATGAATTACATGTCGGTCCTTCCTTCTACTAAGCATGGAAATGACTGTGTTTTTGTGGTCGTCAACTGTTTCTCGAAGATGGCCATTATGGCGGCCTACAAGAAGAATATCACAGCAGAATCCACTGCTAAACTCTTCTTTGAACAAGTTTGGGTGCACTTTTGGATCCCACAGGCTATCACCTCAGATCGAGATAGTAGGTTACTCAACACATTTTGGTCCAACCTCTCGTCAACGCTGGACACCAAGATCACCAATTCCATAGCTTTCCATCCCCAAACTAATGATCAGATAGAGGTCGTCAACGAGATGATTGTACACATTCTATGCATGTACAATTCAAATCATCCACACACATGGGATGAGAGCCTCCCCTATATACAACACAGTTATAACTAGGCTCTCCACAACTCAACTAGCCACAACCCCTTTCAGGTGGGCTTGGGATTCTAGCAACTATGTCCCATTGACATAGCCATGCCATTTTCGGCTACTCAGGTTGATTCAGCTCATGTCCAGTCTGAAGCTTACAAAGAGAACAACGTCATCGAGTTCATTCATCACATCTACCAATAGGTTCATGACATATTGGACAGAGCCAATGTTAAGCATGATCAACATCGGGTGCCACACAAATTCTAGGTGGGCGAAAAAGTGTGGCTACAGCAGAAGGAGCGCCTCACTGGACCTCACTACAAGCTTCGTCTGCTCCGATATGGGCCTTAAACCATCACCAAGGTTGTATGGACCGCCTTTGGCCCTACTTCCCACCTCTACTGGACACCTCAAACATTGCAGAAAAAATCACACTAACGCATTTAAACCTAGACTACATGGAACATGCCACCAAAAATTGTATCATGGACATGAAAATCAAGAACAATCACTAGTAGAAGACCCAACTGTATCGGGTTGTCAAAGCTGGCCCACTCCTACACCAAGGCAAGTGGTTCACCAGGGACCAAGTTTAGCAGAAGTTTCCTCATCTCATGGAGGATCTCAACGCAATGGGGACCATTGCTTCCTAAGGGGGGAGGAATGATCCAGGTAGATATTGGTGGGCACTTGCCTATTCTACTTGGGGCCCCACCATTGTTTATTTTAGTTTTTAGTTTCCTTAATTATAACATAGTTTAATATTTTTAGCAATTTTTTGGGTCTTGAACTTCCAGAGCTGTTTTGAGGCCCTAAACGATGTTTTTTTTGGAAAACCAAGAGTAACATTGGTTCGTGGACCTATTTTTCTAACTCAAAAGGTGTAGTCCTCAAATAGATATTTATAACGAGGTATTGAACGCGTCAAACAGAAATCGTATGCCAAAGTTACGTCCCCGGGAAGTTGATGTACCAATTTACCCAAACGGGGACCATAGTTTTGGCGCTTCATCTCCTAGGGTTAGGTTTTTGGATGTTTATGGTTTTTACATTATTTCTCAATACTAAATAGGCCCTTGAGCCTCATTGTAACACAGTTCAAAGGCCTGTAGCCACTACATCTCTTCTCAGAGACAAGCTACCAGTGCCCTAGCTACTTTATTTACATTATGTCTATAAACAAATTTTAGTTCTTTAGTATTAATGAAATGAAGTGTTATTTCCCCTGCATCTTTGTATCGATGGTTATATGGGTATTTTGTTGCATTTCTGCATAAATCTAGATTAGTGGTATTAGATCGGTCTTCTCTTTCTCTATTCTTCTTTACATGTCCCCAAAGAGGTCGGGTTATAAGGAGTTAGGGCTCAATCTGGTTGAACCTTTTCAAGATTAGCCTCACAAACCCCGACAGCCGTCCATGGGGAATGAAAATAAATATGAGGGAGCAAGAGATCCTATCAAAATATTGCTCTAGGAGGTCCTCGAAAAACAAAGGAACGCGATGATGGATAAATTTTCCCAGATCCTTCAACGACTACCCACCAATGACACATCTGCATCTAGGAGCCACTCTGGAGGCACGACTCCCTTTAAGTTACAAGTAAACTTTGACATTCCCATATTTGAGGGCCAAATAGATGTAGACGTCATAGATATATGGTTGAATCTATTAGAAGGATATTTCTCGGTTCATGACTTTTCCGCCTGGGAGAAGATTATTTTTTCACTCCTGAAAGCTACCCCCCATGTCAAGGAGTGGTGGGAAACCTACTGTGAGAAAAAGGACAAGGCGAAACCATTTTTATTCTTGCCCATAACCACTTGGAATTATTTTTGAGATGCCATCAAGGAACAATATTGTCTTGTGGGGAGCTTTGAGGACAAGTACATATAATGTACTATTATGTGGAAACAAAGGGATCAAGATGTGCATGAGATGATGAAACTATTTCATACCCTACACACAAATTTGGGTATCAAAGATTCAGAGAAACATTTGGTGCTGAAGTATCACAGTTTTCTGAACAGATATATTCAGGAGGAAATGGAGTTCCTCGACATCTCCTCACTTGATAAGGCATAACGGTATGCTACCAAGATTGAGCAAAAATTAAAATAGAATAAACAAGACTTTGGATCTGCGAATCAAAATCAAGGGAAAGGTGCCCCCAAACCGCAGTGGCCATGAGTTCCATAAGAGCCTCACTCACAACACAAGTGAGCGTTGGGCCAAGTAGTCGTTGGTGGCCTAGATGAGGGCTTCTGAATTAGAAACCAAGAAGGGGAATGAAATAGGGAAGAAAATTATTGATGTGGAGCCCAACGCCACTGTTGCCACTACAAAGATCCAGAAGGAGGAACCGGAAGATCCATAGGAGGAGGAGCATATATTCCACTCCCATACATGGGTAAAGGGTTCCCCGCTAAAGTTCATTATCGACAGTGGGAGCCAAAAGAACCTCATTTCAGCAGATCTCGTGAAGCTGTTGGGCTTGAAGACCACATCACACCCACATTCATACACCATCGGGTGGGTTCACCAAGGACAGGATCTCCGCGTCAGCCAACAGTGTTGCCTTCCCTACAGCATCAAGCCCTTCACAGATGAGGTATTATGTGACATTTTTCCTTTTGATGTTTACGATGTATTATTAGGCCAACGATATTTGTGGAAGAAACATGTGTGTATGAGTCCCGACCTCACACTGTTATTGTTACTTTGGGCAATAAGTTGTATAGGATACCAGAGGTACCACCACCTGTCGCTATCTCTTTGGTTACTGCAAAACAATGCAGTAAGGTCATTTCCAAAACCAGGGAATTTGTTTTCCTGATGATCCTCCCCCCAGGGAAATAAGAAGACTCTGGCCACGCTCTCCAGGCAGGGCTCCTCCGCACAACAAAAACAAATGTACAAGGTCGTGGAGGAGTACGGGGACATCTTTGCCTCAGCCACAGGGGTGCCTCTACACTGTCAGGTCAAGCACCCCATTGATCTGACCCTAGATGCGCCATTTACCAATGGCCTGATCTATCGGTGTTCTGTTCTCAAGAACGATGAAATCAAGAGGCAGATTCAGAAGTTGCTGCAGAAAGGTCACATCCAACCAAGTTCATCGCCTTGTGGGAGCCTGATCATGTTGGTACGGAAGAAGGATGGGACTTTGTGACTCTGTCTTGACTATCAGGCACTGAACAAGATCACTGTCTGGAATAGGTACCCGATCCCATAGATTGATCACCTTCTTGACCAATTCAAACGGGCGAAATGTTTCATCAAGATTGACTTCAAGTCCGGGTATCACTAGGTACCAATCAAACCGTCCGATGTGTGGAAGACTGCCTTCAAAGCCAAGGAGGGCCTTTTCAAATGGTTGGTCATGCCTTTTGGGTTGACGAATGCTCCTGCAACCTTCATGAGGTTGATGGATGACATATTGCGGCCATTCACCAACTCATTTTTAGTAGTGTACTTGGATGAAATTCTGATCTTCAGCTAGATTTGGGAAGAGCACCTCGACCACATCTGATAGGTCCTCTAAACACTGCAGAAACACAAGTTGTGTTCCAATTTAAAGAAGTAAAATTTTGGCATGACCCACGTTCAGTATCTGAGAGACATTATTGATGAACAAGGGGTGCATGTGGATCCAACCAAGATCCAAGTCATTTTGGATTGGCTAGCCCTAACCACTCTCATAGAGCTTCACAACTTTCTCAGTCTTTCTAATTTCTACCACAGGTTCATGTCGGGACTCTCTCATATCACTTTGCCCTTGAGTCAAGTTACCAAGGGAGGAGAAGAAGAAAAATTATTTTTGTCGGAATATCAACAAAAGGCATTATTAGAATTGAAATATCGCCTCTTCTCTACCCAGTGCTCACATTACCAGACTTGCAACAACCATTTTAGATCGATAAAGATGCCTCTGACTACGGTTTTGGTGTAGTTCTTACTCAACAGGGGCATCCATTGGCATATCACAGTGAGACATTGTCTGACACAGTCCACAAGTATCCCACTTATGACAAAGAAATGTATTCCATTGTGCAGTATTGTCGACAATGGAAGCATTACATTTTGGGGAAGGAAACGATCATCCACAAAGACCACTGACCCTTGTAGTTCATACACACAGAAGGGAAGTTGCAGAATGATCACCATCAGAAGTGGTCCACATATCTGCAATAGTTTCATTTGAAAATCAAGTACAAGAAGGGCAACACCAATAATGTTGTAGACCGCCTCAGTCAACCACCGATCATGGTGCTAAACACCGTTCTCAACTCTTATGAGCATGAGACTTCTGATTGGCTGATTCTCTACAAGAGTGATCCAAAATTCTACCACACATACAAGACACTCTGGGAGGGTGCACAAGTTCCAAAGTTTCACCTCCAAGATGCCCTGCAATTTCACCTGGGAAACCTTTCTGTTCCTTCAAGTGAGTGTGCCAAGATGATTTGGGAAGCACACTACATCTGTTAGGTCCCTATATTACTAGTTTAGTCCCTTATTGTTATTGTTGTAGCCCCCATATTATTATTATTGTACCCCTGTAACCCCAATATTGTTATCATTGTGCCCTTACATTGTTATTGTTAGGTTGACTAGGATTATATTGTGGGCCCATGGACTCCTATATATAGAAGGAGGTTTTGGTAATTTGTATCATCCAATAATTGTTCATTTATGTAATGTATTGGAGATTTCCCCCTCATAGTGGCTGATTTTTTAGGCGTTGATCTCTCTTTTCCTCTATTTTTGGAGTTGGTTTCATAACATTTGGTATCAGAGCTTTGGATTCTAGGGTTTCACTGCTCCAAACAGGTCATCATGGAATTTTCGCAATAAATTTTTTTATACGAAGGTTTAGAAGCTAGAATTTGTACAACACGAAGCCTAAACCCTAAGGAAATTCATGTAGAAATTGCAAATCTTGGTTCAAAATATTTTCATAGATATGATCTGGGGAAGTTAAGGTTTTTCAAGCTCTCGAATTTCAACTAAAACAGGTCATCATGGAATGTTCGCTATAAATTTTCGTATATGAAGTTTCAGAAGCTGAAATTTTTGCATTGCAAAGCTGAAATCCTAAGGAACCTCCTGTAAAAATTTCAGATCTTGGTTCACAATAGTTTTGTAGATATGATCTGTGGAATTTAGGATTGTTTCAAGCTCCCGAATTTCGTCTCAAAGAGATGACTGTGGGAAAAATGTCATAACTTTCTCTCTGAGTGTCAGATTGGGATTTTGTAAAAAGTGGCCACAATTACACGAACTTTAGTTTTCATTATATCAATTTCAGAGCCGAAGGAGGAAACAGTGACACGTGGCAAGTCGTACAAGTTCGCTCTACGGAACCGGTCCATAATTAGGTCATCATGGGAGATTGGGCATAACTTTGTCGTGAAGAATCCAAATTAGGTCAGACCTATGGCATTCGAAAGAAGATTCAGAGGGCTACTTTAGGGCCAAATTTCAGTTATTTAAGATCCGAAATCACAGATATAATTCAGTTTCAATATCGAGCTCCTCAAAATCAAGAAAAAGGTGTGTATTTTTTTCAAATTACATAAGTCTCATTTGAAAAAAATTAGTTTTAATTTATTCCAGGGGCATATTGAAGAATATATATCAGTATTGGGTTATAAAATTCATCCTAAAAAGAATTCAACACCCATTAAGCCTTCATAAGGCTCTACTGTGACTCATGAAGACGAAGAAACACAACATTAGATATCAAAATTACAAGAGTAAGTGCACCAAATTTCACTATCGCAAAGAGAAACAAAAAATGAAATGGAATTTTTGAAGAAAGGCGTGAAAACTAAGATGGATGGCTTGAAGAAAGGTTTGGAAGATAAGATGAATGGTTTGGAAGCTAAGATGGATGGCATGGAAGTAGGCATGGAAGCTAATATAGATGCAATGGAAGCTAATATGGATGACATGGAAGCTAAGATCGATGAAAAAATGAAAGACAGCATGGAAAACATGAAGAATGATCTAAAAGTAGACATCAAAGGTTTGGAAAAATTGATACAAGAAATGTTTCCTAATGGCGAAAAGATAGTAGAGGAAATTCATGAAGAGAACAAAATAAATGTTAATCATGATTTCATAAAATCTAATGTTGGATGGAAGAACCACCATATTCCAAAGATGGATATGAGGAATTTTGATGGCAAGGATCTCGTAACATGGATACTATAGATGGAACAATATTTTGATCTCAATAATGTGCAAAACACACAAAAGGTACGCATTGAACCTTTACATTTAGAAAAAAATACATTTTTATGGTATCGATGGCTTTTCTCCCATAAAAAAATTGTCACGTGGTCAAAGTTTACGAAGGAAATGATAGCACATTATGAGGATACAAAAATCAACACCTTCTTTAGCCAATTGATAAATCTCAAACAAAAGGGTCCAGTGGTGGAGCTCATCGAGGACTTCCAAAAATTGAATGGAAGGGTAACTGATATTCCAGAGGAACACATGATTGTTGTCTTCATAGGGACTTTAAAGGATAACATCCAACATGAAGTTCATGCTTGGGAACCTGATTCATTAGAAAAGGCATTCAGTTTCACAAGAAAATTTGAATGTAAAATTATGGCGACAAGGAAGCCTACCACTCACACATATAAAGATGGAAGTGTTGCTACTCCTAGACTTCCACAACCTACAAGGTTGACACGACAAAAATTGGAAGAAAAAAGAGAAAAAGGGGTTTGATACAGTTGTGATATCAAGTACACTAAAGTTCATAAGTGTGCTGAGAAGAAATTATTTTAGATAGATTGTGAAGAGGAAAAAGAAAATGAACAAGAATCTTCAAAAGAAGAGGATATACACGAGGAACCAACCATAGAAGAGGAAGAAATGAGTTTGACCATGTCGTGTAATGCATTGGTAGGAATTACCACTCCTCAAACTCTCAAGATAGAAGGACATATCAAGAAGAAAGAGGTAATAGTGTTGATTGATTCTGGTAGTACCCATAATTTTATTCATTGCAAGGTATCCAAGGAATTGAATTGTTTCCTATAACCAGCACCAGAATGTCAAGTGATGGTTGCAAATGGAGGAACTATAAATTTATCTAGAAAATGCCATAATATCAAGCTAACCATGGGGGACTATGTATTTAATAGTCCAATTCTTTCCATTCCTATGGGAGGTGTTGATGTTATACTAGGAGTACAATGGTTACAATCTTTGGGGACAGTAGCTTTTAATTTTCAAGAAATTTTCTTGAAATTTTTTTCAGAAGGAAAGGAAGTCGAATTACAGGGTATTGCAGGGAAGCCAGGAAAAATAATAAGATATAATGTCATGACAAAGCTTTTGAAGAAAGAAAAACGAGGCGTAATTGCACAATTATGCTCATTAGAAGTTCCAACATCAAAATCATCTATTTCTGCAGATCTCCAAAAAGTCTTTGACAATCATTCCAAGGTGTTTGAAACTCCCAAAGGACTCCCACCTATTCATGATAATGATCATGTTATTTATTTGATTCCAAGAATTTTTCCTCCAAACATCAGGCCTTATAGATATCCTTATGGCCAAAAGAGCGAAATTGAACGTATGATTGCAGAAATGTTAGAGGCCGGTATAATTCAACCTAGTCAAAGTTCTTTCTCTGCTCCAGTAGCATTGCTGCATAAGAAGGATGGATCATGGCGCATGTGTTCGGATTATAGGGAACTTAATAATCTCACCATTAAAGATAAATTTCCCATTCCTGTGATTGATGAATTATTGGATGAATTACATGGAGCAATTTATTTTACCAAGTTGGATCTTCGTTCAAGATATCATCATATTAGAATGAAGACTAAAGATATTCTGAAAACAACAATTCGAACTCATGAGGGTCATTATGAATTTTTGGTAATGCTTTTTTTCCTTACGAATGCACCTTCTACATTTCAAGGGTTGATGAATTCCATTTTAAAACCCTTCCTTATAAAATTTGTGCTAGTATTTTTTGATGATATACTAAGCTATAGCAGGTCTTGGAAGGATCATGTTCAACATGTTGACAAGGTGCTCAAACTATTGCAGGAGAAACAATTATATGAAAAAACATCCAAATGTTTCTTTGGAGTACAAGAGGTGTAATATCCGGGTAATATTGTATCTCATGAGGGTGTTAAGGTAGACCCTAAAAAAATTAAATCAATTAAGGAATAGAAATTCCCCACAACCATAAAGTAGTTGCGAGAATTTCTCAGGTTAACAGGGTATTATCGCAAGTTTGTTAAGAATTATGTGAGAATAGCAACACCTCTAACAACATTATTGAAGAAAGATGCATTTTCATGGACTCCTGAAGAAACTAAGGCCTTTGAACATCTTAAAGATGCAATGTGCCTAGTAGCGGTCTTAGCTACGCCAAACTTCACAAAACCTTTATTGTGGAATGTGATGCCTCAGGAAATGGAATTGGTGTTGTTTTAATGCAAGAAGGAAGACCCATTTATTTTTAAAGTTGTCCAATCAATGAAAAGTATTTACAAAAATCTACTTATGAGAAGGAAATGTTAGCAATAATACATGCACTAAAGAAACGACGACCTTACCTAATTGGAAACACTTCAAGGTAAAAACTGTTCATGATAGTCTTAAACAGTTTTTGGAACAAAGACTATCTTTAGAAGAGCAACAAAAATGGGTCACAAAGATGTTGGGTTATGACTTTGAAATAATCTACAAAAAATGGAAGCTAAATGTTGTTGCAGATGCATTCTCAAGAAAGAATGAAGAGGTGGAAGCATTGCTTTGTGCCATTTCTATTATCCAACCAAATTGGATAATCGAAGCAAGGGATGAATGGAAGAAGGACGAAGAAGTGTGGACACTCATTCAAAAGTTGCAGCAAGATCCTAGTACATATGATACATTTAGTTGGAAAAATGATTCCTTATGGTACAAAGATCGCTTATATATTTTTAAGAATTCTCAACTAAAACAAAATATTATTTTGGAATTGCACACTTCTCCTTTAGGAGGACACTCTGGATTTTTAAAAACTTACCACAGGGTGAAGAAAGAATTTTTTTGGGATGGCCTTAAATTTGATATTCAAATTTTTTTGGTGAAATGTTTGGTTTGCCAGCAAAATAAAGTTGAGACAATTAAGACCCCGGTTCTTCTACAACCTTTATCCACTCCAAGTCAACGTTGGGAGGAGATTTCAATGTATTTTATTACAGGTTTACCTAAGTCCAAAGGAAAGAGTGTCATCATGGTGGTAGTTGATAGACTTACCAAGAATGCACACTTTTGTGCATTATCTCATCCATTTAGAGCAAGTAAAATTGCTAATACATTTATGGACACAATTCAAAAGCTACATGGAAACCCAAAGGTTATTCTGACCGACAAAGATCCCATTTTTACTAGAATTTTTTGGACAAAGTTATTTTCTTGTTTGGGTACTCAATTAGCTCATAGCTCATCTTATCATCCTCAATCTGATGGTCAAACTGAGATAGTGAATAAATGTTTGGAAGGATATCTTCTTTGTTTTGTATCTGATAAACAAAAAAAATGGGTCAAGTGGTTACCTCTCGTTGAATGGTGGTATAACACTTCCTTCCATACTGCAGCAAAAATGACCCCATTTATGGCACTTTATGGATATCATCCATCGTCCATCACATCATATTTAAGAGAAAATTCTAAGGTTCAAGAAGTGGAAGATCACATCGAGCATCAACAAGAAGTTTTCCAACTCTTAAAGGATAACCTAAATTTGGCACAAAATCGAATGAAACAACATGCAGATCAACATCGCAGCGAGAGAAGTTTTGATGTAGGAGACTGGGTATTTTTACGGCTACAACCATACAAACAAATGTCCCTAAAGCAAGCTGAGAAGGATAATAAATTATCGCCAAAGTACTATGGTCCTTACAAGGTGTTGCAAAAGAATGGTACTATGGCATACAAATTGGAGCTCCCTACTTCTTCGCGAGTGCATCCAGTTTTCCATGTTTCATGCTTAAAGAAGGTTATAGGTGAAAATATTCTAGTTCAAACAATATTGCCAGAACTTGATGAGGAAGGAAAAATCATATTGGAACCTGAAGTGGTCATGGAAACAAGAACTCGACAGCTACGAAATCGATCAACTTCCGAGTATCTCATCAAGTGGAAGAACTTACCCACTGAAGATTCTACATGGGAGGATGAGAATTTTATACAGAAGCACCCAGAGCTTCTCAAGCGTTGAGGAAAACACTTTTTTGAAGGAGAGGGGCATGCTAGGTCCCTATATTACTATTTTAGTCCCTCATTGTTATTAGTGTAGCCCCCTTATTGTTATTATTGTACCCCTGTAACCCCAATATTGTTATTATTGTGCCCTTACATTTTTATGGTTAGGTCGGAAAGTATTATATTGTTGGCCCATGGACTCCTATATATAGAAGGAGGTTTTGGTCATTTGTATCATCCAAGAATTGTTCATTTATGTCATGTATTGTAGGTTGCCCCCTCAAAGTGGTTGATTTCTAAGGCATTGATCTCTCTTTTCTTCTATTTTTGGAGCTGGTTTCATAACAACATCTGAGTCGCGGGGTATTTCAGGGTTAAGAAAAGAGTGGCAGTATTGCATAAGTATTTGTATTGGCTGAACCTTTGACAAGATTTCAGGAAGTACATCAGATACTGCACTGCTTGCGCCATTGCCAAACCGACCATCAAGAAGCAAGGTCTCTACACTCTGCTACCTACCCCTAGTTGACCTTGGGAATCCATATCCATGGATTACATGTCAATCCTTCCTTATAATAAGCATGGAAACAACTGTGTTTTCATGGTCGTCGACAAATTCTCGAAGATGGCCATTATGGCAACCTGTAAGAAGAATATCACATTATAATCCACTGCTAAACTCTTCTTTGAATGAGTGTGGGTGCACTTTGGGATCCCATAGGCTATCATCTCAGATTGGGACATCAGGTTCCTCAACACATTTTGGTCCAGCCTCTGGTCAATGCTGGACACCAAGCTCACCAAGTCCACAACTTTCCATCCCCAAACTGATGGTCATACAGAGGTCGTCAACAGGATGATTGTACACGTTTTACACATGTACAATTCAAATCATCCATGCACATGGGATGAGAGACTCCCCTATGTACAACACAGTTATAACTAGGCTCTCCATAGCTCAACTGGCCACAACCCCTTTCAGATGGGATTGGGATTTCATCCACTTTGTCCTGTTGACGTAGCCATGCCATTTGCAGCGACTCAAGCTGATTCGGCTCATGTCCAATCTGAAGCTGACAAAGCGAACAAATTCATCGAACGCATTCAGCACATCCACCAATAGGTTCATGACATATTGGACAGATCCAATTCTAAGTACAAGCAACGACATGATCAACATCAGGTGCCACAAAACTTCCAGCTGGGTGATAAAGTGTGGCTACATTTGCAGAAGGAGCGCCTCACTTGACCTCACCGCAAGCTTCGCCCGATCCGATATGGGCCATAAACCCATATTCCTTAGTCTACTCCCAGTATTCAATGTGGACCGCCTTCAGCCCTACATCCCACCTCTACAGGACACCTCCAACATTGTAGAACAACTCACACCACCAGAGTTAAACCCAGACTGCATGGAACATGCCACCAATAATTTTATCATGTAAATGAAAATCAAGAATGCTCGCTAACAGAAGATCCAACTGTATCGTGTTGTCAAATCTGGCCAACTCCTCCACCAAGGCAAGTTGTTCACCAGGGACCAAGTTTAGCAGAAGTTTCATCATATCATGGAGGAACTCAATGAAATGGGGACCATTGCTTCCTAAGGGGGGAGGAATGATCCAGGTGGATATTGGTGGCCACCAGCCTATTCCACTTGGGGCCCCACCATTGTTTCTTTCAATTTTTCAGTTTCCTTAATTATAGTACATTTTACTATTTTTAGCAGTTTTTAGGGTCTTGAACTTCCGAAGCCATTTTGAGGCCCTAAACGACGTTTTTTGGGAAAATCGAGAGAAACATGGTTCCATGTATTGATATTTCTCACCCAAAATTTGTATTCCTCAGATAGATATTTCTAACGAGTTATTGAGCACGTCAAACAGAGATCGCATGGCAAAGTTACGTTCCCGGGAAGTTGATGTACCAATTTACCCAAACGAGGACCATAGTTTTGGCACTTCATCTCCTAGGGTTAGGTTTTTGGATGTTTAGGGTTTTTTATTATTTCTTAATAGTAAATGGGCCCTCAAGCATACAAATATTTTATTAGGTATTCTGTTATCATAGCAAGTGTAAGAAATATTTTTGAGAGGTTATACATGTTTCTAGGTGGACACAAATGGAAGTTTTCTTACATTGGCATTCTTTCTTCTTTGTGTGGGAATTGTTGTCCTCCTGGAAGTGGCGACCTGAACTACCTCCATCCAACGCAAATACAACACCAAAACAACAACCTTCGCCTCCCCGATAACTTTGGTTATGTTCTTCAGTTAATAGTGAAGTGGAAATAATGATCTGAATTTTGATGCATGCGCAAATATTCAACACTCACAGAGTGTGGGAATGTGTTTTTTGGGTGTGCTTGTGTGTGGGCATGTAATATATCTCTGTTTGAAGGGAATCCATACTATCTAAACCCTTAATTTCCTATCTTTGGGGTATGTGGAAGTAGAGAAAGTTTTGTGAAACCATGATTTCAAATAATAGTAGGGTGTGCTCAAGCATTGTATATATACGTTATACTGGTATCTCTAGCTAATTGACACAAACTACAGCTTAAGGCACTCTGTCTATTTTTCCTTCCCTCTAATAATAGAGTAGAGAAGATATGTATGAATCTGAATCAAAGAAATTTGTCCCTAAGGGTAAAGCTGTAGACAAAGCATAATGTCTACAAGTCTGATCTGGGTTCTAATACTTATAGTGTGCAATTGAAGCGCTTGATTAAGAACCTAAAGAATATTGACTAGGAGGATCCAAGCCAAATACAACAGAAAGAAGAGAATCCATCAGCCATGGAACCATTCCAATATATTATTAAAGGCTTCAATTGTTCCATTCTCGTGGGGCGGTATGGGTGAAAGCAATGTGTCCGGTCGAATCATCATAGTGCTTGCTGGATCATGATCTCGGTCCTGCCTTCTCTATCTACATCATTTTTCATGTCGGTCTTCTATATATACATCATTTTTCATGTCAATCTTCTATATCTACATCATTTTTCATGTCGGTCATCTTGGCATTGGATATGATGTTGCATTTATTGTCAGGATTGATTTATTGGGGTTTGTCCTAGTCCAACTTTCATAATTCCAACTTTCTTTCCTTGGAAAACAATGTCTGAGGAGAAGAGAAATGCATCAATTATTTCACTGGGAACATGGATGCCAAAGCTGGAGTATTAGGTTCTTATTTATGCATTTTAGATATGATTATTCAAGGACACTATATTGTTGCTGTAGGAGCCCTTGGGTGTAATATTCCCAAATGTTCACCTGATATTTGGAATATTAGAGTTATTAATATTATTAATGAATTAAGTTAATAAAAGGGTGGAGGGACCCATAATCCTCAATATGAATAAATATCCACTTTATGTGTGTGAATGTGGATTAATTATGTCTAGATCTACATAATAAGGTGGTTGAGCAACTACTAATGTGAATGGAATTGGAGAACCTGTCTCATTAATGAGATAGATCATGGAGGTTGACACAGTCAACTAAGATCTTGAAGGGATCAAACAGAAGGATGATTCAATCAACTAAGATCTTGAAGATGTCTAAGATCATGGGACATTCATGATAAAGTGATCGAGGATGTTGTGAAAACAAGGCACACTTGATGGAAGGTGTACATTGCACCTAGACATGATGGTTGATTTGGTCAAAAAACGCAGTCCAACTTGGAGGATCTTGTCCACATGTGACAACGTAGTCTAGATGAGGGCCAAGGCTTGGGAAGGCTCAAACATTATATAAAGGAGATGAAGGCAAGAAGGGAGGAATGCTGGTTATTCTTGATGTAAAGATCTTTTCAGATCTGGAATTGTCATGTGACATTCCATTGCTTTCTTGGGATGTTTAACAGACATTACAGGTGTTGTTTAGCACAAGGTGTTCCCGAGCGGGAATCCCACCTCTTTCTTAGAGTAGCTCTAGAAAGATTATTTTACTTCATTCTACATTAGGCTTAAGTGCCACATCCCTTTCTCTACTTTCTGCAGAACATTCATATTCAGAAATTGCAGATTTCTGAAGATCAATTTGGAAGGTAGAAGTTGTCTTTAGTACTTTAGCTTGAGAACTGGTGAGGGTTTATTCCCATCACCTTGGGTTTATAAATCAACATTCTCAGAGCTTCATTGCATATCTGGCATCATGCCAAAATTTATTGACCTCCTAGCAGCAGTACTTCCTTTCGGAATTACGTTGTCCATCTTGTAGATCAAAAGGGAGGAAGGAAGTTGCTAGTATTTCAGCTAGCAATCCTGTGAGGGATCATCCCCTCACATTGCCATTAGTCTCACCATTAGCCCGGAGTTTATTGCAGCATTTTTCAGCAGGAATAAGGCCTCTATTTCCCTCACAACACAATTTCTAGTGGCAGTTGTGTTGCAGTAGCTAAAATCATCATTGGAGGATTAAGAAGCTAGATCTAGAGCTTCTAGCTCATTGATCTAAAGATTAAGGGATAAGCCCTTCAAGCATAGATCTAACTTGATAACATATTGCAGCCATCTATTTTTCAGATCTAGCTTCAGATCTATATTTCCCAATAGATCAAGGATCAAACCCTAGGGAGGTGATTTTCCAAAGTTGCAGATCTAGAAAATCCTTTCTGGGTTATCCTGGGAATCCATCACATTGGCTAGATCTTGAATCTTGGCATAATCTAAGCTTCAGATTTGAGTATATTTACATTTTCCTTTTCAGCCTGCAACTATATGTTCATATTTTGTAGAAGGGACAGTGCAGTATTTGTTTCAGTGCCTCTCCAGTTACACTGTACCTGTTGTAGCTTGTTTGTAGGGTGATTCTAGACCATCTCTTTGGCTAGATCTCCTCATATTTTGTACATTGTGTAACTGAATCTTCTCCAATATAATAAAATGGCTCAGCTTCTCTGTAAATTCTGATGTTGTCTTAATATTTATTGTTTACTTAGTTGTAGTCCTTATATTGTGTTTAAGTATTGTTGCATTCTCCCATTTGGGATATTACAGTGGTATTGAAGCATGATCTTTGGCTCAGCTTGTGGACACTTCATGTTTTGCATCAAAAGAAGAAGCAGATAGATGAGATCTATCATGGAGAATGAAAATTTTGCCACTTGTTTCTTTAGATCCATGCATGATCTCTCGAAGGAGGTCAATCAAATTAAGAAGGAAGGACAGAAAGAAGATCTAAGAAGAAGATTTGATGAGGAAGGTCCAAGCATTTCCTATCAGGAAAGAAGAAGAAGACCGGAGAATCATAGATCTCCTCATAGATCTACTATACCCACCTTTTATGAAGAAGGTGAGAGGTATAGAAATGAAGAAAGGAATAAACCTAAGACTCATGAGACTCTCAGTCTATATCTTGAAGAGTAAAAAGCACAGTCTAGAGCATTCAAGGAGAAGCTGAATCTCCAACAATTCTTTAAAATCAAAGAAGAAAGAGGATCCTATAGCAGAAATAGAAGAAAGAGGCATAATAGATTCCATTTGCCTACATTTGATGGATCTTCCTCAAACACTGTTAAGGCTTGGAGGAGGGAGTTAAATTCATTTTTTAGGCTACATCCTGTAGCTGAAGAAGAGGCTGTTCAAATTGCAACACTTCATCTTTTAGATGAAGCCAATGATTCGTGGTTTAGTAACATGGAGCATGAAAAGATAACTCAATATTCAGATTTCTTCCACAAGTTGAGGAAGAAGTTTGATGTGAAGAAGACAGAGATGAGCCAAAAAGAGACATTTCCTAAGGAAACAAAGGAGAATTTCAATCTTGTCACTCTGGAAAAGAGGTCACTACTTTCACCACCAGCTGCAAAGGTACTTACATCCGGAGAAGAGATACTTGCATCTTTGCAATATAATCTTGAGATCTTGACACATAGAGTCCCATGCATGATTCATGAGATGCATGAGGAAGATGAGGAAGATTCCACCGTTGGTATACTTGTAGAAGAGAAGCCATCATTCTTACCAGTAGTTGGAGACACCATTGTCCCAGTTGGAGGAACTCTTGTGTTCTGTCAAGAGGTCCCCACATATCAGTTGATCCAAGGTATGCATACACATTCATCACCTATTATTTCAGTAGATCTTATTGAGACATATAGGGACATTCCATCAAGGCCAATGCATGACCAAGGGTTAGATCCAAATGCTAATTTTAAGCAACAAATTATCACAGTGTAGAGGACCCTTGATCTAATCAAGGAGGAGATGGAAAACTATCCTAGGTTTCCATGGAGGAACTAAATTCAACCTCCTAAGTTGAAGTGTAGAGTTTCAAAAGAAGGGATAAGCATGATCCTATGTACAAGGACTGGTTATGAGATCAGTATTGTACCTTGCTTTGAGACAGCAGATGTATTACCTTGCAGATCTACAACGTTGTGACTTAGTAGAAGTGATAATAATGAGGCCTCATTATTCTTGGAGCATTCTGAAGGTAGCTTAACTCATGAAGCAATGGAGAACAAGATGATGAATGGTAGACATCTAGATGTGAGAAATATTTTCTCCTTTCTTGATGACACTTTATCAATGAGCACCTCACAGCTCAAAGAGGGACTTCTACCTACAGTAGATCCAGAACCTCATTGGTTTTGGAAGGCCATGGATGAGAAGAAGGTCTCATTAAGAGATCTCATTGGAGGTGCACTTCAACATTTCATGAAGTTAAAAGTTCTTCATCTGTTTGGGAAAGATGGTATTCTACAAAGAGAGGATACCAAGATTATGCAGCACATCACTCATCTTCCATATTGGGGTGAGTGGGTGAGGATGATAAGCAATAGGTTTCATGACCACTTGCAGATGTATGACATGGGCTAGCAAGCTTGGTTACATTGGTTGCCCTTGGGAGATTCTTGTCACTGCCCAAAGGCTCCTATTTATTTGATCCATGCCTTTAAAAACACTTATGAAATGAAGAAGGAGGCATGGTTGCGCTGGCTGCTCTTGGGTGAGTATGGTTACCACCCAATAGATCATACTTTCCTGATTCATGCCTTGTATATCAATGATAAAATGTAGCAAGAGAATGCATGTTCATTTTGGTTTCCCTTGAGAGATTTTGGCCACCACATGACATCTCCTATGTCTATGTGTTTTGTATTAAGTAAAGCTTGGCATGATGATCTCATGATGTGTATTAATGGAGTTCATTTTTTTTGGGCCGATGTGACATTCCATATGTCTATCAATATGTTTTTGCTTCATGATGCACATGAGGAGGACAGGAAGCAGCAAGATCTCTTGTTTCGTTGGTTGCTTTTGGGGGAGTTTGGCTTGTCCATCTTACATGAAGGAGATGGAGGATGGCAGCAAAGGGCCTTACTTCGGTGTTTACTGTTAGGAGAATATGGTTTGACATATTTTTATACCCATATAGCTCCTGATCCAGGTGGATATTGGTGGCCACCCGCCTATTCCACTTGGGCCCCCACCATTGTCTCTTTCAGTTTTTCAGTTTTGGCATAACTTACTATTTTTAGCAGTTTTCGGGTCCTGGACTTCCGGAGCCGTTTTGAGGCCCTAAAAGACGTTTTTTGGGTATGAAATTTGTTGCGATTTGATCATCAAATCGTCACAAAAGTTGTAGTCCTTGGATAGAGCTTTCTAATGATGTATCATGTGCGTCAAACGGAGATAGTATGCCAAAGTTACGTCCCTGGGAAGTTGAAACACCAATTTACCCAAACGGGGCCCATAGTTTTGGCGCTTCATCTCCTAGGGTTAGGTTTTTGGATGTTTAGGGTTCTCCATTGTTTATAAATAATAAATAGGCCCTCGAGCCTCATTAGAACTCAAAGGCGTGCAGGCTCGTAGCCGCCACATCTCTTCGTAAGATAGCTACCAAGGCTCCCAGCTAGTTTTGTCTTCCATTCCTCAGTCTAAGCAAATTTCAGCTTCTGCATATTAATGAAATGAAGGGTTATTTCCGCTGCATCTCTGTATTTATGGTTATATGTTTATTCTGTTGCGTTCCTGCATAAATCCAGATCAGTGGTATCAGAGCGGTCTGCTTTTTTCTCGATCCTTCTTTGCATGTCCCCAACGAGGTCGGGGTATAAGGAGCTAGGGCTCGATCTGGTGGAACCTTTGCAAGATCAGCCTCGCAAACCTCGACGGACGTCCATGGGGGACGAAAAGAAAGATGAGGGAGCAGGAGATCCTATCAAAATATTGCTCGAGGAGGCCCTCAAAAAACAAAGGAACGCGATGATGGATAACTTTGTTCAAATCCTTCAACGGCTGCCCACCGGCGGCGCATCTGCATCCAGTAGCCACTCTGGAGTTCCGACTCCCTTTAAGGTACAAGTAAATTTTGACATTCCCATATTCGAGGGTCAAATAGACGCAGATGCCATAGATAGATGGTTGAATCTATTAGAAGGATATTTCTCTGTTCATGACTTTTCAGACCGGGAGAAGATTATTTTTGCACTCCTCAAAGCTACCCCCCATGTTAAGGACTGGTGGGAAACCCACTGTGAGAACAAGGACCAGACAGAACCCTCTCTGTTCTCGGCCGTACCAACTTGGAATTCTTTCCGAGACGCCGTCAAGGAACAGTACTATCCCGTGGGGAGCTATGAGGACAAGTACATACAATGGACCACGCTGCGACAACAAAGGGATCAAGATGTGCACGAGCTGACGAATCTGTTCCATACCATGCGCACAAAGTTGGGTATCAAAGATTCAGAGAAACATTTGGTGCTAAAGTATTGCAGTTGTCTGCACAAATACATTCAGGAGGAAATGGAGTTCCTCTACATCTCCTCGCTTGGTACGGCATACCGGTATGCTGCCAAGATTGAGCAGAAATTCAAACATAAGAAGCGAGACTTTGGATCTGCGAATCAAAAGCAAGGAAAAGGTGCTTCCAAACCGCAGAACAAAGGACAGAGCATGGCGGCTAAAGACAACCCGTCAAAGCCACAAGAAAAGAACAACACCGTAAAGCCAAAGAAGGACACGGGAAAGTGGTGTGAGTTCCATAAGAGCTCCACTCACAACATAAGTGAGTGTCGGGCCAAGCAGTCGCTAGTGGCCGAGATGAGGGCTTCTGAGTCAGATGCATGCTCTGACTCCGAATCAGAACCTGAAAAGGGGAATGAAAAAGGGAAACAGATTATTGATGCGGAGCCCAACGCCACCGTTGCCACTACAAAGGTCCAGAAGGAGGAACCGGAAGATCCAGAGGAGGAGGAACGTCTCTTCCACTCCCAGATGTGGGTAAAGGGCTCCCCTGTACAGTTCATTGTCAACAATGGGAGCCAAAAGAACCTCATTTCAGCAGACTCCGTGAAGCGGTTGGGCTTGCCAACCACAGCTCACCCACATCCATACACCATCGGGTGGCTTCACCAAGGACGAGATCTCCGCGTTAGCCAACAGTGTCGCCTTCCCTATAGCATCAAGCACTTCACGAATGAGGTATTATGTGACGTTTCTCCTATTGATGTTTCTGATGTATTATTAGGACAACCATACTTGTGGAAGCGTCATGCTGTGTATGAGTCTCGACCTCGTGCTGTTATTATTACTTTGGGAAGTAAGTTGTACAGGATACCAGAGGTACCACCTCCTACGACTGTCTCTTTGGTTACTGCAAAACAATGTAGTAAGCTCATTTCCCAAACTAGGAAATTCGTTTTCCTGATGATCCGCCCCCAGGGCAAGAAGAAGACTGTGGCCACGACCTCCGGACAGGGCCCCCCTGCACGACAACAACAAATGGATAAGGTCGTGGAGGAGTACGGGGACATCTTCACCTCACCCACAGGGGTTCCTCTGCACTGCCAGGTCAAGCACCCGATTGATCTGACCCCAGGTGCGCCGCTACCCAATGGACCGATCTATCGATGCTCTGTTCTCGAAAATGATGAAATCAAGAGGCAGATTCAGGAGCTGTTGCAGAAAGGTCACATCAGACCGAGTTCATCGCCCTGTGGGAGCCCGATCGTGTTGGTACAGAAGAAGGATGGGACGTGGAGACTCTATATTGACTATCGGGCGCTGAACAAGATCACTGTCCGAAATAGGTACCCAATCCCACGAATTGATGACCTTCTGGACCAACTCCAAGGTGAAAAATATTTCAGTAAGATCGACCTGAAGTCTGGGTATCACCAGGTACCAATTGAACCCTCTGATGTGTGGAAGACTGCCTTCAAAGCTAAGGAAGGATTTTTTGAATGGCTGGTCATGCCTTTCGGGTTGACGAATGCTCCCGCAACCTTCATGAGGATGATGGACGACATCTTGCGGCCATTCACCAACTCATTCGCAGTGGTGTACTTGGATGACATTCTGATCTTCAGCAAGACTTGGGAAGAGCACCTTCATCACATCCGACAAGTCCTCCAAACACTGCGGCAACACAAGTTGTGTGCCAATTTGGAGAAGTGCACGTTTGGCATGACCCAGGTTCAATATCCGGGATACATTATTGATGAAAAGGGGGTGCATGTGGATCCAGCCAATATCCAAGTCATTCGGGATTGGCCAGCCCCGACTACTATAACAGAGCTTCGCAGCTTTCTGGGTCTTGCTAATTTCTACCGTAGATTCGTGTTGGGATTCTCTCATATCACTTGGCCCTTGAGTCAAGTCACCAAAGGAGGAGCGAGAGCAAAATTCTTTTGGTCGAAACCTCAACAGAAGGCGTTCAAAGAATTGAAAAATCGCCTCTGTTCTGCCCCAGTGCTCACCTTACCAGACTTGCAGCAGCCGTTTGAGATCGAGACAGATGCCTCCGACTATGCTATTGGGGCAGTTCTTACTCAACAAGGACATCCAGTGGCATATCATAGTGAGACATTGTCTGAGACAGTTCGCAAGTATCCCACCTATGACAAAGAAATGTATTCCATTGTGCAAGCCTGTCGACAATGGAAGCATTACATTTTGGGGAAGGAAACAATCATCCACACAAACCACCGGCCCCTGCAGTTCATACAGACACAAGGGAAGTTGCAGAATGATCGCCATCAGAAGTGGTCCACATATCTGCAACAGTTTCACTTGAACATCAAGTACAAGAAGGGTAGCACCAATAATGTTGCAGACTGCCTCAGCCGACCACCGATCGTGGCGCTCACCACCGTGCTCAACTCTTGTGGGCACGAGACTTCTGAGTGGCCGCTCCTCTATGAGAGTGACCCAGAATTCGGCCACACTTACAAGGCACTCTTGGGGGGTACGCAAGTTCCAAATTTTCACCTCCAAGATGCACTTTTATGTCACATGGGACACCTTTTTGTTCCTTCAAGCGAGCGTGCCAAGATGATATGGGAAGCACACTACAGTCGAGTCGCTGGGCACTTCGGGGTCGAGAAAATAGTAGCAATCCTGCAGAAGTATTTATATTGGCTGAACCTTCGAAAGGATGTTGAGAAGCACATCAGATCCTGCACTGCTTGTGCCATGGCCAAACCGACCATCAAGAAGCAAGGCCTATATACTCCTCTACCTACCCCTAGTCGACCTTGGGAATCCATCTCCATGGATTACATATCGGGCCTGCCTTCTACTAAGCAGGGAAATGACTGTGTTTTTGTGGTCGTCGACAGATTCTCGAAGATGGCCATTATGGCGGCCTGCAAGAAGAATATCACAGCAGAAGCCACTGCTAAACTCTTCCTTGAACGAGTGTGGGTGCACTTTGGGATCCCACAGTCTATCATATCAGATCGGGATAGCAGGTTCCTCAGCACATTTTGGTCCAGCCTCTGGTCGATGTTGGATACCAAGCTCACCAAGTCCACAGCTTTCCATCCCCAAACAGATGGCCAGACAGAGGTCGTCAACAGAATGATTGTACACATTCCGCGCATGTACAATTCAAAGCATCCACGCACATGGGATGAGAGCCTCCCTTATGTACAACATAGTTATAATTGGGCTCTCCATAGTTCAATCGGCCATAGCCCCTTTCAGGTGGGCTTGGGATTCCAGCCACTATGTCCCATTGACGTAGCCATGCCATTTGCAGCTGCTCAGGCCAATTCAGCTCATGTCCAGTCTGAAGTTGAAAAAGCAAGTAGCTTCATCGAGCGCATTCAACACATCCGCCAACAGGTTCATGATATATTGGACAGAGCCAATGCCAAGTACAAGCAACGCCATGATCAACACCCGGTGCCACACAACTTCCAGGTGGGTGACAAAGTATGGCTACATTTGCAGAAGGAGCGCCTCACTGGACCCCACCGCAAGCTTCGCCCGCTCCGATACGGGCCATACACCATCACCAAGGCTATAGGGAACAATGCATTCGAGCTCAGTATTCCACCATTCCTCGGTCTGCACCCAGTCTTCAATGTGGATCGCCTTCGTCCTTACTTCCCACCTCTACTGGACACCTCGGACATTGCAGAACAACTCACACCAACTGAGTTAAATCCAGACTGCATGGACCAGGCCACCACAGATTGCATCATGGACATGCAAATCAAGAACACTCGCCAGCAGCAGATCCAACTATATCGGGTTGTCAAAGCTGGCCAACTCCTGCACCAAGGAAAGTGGTTCACCAGGGACCAAGTTCAGCAGAAATTTCCTCATCTCATGGAGGAACTTAACGCAATGGGGACCATTGCTTTCTAAGGGGGGAGGAATGATCCAGGTGGATATTGGTGGCCACCCGCCTATTCCACTTGGGCCCCCACCATTGTCTCTTTCAGTTTTTCAGTTTTGGCATAACTTACTATTTTTAGCAGTTTTTCGGGTCCTGGACTTCCGGAGCCATTTTGAGGCCCTAAACGACGTTTTCTGGGTATGAAATTTGTTGCAATTTGATCATCAAATTGTCACAAAAGTTGTAGTCCTCGGATAGAGCTTTCTAATGATGTATCATGTGTGTCAAACGGAGATAGTATGCCAAAGTTACGTCCCTGGGAAGTTGAAACACCAATTTACCCAAACGGGGCCCATAGTTTTGGCGCTTCATCTCCTAGGGTTAGGTTTTTGGGATGTTGAGGATTCTCCATTGTTTATCAATAATAAATAGGCCCTCGAGCCTCATTGTAACTCAGTTCAGAGGCCTGTAGCCGCCACATCTCTTCTCAGAGATAGCTACCAGTGCCCTAGCTAGTTTTATTTCCATTCTGTCTGTAAGCAAATTTCAGTTCTTTGATATTAATGAAATGAAGTGTTATTTCCGCTGCATCTCTGTATTTATGGTTATGTGTTTATTCTGTTGCGTTCCTTCATAAATCCGGATCAGCTCCTTTCCTTATTCTTTTGCATAGCTATGGAATGATGCTTGGATCCAACAAGGCCAATGGGGCTAAGGATGGGAGCATGACAATGCTCAATCAAATTCATAAAGCATGGGATGAAGAGATGTATTGTGTGATGGAGCTTTTTCTTTATGGAAATAGCTACATTATTTTATGTATCTCATGTATTAATGATGATGTTGGACATTATATGGTTGTTAATTGGTACTTCATGATGTGAGGAGGACATCTAACCAAACATTTAGAAGTCATTCTATGTGCTTTTGAAAAACAACCATGGAACCAAACATACATGACACATTGCAGCAATGTAATATTCCTTTTTCGGGATTCTCAAGATTATATTTCAGAGATGGAATACAGAGGAATTTAATAGTTATTTCACCTCTAAAAATAGGGTGAGAACCAGAGGCTACCTGGCCAACTGTAGACTCTGCCTATAGAACTAGGAATAATCCCTTTCAGGAATCTCAACAAGGTCTTCAATGAAAACGTTGTATAAGAAAATATGAGCAAGAATAATGTAGATCGGGACTGGAATCCAATAATTTATTCTATATGTGACTTATATATAGAATTTAAGCTGAAAAAATCAGTTTAAGCACATTAAACAGATCTCCCAAAATCAAGACTAGCTAGAAATCAACCAAAGAGAAAGGTTGTTGCAACATGAAAACCCCAGCAACTAGAATTGCACAGTTTTGATTGAAACTCAGAGGGGGACAGCCAAATATCTGATAATTTAGATATATAACAGTAAATAAGATTTATATTTGAGCTTATTGCCTCTACAACAGATTACAAAGAGAACTAGGGCAAAATCCCTTTAGAAATTAGAGCTACAACTAGGAATAAACTACAGAAATACATAGACAGCGTTATTTTTCATATGGTTCAGATGTTGTACATTAAATTTCAGATCTCTGAAATATGTATGGATAAAAAATCAGATCTAATACAGATCTGGAAACTATAAGACTTTAAGAACAATATCCAATTGGAATTACATCAAAATATTGCATAATAAGTTGTATATCTGAATTACAAATTGCAATGCTGCAGAAAACCCAGAAATTTCTGAAGATAAATTTTATTGCTGAAAGAGATAAGATATATAGATACATGGATCAAAAACCCAATCCATGGATCACCAAGGGAAGGCAAGCCTAACACCAAGAGATCTTCCTCCAAACTGATAGCAACTGAAATAAGAAAGCCCTCTCACAAAATAATGCAGTATTGAGAAGAAACTACGTAGAGGGTGAAGGAGACTGAATAAACTAACTAAAATTGCAGATCAGATACAAAATATGGTGAGACTATCTCTTTTGAGGTTTAAGAACACACTCCAATAGAGAAAGCCTCTCAAAACAAGCTAGATCTAAGCAGATCTAGAAAACCACTTGCTACAAAAGATAGCAGCTGCAAAACCCTCAATGGGACAGCGCTGCTCATGAAAATAGAGCTTGGTCTCAAACCAGATAGTGGCTCACTTCAGAAAAGAACTCCTCCAATGATCCTAAAGGGAAGATATGAAACCCCTAAATAGGAATTCCAATCACAATCCTCCACTAAACAACAGAGAATGGTATTTCTCTAAGCAGAAAAATACTTCAGAAATATGATCTATCAACAACCTCTTCATGTGTCTTCTCCTCCTTTTTATAACATGAGAAAGCTCTTGAAAAACCTAAACCCCTTTTATGAGTTATCCCTCTTCACATTAGAGGCTCCCTTCTAGAACTGCAAGATGCAATTAACCTAGACAGCGCAGTTGATTTGGTCAAGGTGGACCCAATCTTTGGCTCAAACCTCTTTCACACCTGCAAGTGATTATTTACATAGCCTTGATTTGTCTTTGTTCACATGGGAATTGATTTATTCACACCTTTTAGGAGTTTTAAATTTCCTCCTTTATTCATTTATTCATAAAACATAAAATAAATCAAAATTTAATGTTTCCTCTTAGCTAAGGCTAAGTAGGAACATTACAATCCTCCCCTCCAAAATGTTGCTTGTCCTCAAGCAACTGACAGGTTAAGAGTTGTAGTTATTCTCCTTCTCCATTTATGGAACCATCAAGAATCAAGCTCTCATCATGGATTAAGTGCTCACCAAGGCAATACATCATAAACTTCTCCTCCAATGCTAACATGATAGGTGCATAGTCTGCCCCTTTAGGAGTGTAAAACTCAACAGAAATGAACATGGGTGAAGCAATGTCATATATAAAGCATGTATCATGAAGTACAGGATAAAGTTCCATCCCATGTGGTACATGTACACTACTTGATTTTTTCCCATAAATTCCCATAAACAATACCAATATGTCATCTATGTATGGAAGCAAAATCACATATAGGAAAACCGAGATTTGCACTTGAGGAGGTGGGTCACAATCCCACTTAAGGTACTAGCACAGTGCCCTCCTTGTTTTGAGTAGATATAAGTGTGGTAGGTGGTACTCCCACCACATCTTTTTTGCATGGATCACTTTGACATGGCTGAAAGTGAAGCCCTCATTAGGTGCCTTTGGGAAGCACCCATCATGATAGATAATCTCCCTTTGCACCTCAAGGGAGTGGCTAGCTTTGGAATTTTTATTGGCCTCATCAATGCCATGAGATCTGCATGTAATATTACTCCTTGTAGGAGCCATGGCATGCATACATATGGTAAGAGAATGTGCCAAATTAGAAAAATAAACATACTCCATAAGATCAGATCCCTTATCATTCAAGTCTCCCATACACATAGAGTTAGGCATGGGCTTTTCTCCTCTTTTGAGAGAAGAAAGAGATGGCTGAAATGTCTCCTGCATAGGATCCCTTGGCTGCCCCATCTCCACATAACTAATTCACTCTTGTAATTGCTGATGTAGTTCCTCCCAATCATAAGGCTGATGTAGTTCTTCCTCCATACCCTCCCAATCAAAACTCTTTAAGATTAGGGAGTAGATTTTTTCTGACTGCATGTAGCTGGAAAGGAACTCTTTGTGTGTTCTTTGTAGTATCTCTTGCTTAAGCTTGGAGTCTTGAGACAAGAATACTTTACCAAGATGATAGATGACCCCTTCATGGACCAAATAGCCTCCTCCTTGCTTCATGCCATCTAAGATCATCCCGGTGTGCAGATATTTGGAGTACTCCACAAGGAGTTGAGACCTCCAATATGGATGTACACTTCTCAACAAAGATAGCACTATTGATGCATCTATGGTGGTGCTTACCTTGTTTCTACTTGTTTCTTTGGCACTATGCATGCCAAAAAAATTTGTGGGAAGGCTGATCCTCTCCTTTGCTTCCTCCCACAGCGTTGTGACTCTCTTCTCCATTGTTTTAGCACTTGGTGAAGCTTCCCCCACAGAATCTAATGACACCCCAAGTGGCTTGCCATGATGTAGGAATGTTCCTTGCAACATTCTCATAAACATGAGAGAAGGAACTGTGAGGTCCGTGCCCCCACTTTGCAATTCCATCTTTGTTGTGTGGGTGGAAATATCAAGTGAAGGGTAGGTGTGCATGCCTTGAATGGTTTGTTGTTTCCCACTCTTCAAATCCACCCATTCCATCTACAAGGCCTTCCAATCAGTGGTGAATTTTCCCAAATTAATCAACCACTAGACACCCAAGATGATGTTGGTTTCTGGTATATCCACTACAAAGAAATGGTCCTCCAAGGTGTAGGTTCCCATAGTCACATAAAGTGATGGAACATACTGCATGCACTGCATAGTTCTATCTCTCGGAACCAAAATAGAGAACCCATCAAAAGTATAAGTAGGGATCCCTCTCCTCTGCACAAAATGAGCATCAATAAAGTTGTGGGTTGCCCCACTGTCAATCAGAATAGATACTCTTTAGTTCATAACTGAAACTTGCACTCTAAGAGTCAAATACTTGGGAAATCCTCTCAAAGAAGCAAGAGTCCCACTGGTTGGAGAAAATTATCCTTATTCTTCTCTGGATGATGATGGGTCCTCCTCCTCATCATCACCAGCACTGTGACCTCTCCTAGGCCCATCATTTCCCTCTTCCTCCTCACAATCAGAGAAGACTTCAATATAGTGTGCTCTTCTAGCATCACATCTATGTCTTGGTACCCATGGCTCTTAACAAGTGAAAAATAATTTATTTTTCCTCAACTCCCTCTAGAGATCATTGTCAAGAAGCTTCTTCAATGAGCTCTCCTTGGGTGGAGCAGTTTTCCCCTCCTTTCCCTTGGAAGAATGAGTGGCTTTGCTTGTGAAGGTTTCCTTTGCCCTTGGTAAGGCATCTTGGAGATATCTAGTTCTTTCAATGGAATCATGCAGAGTGATGGGCTTGGTAGACTTAACCAACCCATGCAAAGGTTCTTCCAGGCCATCAATGAACATATAAACTCTCCTTGATACTGAAAGATCAGGAACCATTACAGACAACATCAGAAATTTAGAGATGTAGGCCTCAGCATCTCCTGTCTATTTAAGCTTTGCCAAGCTTATGAAAGGGGCCTCCGGATCTTTCCGATCAAATCTCTCCACTATTCTCCTAGTGAACTCAACATAAGTGGACACATTTATGTGCCCCAATGTAGAAATTCCATGAAACCACCAATTTTGGGCTTCTCCCTCAAAATGCAGCGCAACAATCTTGATGGCTTCTGCTTCAAGCACCTTATTCAGCTGGAAATATATGTCCAACTTCTCCACCCATGCTTTAGCAGAACAAGAGGGTGATCCATCGAACTTAGGCAAGAAGAACCTGCCCATATTGTGGTGCCTCCCGTGAAGGAACCCTCCATCTCTATATTGCTGCCATGGCCTCCTCCGGTCCTTGAGATGGCAGAAGTCTTGAAAGCTCAAGTTATCCTTGAACCTTTTACTTTATGAATCATATTCTACAAAGTAGCCTTCCAAAGAGGTTGGCTCTTGTAGCCCTTCATTCTCTACATCCAAGAAGGTTGGCATTGTAGAGCGTTGTGAGATCTGTGGGACTTGTGGCAAGCTCACAGGTTGACCAGTCCCAAACTGAGACATTTCAGAACATTCTCCTTGATGGAATCTCCCAAGGGACTCCTTCATTATATCTATCCTCATCTCCTTTATCTCCTTGGATAGATCTTGCATAGATTCCAAGAGAGTTTTTGAAAGCTCCTCCGCCTCTTTATCTTTATCTTTCACCAATTCAGGGGCTTTCCCCTTGTCTTGACCCTTATCAAGGTCAACATTAGTATAGTCATACTTTCTATGAATTCTATTATGGTATCTCCTCTCCCTCTCAGAAAGAGGATCTTCATCTTCGGAATGCAGCATGACTGAGGCTCCAATTCTAGCACAGGTTGTGCCAAGAGTGGAGCTCCGATACCACTGTAATATTCCTTTCTTGGGATTCTCAAGATTCTATTTTAGAGATGGACTACAGAGGCATTTACTGGTTATGTCACCTATAAAAAGAGGGTGAGAACCAAAGGCTACCTATCCAATTTTAGACTCTGCCTAAAGAACTAGGAATAATCCCTTTCAGGAATCTCAACAAGGTCTTCAATGAAAATGTTGTATAAGTAAATATGAGCAAGAATAATGTAGATCAGGGCTGGGATCCCCTCATTTATGCTGTATGTGACTTATATATAGAATTTCAGCTGAAAAAAATTAGTTTAAGCACATTAAACAGATCTCCCAAAATCAAGACTAGCTAGAAATCAGCCAAAGAGAAAGGTTGTTGCAACATGAAAACCCCAGAAACTAGAATTGTGCAGTTTTGACTGAAACTCGGAGGAGGATAGCCAAAGATCTGATACTTTAGAGATATAAACTGCAAAAATACATAGACATCGTTATTTTTCAGATGGTTCAGCTGCTGTACATTAAATTTCAGATCTCTGACATATGTATGGATAAAAAATAAGATCTAATACAGATATGGAAACTATAAGACTTTAAGAACAAGATCCAATTGGAATTACATCAAAATATTGCATAATAAGCTATAGATATGAATTAAAAATTGCAGTGCTGTAGAAAACCTAGAAATTTATGAAGATAACTTTTATTGCTGAAATAGATCATATCTATAGAGACATGGATCAGCAACCCAATCCATGGATCACCAAGGGAAGGCAAGCCTAACACCAAGAGATCTTCCTACAAACTGAGAGCAACTGAAATAATAAAGCCCTCTCACAAAATAACACAGTATTGAGAAGAAATTGTGCAGAGGGTGAAGGAGACTGAATAAACTAACTGAAATTGCAGATTAGATACAAAATATGGTGAGACTATATTTTTGGAGGCTGAAGAACACACTCCAACAGAGAATGCCTCTCAAAACAAGCTAGATCTAAGCAGATCTAGAACACCACTTGCTACAAAAGATAGCAATTGCAAAACCCTCAATGGGACAGCGCTGCTCATGAAAATAGAGCTTGGTCTCAAACCAGATAGTGGCTCACTTCAGCAAAGAACTCCTCCAATGATCCTCAAGGGAAGAGATGAAACCCCTAAACAGGAATTCCAATAACAATCCTCCACTAAACAGCAGAGAATGGTATTTGTCTAAGCAGACAAATACTTCAGAAATATGATCTATCAACAACCTCTTCATGTGTCTTCTCCTCCCTTTTATAACATGAGAAAGCTCTTGAAAACCCTAAACCCCTTTGATGAGTTAGCCCTCTTCACATTAGAGGCTCCCTTCTAGAACTGCACAGTCCCTTTTGGAGATGCAATGAACCTAGACAGTGCAGTTGATTTGGTCAAGGTGGACCCAATCTTTGGCTCAAACCTCTTTCACACCTACAGGTGATTATTTACATAGACCTGATTTGTCTTTGTTCACATGGGCATTGATTTATTCAGACTTTTTAGGAGTTTTACATGTCCTCCTTTATTCATTTATTCATAAAACATAAAATAAATCAAAATCGAATGTTTCCTCTTAGTTAAGGCTAAGTAGGAAAATTACAAGAAAATGGAGGGAGCCTTCCTTATGTGGATGTTATTTGGAGGGGAATAGATGGCCTTGCATCTATTGTTGGAGTTGCTTGAGGGCAAGCAACATTTTTCTGAGGAGGACTGTAATATTCCCAAATTTTCACCTGATATTTGGAATATTAGAGTTCTTAATTTTCTTAATGAATTAAGTTAATAAAAGGGTGGAGGGACCCATAATCCTCAATATGAATAAATATCCACTTTATTTGTGTGAATGTGGATTAATTATGTCTAGGCCTGCATAATAAGGTGGTTGAGAAAATACTAATGTGAATGGAATTGGAGAACCTGTCTCATTAATGAGATAGATCATGGAGGTTAACACAGTCAACTAAGATCTTGAAGGGATCAAACAGAAGGATGATTCAATCAAATAAGATCTTGAAGATGTCAAAGACCATGGGACATTCATGATAAAGTGATGGAGGACATTGTGAAAACAAGGCACACTTGATGGAAGGTGTACATTGCAGCTAGACATGATGATTGATTTGGTCAAACAACGTAGTCGAACATGGAGGATCTTGTCCACATGTGACAGCGTAGTCTAGATTAGGGCCAAGGCTTGGGAAGGCTCAAACATTATATAAAGGAGATGAAGGCTAGAAGGGAGGCATGCTGGTTATTCTTGATGTAAAGATCTTTTTAGATCTGGAATTGTCATGTGACATTCCACTGCTTTCTTGGGCTGTTTAGCAGAGATTGCAGGTGTTGTTTAGCACAGGGTGTTCCCTAGCGGGAATCCCACCTCTTTCTTAGAGTAGCTCTAGAAAGAGTATTGTACTTTATTTTACATCAGGCTTACGTGCCACATCCCTTTCTCTACTTTCTGTAGAACATTCATATTCAGAAATTGCATATTTCTGAAGATCAGTTTGGAAGGTAGAAGTTGTCTTTAGTACTTTAGCTGGAGAACTGGTGAGGGTTTATTCCCATCACCTTGGGCTTATAGATCAGCATTCCCAGAGCTTCATTACAGATCTGGCATCAGGCCAAAATTTATTGACCTCCCAGCATCACTACTTCCTTCGGGAATTACACAGTCCATCTTGCAGATCAAAAGGGAGGAAGGAAGTTACTAGTATTTCAACTAGCAATCCTATGAGGGATCATCCCCTCAAATTTCCATCAGTCTGAACATCAAGCTAGATTTTATTTCAGCATTTTTTAGCAGGAATAACACCTCTCTTTCCCTTACATCACAGATTCTAGTGGCAGCTGTGTTGCAGCAGCTGAAATCATCATTGGAGGATTGAGAAGCTAGAGCTAGAGATTCTAGCTCATAGATCTGAAGAAGGGATCAACCCTTAAAACATAGATCTGATCTGATAACATATTGCAGCCATATATTTGTTAGATCTAGCTCCAGATATTTATTTCCCAGCAGATCAAGGATCAAACCCTAGGGAGGTGATTTTCCAAAGTTTTAGATTTGGAAAATCCTTTCTGGGTTATCTTGGGAATCCATCACATTGGCCAAATATTTAATCTTGGCATCATATGAGCTTCATATTTGAGTAGATCTGCATTTTATTTTTCAGCCTGCAACTATATGTTCATATTCTACTTAAGGGACAGCGCATTATTTGCTTCAGTGCCTCTCTAGTTACGTTGTACCTGTTGTAGCTTGTTTGTAGGGTGATTCTAGACCATCTCTTTGGCTAGATCTCCTCAGATTTTGTACATTGTGTAACTAAATCTTCTCCAATATGATAAAATGGCTCAGCTTCTCTGTAAATTCTGATGTTGTCTTAAGATTTCTTGTTTACTTAGTTTCAGTCCTTATATTGTGTTTAAGTATTGCTGCAATCTCCCATTTGGGATATTACAATGGGCATCGAATACATCAACGACTGACCACCAACACTCTTCACAATCGCCATAAGTGAAGGGTGCTTTCCTGACAGAAACGAAGTGCTCATTAAATAAGGTCCCCCAAATGAACCCAGGCCTATAAAGAACCAGTTCCACATTTGGGGAAAACCTAACCTATAAATAATTTTACTTCAGTTAAATATAACGTCATCAACCGCCAATTAATCCACCCCACAGGTTGGATAGCGCATTGGGATCATTGATTCAAAAAAATGAACAACTTTAACCAACTTATATTCAATTAGTTACCTCAAAACCACCAAAAATTGTCTTCACCAAACAAAAATCCAGAAGAAACCTAGATCATTTAAGGTAAGACCCAATTCAATGAACCGAAGCTCATTAACACATAACACATCTGAACGACTATGAATCCTCACGAATACAAGCAATCATAGACCAAAAAAATACCTAAAAAGCCATCGTCAAAATGAATTCCTAAAACCCACACAATCTCAGAGAGCCCTAAAATGGCTCTAATTCCTGCTAGCGAACATGAAAAATAAAAGCTAAAAATGCATTAAAATTCAAAAATCAACTTACCTTCAATAGCCCTACTCCAAAAATTAGCAATCACAGGCCTGGTGAAGCAATCTCGGCGCCACCATGAGCACCACGAGGTAACCTATTCTTCTAACCACACTGAATGAAGAATTAATGAATTAAATCTAGAGGTATAAGGGGTGACTCCACGAGGGGTAAGGGCTCACAATACGTCAAAATAAACTGAGAAACCTCAGCAATTTCCAGTTTTCCTGTCATGGAACTTCGACTAGTAAAGAACCAAAATAATTAAAAACTAAAAACAGTCATTTCCGGAGGCTATCCACTCAATTCAGAAATTTGCATGCATAATGCCCACTAGATTCATCCAAGATCCTAGAGGACTCAAGTCCTCGCCACTCCCATGTGACGTAATAGAACGAGCATGGATTTGACATCGTAAAGTAGATCAAACATCAAAACAAAGTCCACTGGTCCACTCACAATGAAATATGCAAGAAATCATCCCTGCACACCAAGGCTTTCACCATGGCTAGTGAGTGTAAAAAACTTTATGTAAATAACTTGAAATATAATGTTCTCCACCCTATGATTTTTTTCCACAGAAAAAATCGAACCATCTATTATCATATAAAGGTTACATAGAATATGCATTTCATTTCCATTTCTCACTTTGTGGGCAGAGAAAACACAGTTAGACTGTTTGTAAATTCTTTCCAGTCATTCACCAAAGCAGTCCCGTCAAAAAAGGCTTCTAAAGAAAAGTTCCTGTCCTTTCCCATTCTCCCGACTCCCTTAAAAGAGAAACAACCAAAACAGAGAATGAAGAAAGAGAAAATATCATCATTCTTTTTATATTTAAAGCGTTTCCAGGTAGTAAACACTTCCCTGACATATTAGAGACATATGAAAGTTAAAAAATGGACAAGAGCCCAGGCCTCCTTAGAAAGGAAAACAACACTGAGTCCCGTCAAGAAGTTTGGTATAAAGTCTAATGGAGAAAGTGAAGCAACAATATACAGGAAAAAGAACAAAAGTAAAAAGAACTGAGTCTTCTCGGACATTAAGCAAAAACTGGGGGAGCAATTGGCCTTGCCACCCCATCAATAACCTCTTCTACTGTCCATCCGCCCAGAGCCTGTTCAATGCCATCTTTAGATATGTGATTTGCCTCAGAGTTCCGCTCCCTGTAAATATGGAAAATAGACAGCTCAGTAAAAAAGCTTTTAAGATGAATAATCTCATTAAGCAAAGGAATTAAAATGTAGTTTCTGCATTGTTGCGTTCCATTGATCCACTTTAATGTATTCAAAGAATCACCAAAAATCTGAGCCTCTCGCACATTACAGAAGGACAGCCAGCAAAGAAGAAAATGAAAGGCTTTAAGTTCAGCAAAATTGTTTGTTCCTGAGCCAAGGCCAATGGAAGCTCTTAGGAGTTTCCCAGATGGAAAAAAGATCACCAGGCCAGCTCCACATCTCCTGTTTAAATCTCAGGCCCCATCAAAATATGCCTAAGGTATAGATCCCCTGATTACCTCCCTTTGAATAGGTTTGGTTTGTTGAGCGTTGGGTGGGATTGGGATATTTTTGAAAATGGAAACCCCTTCAGCTGCAAGTTTTCCAATAGGGAAGGGAGTATCTCTGAAAATCAAATGATTCCTAGCGATCCAGGTTCCCCAAGCAACCAAGAGTGGCAGATTTCAGACTTTGTCATTTGGAGCTTCCTTCCACCATTTTTTCTAGGCTTCAGAGAGCACATGACCTTCCCACCTCTGGGGGATATTTTTCAGCCTCAGCATTTCATTCCAAAGACTAATCATATAAGGGCAGAAGAGAAAAACATGTTGCACCGATTCCTCACTGTTTTTACACAAAATGCACCACCCAGGACCAATTTTTCCTCTTCTCTGAAGGAAGTCCCAAGTGGGGACTTTCTTCTTAAGGATACACCAAAAAAACAATCTAGTCTTTGCTGGTACTTTTAGCTTCCACAAAGGTTTAGACCACCAGCTAGGTTCCTCCCACCCATTCTGGATCATCAACCAATCATACCCCAATTTTGGAGTGTAGATACCAATCTGAGAATGCACCCACCTCAGCTCATCCATCTTATCGATAATTTGAATGTGGGAGTTCAGTAGGCCAGCTTGAAAATTTTCCCATTCCTCGTGCCATCTTCCTTGCAGGTAGAGAGCATTCCCGGATACCCATTCTTTTCTCCAGATTGTGGAGCTTTCGGCGTCAGGAACTTGATTAAGGAAAAACAACCCCCTATTGTTGAGATTCTCAATCAAGTCTCTCGACAGCTCAAAAGAATCCGAACAACCCACCCAAGGATCTATGCCTATTCTAACCAAACTCCCATCTCCAACGTTCCAGGCCAAACCTTGTTCAATGATTTTTACAGCTGCCACTAAAGCCTTCCACACCACTGATGAGTTCTTAGATGATTTTTTAGGCAATCTAAGCCAGACCAAAGTTGGCATTGGGTCTATATATTTCCTCCTAGTTACCGGAGTCCAAAGATTCTCTGAAGTAATAAGTCTCCATGCTGATTTAGCAGCTAGAGACCTAGAAAAAGGGACCAAATCCTTTATACCCCATCCACCCAAACATTTTGGTCTGACTATTTTTTCCCATGCAACCCAAGGGATTACATGTTTCGATTTTGAGCTCGTCCATAAGAATCTGCTACAGATCTGGTTGATCTTCCTCAGAATAATTTTTGAAACCCAAATGAGGCTGGCCCAATAAACCAGAATTTCCATCACCACCGCTTTGATTAATACTAGCCTGCCTGCCCTCGACAACCATTTAAAGCTCTAGTGTTTCATCCTATTTTTTATTTTTTCCAAAAGCCAAGACCAATCCTGAATCCGATAATTGTGTGGTTTTAGGAAGAAGCCAAGATACTTAAACAAGTCTTGTAAGGGTTTAGCTTCAAAGAGAAGGACTTCTTTAACTCTGTCCACTTCCCCCCTAGAGAGCCCCGCAGTGGTTATGGAAGATTTTTGTTCATTAATGCTCAGCATAGTGGCTTTCAGAAAAAGGTCTAGAATCCTCTTTAAACACCGACAGTCTTCCAAGCTCCCGTTGCTGAAAATAAGGATGTCATCGACAAAGAGGAGATGGGTTACCCACAGGTTGAGCGCTACTTCGATCCCCTTGAGTTCCCCTTGTCTCTTGGCCTCTTGAATCATTAAACTGATGCCCTCCACTGCCAGTAGAAACAAAAGGGGAGAGAGGGGGCACCCTTGATGCAAGCCTCTTTGCGGATTGAAAAAATCATATGCTACATCTTTGATGAGAACTGCAATCGATGTAGAAGTGACACACCCCATAACCCATCTTACGAACTCAAATCTGAAAACAAGGTGCATCAGAAGGAGCCTAAGGTACAGCCAACTGATCCTGTCATGAGCCTTTGAGAGATCAATTTTAACAATAGCTCCTTTTTTTTTACTCTTTTTGAGACTATGAAGAGCTTCTTGGGCAACCCCCACTGCTTCATGGATCTTCCTACCATCCAGGAAACCAAACTGTTCAGCAGAAATGTTCTTTCAGAGAAAAGGTTTCAACCTGGAGGCAATGATTTTAGCAATAATCTTATATAAGAAAGTACACAGCAAAATAGGATGAAAATCATTAAAGGAAGAAGGGTGGTCCAACTTAGGAATAAGGGTAAGGAAAGTAGCGTTTAAGGGCTGATAGACAGAGCCTGAAACCCTATACTCTTCAACAACTGCAACCAACTCATCTCCAAGTGAATCAAAAAAATGAAGAAATAATTCAACCGTCCAACCATCCGGCCCAGGATTTTTTTCTTTCTGCATCGACTTCAAGATAGCTTCCACCTCCTCTTTTGATACCGGGGCCATGAGGCTGTCATTTCCCTCCTCATCAATGAAGCGAGGAAATAATTGAGCTACCCGAATGACTTCTGCAATTGTAGCTTCTTCCGGGGCTCTGAAAAGGGCTTTGAAATGGGCCACTCCAAGGGAGGCTAGATCTTCAAAGGACTGTGCCATTTCCCCATTAGCTTTCAGCGTTTCCCATAATGTATTTAGGTTTTTCCTTCCCTTAGCGTAATTCTGAAAGAACCTTGTGTTTTCGTCCTTGCTTGGAGCCAAATAGCTCTACTTTTTAAGCGCCATATTTCCTCTTTTACCTGGAGAAATTTCTTTCTTGCAGCTTCCAGTTCCTGAATTCTATTCCTAGATTCGAGATTAGCATAGCCTTCTCCTTCAGGACCTTCCAAGAGGTATAGTTTAGCATTAATGGACCTCATCTCTTCCTCTTCCTTCAAGGATTTTTGGGTAATCCAATCCTTAGTTGCATCCTTCAATCTTTTAAGATTGTTCATGAACATCTGACTCCTGCTTAGCCCTTCTCCATTTTCAAGCCCATCCCTTCTCCATGTAGCATGAAATAAGGCGATGAAGGGATCATCATTTAACCAAGAAGAGTTGAACTTAAAAGGAGACCCAGGTTTTTTGAGGGCACCTTTTGCCTCCAACAGGATAGGGAGATGATTAGACAATCCCCCCTTCCCCACCTAGTGCCTGAAAATAGACAACTTATCCACCAAGTCTTCACTTAGCAGAAATCAATCCAATTTTTTCCCCACCCAGTCCTCCCCCACTCTTCTATTCCTCCAGGTAGGCCGAGGCTTAAGTAAAGAGGCATCTACCAAGTGAGAGGAGGCAATCCTGGAAAGAAATAATTCAGTCAAAGGATCAGCTTAGGTAGAGGCTCCCCAAGATTCTGAGACCCCCAGAGAGAAATTGAGATCCCCTCCTATGATAAGATTAGGATGGGAGAGACAATATTTCAGAAAAAAAGGGGTCTAGAAAATCTCCCTCTCCTGACAAGGCCCGTACACATTTAGGAGGAGAAGAGGGAGACATAACTCCTTTGAATATAATTCCACCGCCAACGAATTTTCAAAACCCCAAGACAATATTTCTCTTATATTTCCAGATTTATACCCCATGACCACACCCCTAGAACGGCCATTGGCATCAAGAGCATGGAAGAGCCAACCAAGAAACAGTTTTGACAGAAACCCTATCACATCCTCTCCTTTACCAAGGGTCTCCTGGAGCATTAAAATATCCGGATTGTAAACTCTTACCAGTTCCCTCAAGCCTAGTTTTTTGGGCTGACTAGCTAACCCCCTAAAGTTGTAGGAAAGGAATATCATTTTAGAACATCATAGGGTGGCTTTTTTTCTCTAAGAACCCCATACAAAAGCTTCTGCTTGCCATCTGCTACATCTAACTTCGCCTTAAGCTGAGCCTTTGAGATATCGGATTTCCTACCCCTCAGCTTCCTAGGTCTGATAGGAACAGGATCCAACTCCAATCCTCCAAAAACACTTCCTTTCCCAGATCGAATAGCCAGAGGTCTCAGGTTATAGGGAGGAGCCTCAGGGGGGAGAGGGGGCGCCTTGGGAGGGCTAGGGACCAAAGGATCAATAGGGTCATGGGGAGAGGATACAGAGGCAAAGGGAACAAATACGACCAAACTGTAAATAGGAGATTGATTTAAGTTTAAGTTTAAAAGCTCCATTTGGATCTGCCTGGAGGGACCAGGCTTGGAAGAGACCAAAGCAGAAATTGAAACTGAAATACTAAGAGATGGGGGAGAAGATAAAAGCATACCCGCCTATGGAGCCCCTGTTGTCTCTACGGTTGTGGGAGCGAGAGAGGTCGACAAAGCAGGTATCTTCTCGGAGATAGGAGATGAGACTGCCATCTGAGCCTGATCAAGAGGCACCACATACTCTTGGGCTGTCCCAGAAACCTCCTCCACTAGGGTCTGTTCAACCCCCTTTACTGATTCTGAAAACAGAGTGACAACCGGTTTACTTGCAACCTTATACTAGCTTCTTCTGCGCCCATACCCCAGTGGGCATTCGTTTGCCAAATGGCCATATTTATGGCATCTGTGACAGTGAAATGGAAAATTTTCATAGTCCAGCGTTTGAAGAAATTCAAGGTCCCTGTATTTTAGAGCCATCGCATCCACCAACCCTTCTCTGGGATTAAGACTAACAAGTATCCTTGCCACACTAAGGTCGTCAATTTGAAGGAAAGACCTGTCAGCTTCCAAAAATTTCCCCAGAGTATTCCCAATAGAAATGAAAAGAGATTTAGTCTAGAACTGCATGGCGAGCCCTGGAAATTTTACCCAGACAGGAGATTCCTCCATCTTCTCAGTTTGGGCATCAAATAGGGGGGTCCATCTTCGGAAGAGAATAGGACGCTTGCCAAAGCACCAATTCCTTTGAATAACCCAATCCACATGATCCTTATGCTCGAACCTCAAACTAAACCAACCTCTGTCCAACACTTTAATCTTCACCAGTTTCCCAGGAGCATTTCCCCATTCTGACTGAACCCAATCCAAGATATAGGCAGCTGAGTATTTTCTTCTGTGAACTCTACCAACCAGAATAGTCTCGGATGCTTCCATGACTTCGTCTACACCAATGTCCACTCCGAGAACACAGCTAGGGCGAACCTCTTTATTCTTGATGGGTTTCTGCTTCTTTCTTTTTCCCCCCACTGCCTCCTTCTGGACTTCTCCCCCATCCAACTCCTAGGCTGACTAGGCATCTACTTCTCCAGCCTCAGGCGAATCTTGTTGCCTTACTTCAGAATCTTTAGAGGCCCTGTTTTCTGATTCCCTAACCGAAACTTCTCTTCCAATCAGACCAGAAGTTGGATCTGGTCCAAAACCTTGTTCGACCTCCACCGGCTGACCCTCTCCTTCAACAGGCAGAGAATTACTCCGAGGCCTCTTGATCACGGACCGTAACGAAAAAACCCGAGTCTGACCATCCTGAGCACCCCCCTGAGTCTGAGTCAAGCCCGCCGCTGATGGATTATGAGCAGGGAGAGCAGGGTTTGGAATCAAGCCCTGACTCACAGCTAGATTTCCCTTTCCAAAACCCTTGCTCCTAGCAACAGCCCCACGGGCGTCTAGACTTCTAAGACTTGCCACACCAGAAACATTAAGCCCTTTCTGACCATATAACCCAGAGCTAGCTACAAGATCTTCTAAACCACCAGTAAGAGCAGGAAACAACGAAATACCTGGCCTCGAAGAAGGATTTTTGGCTCTGAGGCCGTGAAACAGAGAACCGCCTCCCTCTCCGCCGCTAAGGATGCTACCACGGCCCGATCCCGCAGCACTAACTACCTTCCCAACCCCTCCCCGCAGGTTTTGGCGTAGCTCTTCACACAGAGAACCCCTGCCGGAGAGAAGACCAGTTCCTTCTTCCTTGCTAAAGAGGGAAACTTTCATAGCCGATTTCAGGAAAAAATGGTTAAGGTTCTGAGTAGAGACTTCATGGCCCCAAACAGTAAGCAAATCTTCTGGTGTCGGCTCAATGTCCACGTAATCCTTCTCAAACCCCATCGCTGCGACTTAAAAAAACCCTAAACCCGACACTGCAACAGCTAGAAAACCGCGGTTGTTCAGTAAAAGCCAAATTCCGTCGTGAGGGAGAAGCGAAGTGAAAAACCTTATCCCTCATCCTGCCGCTAGTTAAAAACCTAATTGGCCTTCCGGCCTCGTGACGTCTTCCCCGTGGCCCAAGAAGGGCAAGCCAGGTCTATGCAGAAATTTGACATTGAAGGTACGCCTATCACATCAGGCATCCACCTAGTCGCCATGGCCTGAGGCAAGGCTCACCTGCAAACCCTAAGGGTTTCAACCATGCACATTTTTTCAAAAATCCATATGAGCAAGTGTTATGTGAAATGAGTTCTCATTTTTGGGCCGTTCTCCACCCTATGATGATCTAACGGTGGGAATTGTTTTAATCGTCTAATACATCATATCAATGGCCGAATACAGTACACGTGGTACAAAAAGAAGTTGTTTTCAAAGAAAAACGCCTTACAACATAATTATAAAATATTTATATAAATTAAATGATTCTTAAATGTGACAGAAAGACTCCCATTCACATAAATGTAATGATACATCAAAAAATAAAACAATAAATAAAATCAAACTATTTATATCAATTAAATTATTCTTAAATTTGATGGAAAGACTCCTATTCACGTAAATGTAATGATGCATCAAAAAATTAAACAATGACTAAAATCAAACGAACTAAACAAACTTAGATAAGAATAAAAAAAACAAAAAAGCGAACAAACATAAATACGAATATCCACACTAAAGGCATGATCAATTCATTCATATTCATGGTGATTGATAAACAATTTTCAAATAAAATTTCCAAATGAGATGATTCATATATAACTTCAAAATTTAATAAATCATTTGAAAAACTCAAATAACTTTATATGATTATGATAGAATACATAAGAAATGGGTTTTAGGATGTCAAATGTATTAAATATTTTTCAATTTATTTCTATCTCATCATGTTAAATTACTTATGTTTTCACTAGTTTTATTTTTTTTAATAAAAAATTATTTTTTTCACTATAATATTTTCATAATTATTATTTATTTTTGTTTTCAAATTACAAATATAATTTTCTGATTTTTGTTTCTATTATATAATATTCAATTACAAATAATTAATATTTTCATATATTTCAACTAATTAAAAATTTATTATTATTTTCGTTAGATAGGATTGGATTCTCCACACTCACAATGTTGAATTACAAATAACAAAATACCTTAATTTACCAATCAATAAAATCTAGATTGATCAGATTCTAAATCTTCAACACTAAAGTGAATTTAGTATTTTTACTTTAATTTAGTTACATTTAAACTAGGCGGAAGGGTAGCCTTGTTATTATTGAATATTAAATTAAATTAAATTATGTTTAAGATCAATAATTATATATCTAGCGATTATTGAATTTATGTCTTTTATATTAAAAAATTAGCTTAAAAACTATGAATAAGGATTAAATTTATGAATCCCCCGATGGCGGTGTCATTTCAGAAGGACATTTGGAGGCATCTCGGACAATGGAGCCAGGTGGGCCTCCACGCACCACATGCTTGTCTTAATGGTTCTCCTCACACACTCAGGTTTAATGGAGCATTGATACCTAGACTGAACTCCCCGCACAAGCATAATATCCAAATTTATGGGTCATATTTTGGTTATTTGGAGTTGTTGGGTGATGGTGAGAGAGATTTGGGTGAGATCACCCTGTGTATTGGTGTTTGGGCTCAAGCCAAAGCTTGGGGCATCTGTGCAGGATGAGGTATGTAACCATGGGTGTGTGTGGAGATGGATTTGGTTCTATGCATGGCCGTGGGATCCTAGAACAGATCTCCCTATTGCGAGCAGAGTCAAGTCTGGTTCAAGGCTCAAACTCTTCGTGGTGGGGGGTGAAATTATTTAGATGAGTGTGTGGTTACATTTCTAGTGAATTTATGCGGCGTTGGTCTTGAATCTTGTGGGAGAGGCTGACGAGTGCTGCTGGTTTCAGTTCGGGTGGAACTCGGAGGACCCGACATCCTTGTGGGTGTCTCCCTGCAACAAAATTTACAATGAAATTGACAGAGCGGTTCCAGTGTGCAGGTCTGCCCCTAGTGGTCTTGAGAATTCCGACGACCTGGGTCTGGTAAGCAGTGTTTGTGTGCAAAATTATAGTTTGAATTCAATAGTGGTTTCTTGCCTTAGAAGAGAGGCTCCGCTCAGCTTCGGGGTAGCCTGGGGTGGTGGTTCTGGTTGCATGTCTTGATAGCGAGGTCAAGCAAGAAGGGGAGGATTAGGTCATCGCATGGAGGAGAGACTATTGTTTGGGGATCCTAGCTCTGACTCTGTGTCAACAGAGAGCCAAGAATCAGTGGCGGCCATGGTTGTATCCCCAGCCCAATCCTCGAGCCAAGTGGAAGCCTTGCTCACCTTGTAGTTGATACCGTCCCAATTGCAACACATACTGCTCAATTTGGACACTATGCGGGAATAGCGTTATGAGGAAAGGAATGGAATTGTCACATATATAAACGACCTATATCACATGCAGAACAAGACTCTGGGCACTCTGGAGAGTCTTTGGTGATCCAATGACCACCTCTGAGCTCTTCAAATTCAAGTGGAGCACATTTATTATCACATTCATGGTCGATTAGACCTTTTTGTTGCACCTCATGTATTTCCTTCTAATCCTCCTCCATGATGTATTCTTCGGAAACTCATCTTTTTGCCATTTTTGTGCTGGCAATAAACACAGACACTGCTTGTCTTGACTCCCTTCCAGGATTCATTTTATGTAGAGATCTACTCATGTGTTCTCTAAAGCCTGTGATGCTTAGTTGTCCTAAAGACTTGATGTATCTTGATGTATCTTTTAGCATGATAATATAATGAAACTTTTTTGACCGATAAAAAAAACGATTAAATTTATGAATATGTAATTATGTTGCATATTTATTCCTTTATATTGAGAATTTGTTTATATTAAAAAATTTGATAACCCCTCCATAATTAGACAAGACTACTTTTAAAATCAATATAATTTTTTTTTTTAGATGTGGCCAAATGTAAACAATTATTTATTTTTCATTAATGTAGTATAATATAAGATAAAACCTATATGTATGTATATATATTTTTAATATAACATTATATTTATTTATTTTTTATAATTAATTTTATTTTTTTAATATTAAACTCATTGTAAAGTATTTGGTTGTTGTTAATGAAAATATTTGAAAATTATGTCTAATTAATAGATCAAATGGTTATTTTTCTGGGCATTCATTATTTCTAATACTTTTACCAAAATTTAATAAATATTTTTTAGAATTATAAGTTTAAGTTGTTTAATCTATAGATTTCTAGTGCTCCATGGTTTTCGAAAATGTTAGATCTATTTATGTATTCAAAAAATTACAATATCGCTCGAAAATTTTATTTCTAAATTATGATGAAAGTGGTCATTTTGTTTCTTAATTAACTTACACATTTTTTATAACATTAAAGAGTAGAAGGATTATATTAATCCATTCTCATACGTGGAAAAAAACCAAGAGAAATATTGGTTGAGTACAATTCCATCTATGGGTAGCAGAATTTGCATATTGTTCATCCAAGCCCAATTATTTTCCAAAATTTAAAAGACCCACATATCTATTTGATTACCGTTATATACCCTATAGAACTGATTCAAAAGAAAATTACATTTATATTTTGTCATCAAAAAACAAAAACACAAGGGGTTGCCTACTCCTCCATTGCAACTAGACAATTGGGAGAAATTCCTGTAGTTTCTTCATCAGAATGAGAGATATTTTCTTCCAGTTTGATTTGGAGGTCCTCAATTTGCATTCACAAAGCATCAATTTCATCCTTAAGTTGATGATTCTTCATGTTCTTTTCAATCTTCCTCTCTTTTATTTCATAGGCCTCCTTCTGTTGTTGATGTATGAATCTTTGCATAACCACCAACCCCTCCCTATGTTCGACATGTTCTTTGACACATAGACCACAATTTGGGGGGAACCTCCCTTGTTCCTTCCCCGAGCGCCCCAACATTCTGCCTAAACGAGGGCGAAGGTTGGCCCAGGAACCTAAACCGAGATCCCCTCATTGGTATGACTCATTGAATCCATGTAAACAACTGATGCACATTGATATAATGGATTACCAAAACAAAAGTGATAAACACAGAGCCCAACGAAGACCCCACATAAAGGATAATTGCAGAGCCTCTTAATTGACTACCTCTTAACTACTATACCACAATTAACCCCCTTTGCAGATACAAGCTCCCACTCCTGAGGGTGGCTTACCTATGATCCCACTACCCTTAAAAACCCTTGGATACCCTAACTTCCCAGACCCCGCCATAGGTTTCTAGAGCTAATTACCACCAGGATTGAGACAGACTCCCTCGTTTGGTAGAAGATCAAATCGTTATGCATCCTTATATAGAATTTTCCGAGCCTTAGCAAAATGCAGAAGTGTGGGATTGTGCTCTTACCTCTTGCATCCCAATGATCCTCCATAATGCTCCTGATTTTTTAAAAGACTTTCGGCTTGTCCAAATTCATTGTACCTCGTGCGAATTTTCTGCACCAACCGTAATGGATTAAATTCCAATCTCATTCAGATGGAATTCAAATGTTTTCATCTTGAATGCGCCTTCTATGAATTCATAGCTGAGATGTGAGCGAATGAGATCCCACACTTAAGAATACTCCAGATCCAAGTGTTACAAATAACTGAGGACATCGGGCACACGACTTAAGAATTTTCACGTTACATTGAGGAGAGCCTCCATGAGGCAGGGAGAGGGGGAATGTGATGACATGGTAGATGTGATAGGGGTGGTGAGGATAGGAGGGAGGGTGAAGAGGGGATTTCAACTTAGGTTTCCAAGGTGGCCTAGAGAGGAGGGTGATGTGGTAGGTGGGGGGGAGGGGGGGGGGAGAGGGTGGAAGAGGGGGAGGCGGGGGAGGGGGGGAGGATGAAGTGTTAGGAGTGAAGCAAGATGGGGATTACATTGGGGAGACATTAGGGAGCCATGAGGGGGATGACGAGACTTATAAAACCCATGCTTACCCTATTTTTCATCTTATTATTTTGATTTTTAATGTAATATAGAAAATTAACTATCAAGTTTTAGATTTTCATATAAAATATTATGGGATAGGAAAATTTCCTACTATAACATTCACCTTGTTGATTTTTTCTTTCATCTTGTAGTAATGGTTGGATTACTTGTCAGCTTCCTAATTTTGACCTCTTAGGATATCAAAAAAATTTAACTATCCAAAGTGAGGTATCATTCCTTAGGCTCTCTTAAGGATTTGATTCAATTTATTGTTATGAGTTGTTGAGTTGTGGTTCATATGATTTATGATCAAAAGGGAGTCGATTAGGATAATCATATCCATGATTCCTTTTTTCTGAGCCAAGGTGAGACCGAGAAACAATCCATAAGCCTCATCTTGATTATTTGTCTTCTTTCCCGATCCCCAGGTGTATTTATCTTTTATGATTCCTTCAAGATTAATGAGAATCCCTCCCCCTCTTTCCACCCCATACACATAATTTTTTATATAATAAAAATTATATATATATATATATATATATATATATATAATAAAATCAATATTTAATTTTAAATTTACATTTATATTTTAAATCTATATATATATATATATATATATAGATATATATAATCAATATTTAATTTTAAATTTACATTTATATTTACTTTTTATTAAACAGAAAAGAATAGATAAAAACCAATCTTAATGATAAAACCCAATTTTGGATTTACAACTCGAAAGTTTAAACTTGCATCAAAGCTAATGCAAAATTTGAATATGTATCAGAAGACCGCCTAAATTTTAAAAATAAATTAAAATACAAACCATGTTTTAAAAAATAAATTAAAATAAAAACCATGTTTTAAAAAATACAATTATGATGATTTGAAATTGTGATTTTTTATTTAAACCATATATGATATTAAAATAAAATATATGGTTAACAATATATGTTTTTCCTGGGGTGGCAAGACGAGGAGGCATTCTCATAAATCCCAAAGGAAACATTGAAGATAGTTATGCTTGGAGTCTAGGCAGGAGAATAAAAAATCAAGCAGAGGCCTATGGGTTTCTCCTTGGAATCTCTGGCCATCAATAAAGGCATGAAAGAGCTCCAAATCCTTGGAGATTCCATGATAATAATAAATCATATGAGGAATAATACCCCAAATCACAACACTATTCTTAATCAATTGATAAAAAGAGCCCATGGAATGACCCCTCTCTTTGACAAAGTAGCTTTCTGCCATATTCTCAGAGGAAACAACAAGGAGGCTGATAAACAAGCCAACCTGGATTGCAGGATCAAAGAATAAGCAACTATTGTGAATGGCATTGAAAAAAACCTATGTATACCATAAACATGCCTAAGAAACCTAAATTGGTGATATTCTCTGACCAATTCGATGGGAATAAGACTTGAAATTTAGAAATTTGTGGGGTGGAAGGATTCCTATTAATCCCATATCGACCTCATTCTTCGGACCCCACCCCCCGCGCTTTTCTTTCACACCCCTCTCTTCTTCCCCCCACCCTTGGTGGCTTGGTCCATTCCCCCTTTATATCACACTTTGCTACATTTTTTACTCCCAATATTCCCCCTCCCTCACCCCTCTCTCGCTTATCTCCCCCCGCCCTTCCCTCCTCCTTCCCCTTATCCCTCCGGGTATGTATGGATTTCACATCCTCCCGCCCTCTACTATACGGCCACGTCTCAACAGGCCTCCTGATTTAATTATAACCCTCAGTCTAATCAGAATTTACTTCCCTCTACTCACTCTAATCATTCATGGCATGCCATATAATGCGATCATGCCACAACGTGGTGTCATGCACCATGATTGCCCTCCACTTAGTACTTGCAGCTTTTCCAACATGTGTATATAGAGATTCAGCTTCAACCTCACTTGCAGACGCCAAAAAATTTGTACTAGGATCATGGGTGTGTTGGTGGATTTGGTGCACAAGTGTACCAATCCACACTTACTTGAGAGGAGTGGTCATTGCCTCTTAAGTTTATGGTCACAGGCAGATAAAAAAAAGAGTTAGCAGGTTAGTGAACATGCCATAAAACAAAACACAATAGATGATGATATAGTATGCATATGTAGAGAGAAAACATGACTTAACTAAAAAAAAAAAAACACAAAATCTCATATAGAGTCAAACAACACAATAATACTAATGGTGGCGTCTATGTCCCCTCTTATTGTGTGTTATTAGGAAAAAGAGATAGTATGTTTACATACTTGCCAAAGGGCCCTTAGAAATATGGAAGTTCTAAGACCTGATGCAAGGACATTATTTACCTCCTAGCTTCCTGGTGTAAGGTATCTCTCTCTACTCCAAAGGATTGGAGTTGTCGGATGGCCAACAATTGAATCCCCTCTCTACTTCTGCTTCGGATTACACGTTGCTGGATTTCTCCAAAGAAATTTTGGCCAACATAATAATGTGCTCTCCCTTTTTTCATCTATTGGTGGCCTTTTATAGATTAATTCAAACTCTTCTTCCCTCTCTTGGTACATTGATGGATGGTGACCCAAGAGAGGGAAGGAGAATTTGAATTAATCTATAAAAGACCACCAAGAGATGAAAAAAATTGATGGATTGTGACCCAAGAGAGGGGGTTGATTCCATTGTGTTCCACATGATTCCATTGTGTGCTCCCTTGAGGTCCCAAGGAGGCTTATGCGGCTGTCCTTGCGCAGCCTCAAGTGTGGGATCAATTTCCTGGAGTGTGCCTTGTGGTCCTGGAAAGTGACTTCTGCCACTCTCAGGTCCGGGCGGCTTTTTGAGGGAAATTCATGGAAAGGCGTGCCTATAAAAAAAAATGCGTGCGAAGGCGCATTCTGCTAGTGTCTTGAGTGTGAAATTTTATTTTTCTTCTGGACCTTAGATATTTTTAAAAAATTTCAGATTCTCTAATGTGCCTCAACCCTATAAATCCTTCTGCCTGACATTTAATAATGTCATATTTGCTTGTCCAAATTTCCAGTGATAACAATGGGAATGGTGAGTTCATGGGGTATACATTTACTCCTCAGGCTCCAAAAGCTATAGGTTGAGAATGGGAAGAAGCTGGAGATGGATTTACGAGAAGAAGAGAAGGGCAGGGGAATTATGGATCAACATTGGGATGCAAGAAGGTATGGTTGTTGTTCTACTTACGGCGGTGTATTGTAGGAGGTTATAAAAGGAATAACGGTATATTCAGAAGAATGAATCTTCTGAATAAGGTGGCTAAATATTCCTCAGCTCTATTCTTATGGTTGTGGTTGGTTTTTAAGCACAGTGGCGAACTCTACCTATCTAGAGTGTTGGTGTGTCTTTTGTTCTGCTAGGGGTGATCTGGTGGATCACTATTTTTCTTGGTGGGCTCTGGGTTCAGTCGGTCAGGATGATAAATATGGGGAATTTTGCCTTGAAGGTCTTGTAAATTGCCTATTTTCTAGGTTTTTGGTTGTCTGCAAGGTTCTGAGTATTGGCTTGTGTGTGTATTTGGTCTGCTACTGGTCGTTTGGGCCCGTCGGGTGTCGTGAGTTTTTTTTCCATCTTGTGTCTGTTAGGATACCCAAGGAAGATCTCGTGTCTATCAATATGAGTGGGCAAGGAAGCTCTGTCACTGAGATTAATTGTTCGATTTCTTGGGGTCTCTAAAGACCCAAGTCGGGGAGTGCTAGTGCAAATTGGGCTCAGGGAAGTGGTAAGAGTAAGATCAATTGTGAATTATGTGCTCTGGAACATGGTGAATTCAGGAATGGTATAGCTATTATGCAAATATGTGTGAATCAACACCATAAGTATGCTATTGATATGGAAGAGTGTTAGGTGTGGAAAATAGAGTGAATTCAAAGGTTGGAGGATGAGGTCGAAGCCCTCAGGCAGGAGATTGATGGGCTAAAGATCAAGCTAGCTAAAATTTGTAAGAAGGAGGATGAGGATCCAAAGTCCTTGGACCTCAAAAATCCATCCCTAATGGAGGAATATGCACCTCTTCTTCTTATACTAATTTTTTGTTATATGTCGAAACATACATGTATATACTTGTTACTTCAGTTCTGTAATGTATTTAGCAGTAGGCAGATAGTGATAAACTTTGACTGTGGAATGGATGACAAAAAAAGTCGAATAAGAGTTGGCCTCAATGTATCATTTTCAGCCAGGGAAAGATCAAGAATTTTGATGTAAAAATATCACATTTTGCACGCGAGTGAGCATTTTTTAATATATAAAATATATATACACTTTATGGTTAAAAATAATAATATATATTTTTCCGATAGGTAAATGGTGAATAAAAATGATAGTTACATGGTTACTGTCCTCACATATTTTAGGCATAGGATAAATGATTAATAATTTAATTTTTTATTTTATAATTCATTAATAAAAATGAAAGTTATATGATGATTATATATGAGAACATAGGGGTGCAATGGAAGTTGTTATTGCAGATGTTTGGTTGCATGTTGTGAAGTTGGTTTGTAGGTTGTGGATGGTGGAATTTATCATGGGATGGGGGTGTATGAGTTTTTTTTCAACTACATCTAATCAGGATGAGGGTGGCGACTAGGCTATCCTCTCGATTACACTAAGACTAATAACTGAGGGAATTACACTCGGAGGATGGGGTGGCTCGAATGGTGAATCCATGCCTGTGTGCATCCTCAACTGGGATCATACCATAAGGCTTTATGAGCATGGAGGGATATTTTGGGGTTGGAATAAATCTTATATTATTCCAACCAAGACCAAGATGTGGTGTGATTGCTCCTTTTTATGGTGTATGTGTTCTATTTTTGGATGGGTTGTTGGTGGAAAAATTTTATAGAAATGTCAGTCTTTGTGCATTTTTTTGTTATTAATAATTCCCTTTTGGGTTGAGTGGGGCTTGTCAATTTTTTGGAGGGTTTAAGGGCTTAGCCTGAGTGAATTGCACAAAGAAATTCTCTTAGCAAGCCACGGCGATCCATTTTGGCATTGGTAGTGTGGTTTGAATGCAAGTTGTGGAGAGGGTGGAAATTTCCATTTCAGTTCTCTTGGTCCTTAGTCTTGGTGTGTCTGTGTCTAATATTTTTAGTATTATGTGGTATCAGTGTCCAATTTTTATGCTTTTTATTCATTTGCGACTTTATAAAGTCAAAGGTTTCATGTGACATTTATGCTTGAGACTTTGGCTCCTAATTCACACCCTTGGGGTGCTCTTAGCCTCTCAGATAGGCTTTCAATAATAGGTCTAGCTTCAGTGAGGCTCTCTTGGATCCTTACCAAAAATATCTCTAGGTTGAAGTGTGTTATGTTTTTTTATGTGGTGGTAGTTGATGGGCCCTAGTATTACTCCAAGAGTGCTAAAAATCCCACGAGTTCCTCAACTTTAATAATCAACCCGGGGTTCATACAGACTTAGAGGTGACAATGCTATATGCACAGTAGGTTAGGTTCTACTCATGCCACTCTCATTCATGAAATCTGATCAAGGTGCTCAGAGACCATTTCTCCAACTTAACTATAGTGAAATATTTCTGATGAAAGCACAATTGAAAATTGATTCTAAATATGAAAGTGAAAATGCCATTTGTTCAACTTGTAGATGCTAATTAACATTACATAAAGGAGAAATGGCTAATATACTTGCATAAGTAAAGTTAATCTATCTTTCATAATTAATCAAATCAATAACATGTTTCCATGTATCACTAATCTACTTCACATTTGCTTGAAAATTAAAATTCTAACTTGCATCATGCTTGTGAATGAAAAACACTAATTATACTATGTTTTACAGTGAGGAAAATAGGTGGTTGGATTGGTCTATGAGCTTATCTTGATCATCAAATCACAATTTGGGGTAATTATTCATACTAACTATGCTAAGGTTAAAGTGGGGAGTAAAACAGATGGAGAAAGATGGTGCTATAGGTGTTGCTACAAGAGGTCATGTATTTCTACAGGAGGACCAATATTTCTACAAGAGGGGTTCCAAGATCCTTTTTAGGGTGGAGATGGTGTCTTTAGGGTATGAAGATATGGTTGAAGGTATAATGGAATGGATTAAGGTTGGGAAAGCCTTCTATCCAAGCCTAGGACCTCTCAGAGGTTTTTCTTGCACCAAGATGAATGCCCACAGTGTCCTTAATTGCCTAAAATAAGTGACTATGGATACAAATTTTTGGGAGTAGAATTGAAGGGTTGAAAGAGAAAATGTATAAGTCCAAGTGGAGATGAAAGAGGTGCCCTCCCCTGTATATAAACACAACCTTGCAACTAGCCAAAAGCATGAATCAATTAATCATTAGAACAATGATATAAAATGTGATGGAAAATATGAGTTAAATTTGAATAGCATCTATTCTATGCAACAACACTATTCTGATCACTGAACTAACTCTTAATTTGAAGAAACTAAATATGAAGAAAGACAACTAACATCAATATATTTCTAAGAAATCATAAACAAATTTTTTTGGACTACGCTTGTATACCTTTCCAACCATTCTCCCACAAGAGAGGTGACAGGGAAGCATGCAATCACATGTTTTTATAGCTCAACATATATTGCAATAAAATAATGACATAAAAGGCTTTAAACTAAGAAAAATACAGAAATAACAAATATGGAATAAAGCCTCTGGGTTGCGCCCAAACCCAAGGGTTTCAACCCTCTAAAACTAGCTTAGATGCAGTTTAATAACCAACTTCTAATTATCAGAAAATAGTATACTCATACATCACATGAAAGTTAACAATGATAATGTCAAGCCCTTGGCTCAATTTCTACTCCTAGCTGAATCAAAAATTCGAATGCTAATGAGATTTTCAACTCATTTAATTATACAAAAAGTTAGCTGGTAGAAACTCCCTTGAAAATATGACTGATTCCCTCCTTGGTCTCAAAAAAATGTGGATATGGTCCTCCTTGAGCTCCACTTTCACTTGGATTTACTCTTTTTTCAATGAATTTGAACTTGTGATTGAGAAATTTTTTAGCTCAAGCTGATTTAAGGATATAATGAGGTGGAAAAACTCCTTATATTCTCTCCTGGTTGTCTCCCAGAGCCCTTGCATAGTAAAAGCCTAAAAAGTGCTTTTTTTTGCTGCAACTAACCCACATTAGGCTACATACTATGACAAACACATTTTACTCTTCTTACTAAGCATATTATAACCAAAAATGCGAATTAATGTGAGAAAATGATATTTTTAAGGCTAGAGGATATCATAATTATCTTCAAGATATACCTATTCATGGGACTTATCATCACCCCCCTGTTGAAGGTGTTTATCATCCTCTTAAGAAACTTATTCATCCATGTGCATCTCATTCATGGCCTCGGTGGCCTCGGACATCTCAAGGAATGTTGGATGGTGTGCCTTTTGGTGGATAAAAACATGCATTTGTATCTATCTTTGTCCATGCCTTGTACTCCTCTACTTGGTTTCTTCCTTCTTGTAATCCTAACAACAAGGGTGGGATGAGCTTGAGTCCTATCCCAGTGGTAAGGTAGGATTTACCTCATCCCAGTGATAAGCCACCTCATCCCAGTGGTAAGGTAGTATTTACCTTCTTACTATGTTCTTATATTCTACAGGTTTCTCTTTCAAAATGAATATTTTTTTCCTAAATATGACACTCACTGCTTTGTCTTCTTTTCTCCATCGAATTCCCAAAGGTAAGGTGGTCTCTCAGTTGATTATTTCAGGGATTAAAGAGATGGAAAATCCTCTAACAAGAGTGGTGGAACTATATTCTCCTTTAGAATGCAATGCTATGAAAAATTCATGAGTGATAGCATCATCATACCCTTTCAATAATTTAAAGAAACCCAACCATTGATGTATTCTAAACATGTTCATTACAAGAGGGTGTTAGTGAATCCTCTTATGTGGGTTCTCTTCTATTAAACCCTCCTTGTGTTTCTTCTACTGCCCTTTCTTCATGTTACTTAGGTGTGGAATTAAAGTTTCAAGGTAATCTCAGTTGCAGAAACAATGTTAAACTTCCTTCTTATCAGAGATGGAGAAGGATGCTAGAATTTGTATAAAACTAACCCTTTTTATTTTTCTCCTATATTTCCTTCACACACAATAATTTATATTGCACAATTGTATAGGAAAGGCTATCAACTTTACACACAATTCTCATGCAAGTGGATGTAAAACAAGGACGTAGGATATCACTTGCTTATTTTTAAAATAGCTCTATACATGCATGAGGGTTTCAAGACAATTTCGGGTCACTCTGGCTCCCTTTCACCCATCAATTCTTTGTGTACCTCCTTCTCGACCCTCCTGTAGCATTTCAGACCTTCCTGTAGCACGTGCAGATAGGGTTCGAAAATTCTCAGGGGCACCCTACGTGGTCTGATAGCAATAAATTGTCCTTCCTCTAACTTATTTTTTCGAAATTATCAATGTTGTGAAAATTAAGTCGAGCCCAATACATAGTATTCCCTTTGTGGTAAAGGCTCGGAACACTTTGGTGACATGGCAAATACATGATGTTCCTTTTTTGTACCATTTTCCCCACTCCATGCAATCATTTCCCCTCTCCTCTTGCTAATCACCCCACTCCTCGTGAGCACCACCTCACTTTGAGTTGACATATCCACATTGCATGGGTGACTAGTATAAACTTAATTTTACTAGCCGAGGGTGGCCAAGTTCACTGGCCACCTCCAACCTATTAAAACACCTTTCTTGACCATTAATACATTTTAGCATTTTATGCATAAGGAAGAGTTGAGGGTTGGCATATCTGAGCCTACCTATGGATCTAATTTTTAGAGATGGTTGCATGCTGGAGTTGGTCCTCATAAAATCATGATCTCTGAGCGAGTTGATTATTTTTCTTATTTATGTGCATGTCTTCATAACTTGATGATATCCCGACTGATAAATTTGTTGTGTGTGCAGGTTCCCTCCTTATGTCGAAGCTACTGCTACTGGTGGATTTCATTCCTAAGGATGATGTGTCCCCTCTATGTTGCATACATGGCTCCATGATGCTTTCTGTGGGTGAAAAAAAATTTCTAGGGAGTTTTGTTGTGACTGCACAGGCTACTACTGGGGGTGTTTCCTTCTAATAGCAATCATTTAATCCTTCGTTCATGACTCCATATTGCATGTAAGTGTTGAGTGAGAGTGATTAAATTCACGAGGAAATGATTACGATCATGATGAAGTGGTCTAGGTGTTAGAGGAATAGAAAACATTGATTTATATTTTTTTTAGATGCATGAAAAAGTGGAAATTTTGAGAAATTTTTTGGCTAAGTGGAGTGGATGAGGGATGGATTTGAAATTAGAGGACCCCTCTTAATATTTCCTAGAGAAAACAGAGCCTTCTGGTCTCTTTTTCCCATTGGATCCACCTCGTGTAGCATTACAAGACCTCCTATAGCCATTACAGGTCCCTACTATAGCATCACAACGAGGAGGAAAAATTGGAGTCTCGTGTTGATTGGATGGTGGAGAGAGGTGGGTCTGAGAGTGGAGAGTGTGGAAATCAAATGCATGGATGGAAATATGGAGGGAGACTTGTAGATTCTTCCCTGTAGCCATTATTATTCCAACTTTGTGGAGTACTGCAAAATAAAAATGTTAATAGAAATGGTCCAAGAACTCCCTCCTCGTGCTTCTCTTTTTCTCTTTTGTTTTATTTTGTTTTTTGTTTTGAGACAAGCAGGTTACCTCTGTAGATGTTTTCAACCTGCATTCATGCCCTAGGAACCTTAGAGGATTTTTTAACTTGGGGATATTTTATTTCTCTTTTCTCTTTTTTTTTGTTGCTCCTGAGCTACCTCATAGAGGTTTTCAACTTAGGATTGGGCCTCAGATGCCTCATGGAGGTTTTCATCTAGGCACTCTTCTTATTTTTTCTCCTTTTTTTGTTTACATTTTAGAATTATGGTGGACTAAAGGCTATGAGCCTCTCAATCACATTTAACTCTCTGCTGACTAAACTGACAAACTCTTCCTTAGACAGAGGTTTCTTGTACAATTTCAGGTTGTGACCATTGACAAGTAATGGAATTCCTTCCTCATTAATGGTTATGATTTGGATAGACCCATTATTATGATACCTCTTTACTAGATAGGGACCCAACCATATTTTCATCAACTTCCCCCTTGAAATCCTTGAATCTGGAATCATACAATAGGGCCCAATCTCCTTCTTGTAAAGTCCTTTCTATGATGTGCTTGTCATGCAAAATCTTACTTTGCAGTTGGATTACCTCAGTGTGTAGGAGAGATTTAATTTTTAATTCATCTAGACCATTGAGCTGGAGAAACCTTTCATGTTCTGCTAAATTGAGATACAAGTCTAACTGAGCTTCCACATTCAAGGTGTTTTACTCAAATTCAATAGAAAATAGGTCCTTTTCCCCATAGACGAGCTCAATTGGAGTGAATCTGGTGGTCATATTCCAAGTGGTGTTGTAGGCCCAATCCAAGTGACTGGGGCACTCTTCCTGACAATCTTGATTTTCCCCTTAGAGTATAGGTTAGGAGGGAACCTCCTATCATCCAAATAGTTGGATATATCAACAAAACAAAGAGAAAGCATCGAAATGGAAAAGAGATTTTCATCTAGAAGTTGATCATCTATCATTTCTTCCTTTTTTGCAGGAAAGCTTAGTTTTGAAAAGAAATCTGCAACCACATTTTCTTTCCTTGGTTTATCAACAATATTTAAATCAAATTGCTACAATAATAACAACCATATAATTCTCCTAGAATTAACATCAATTTTATTCATTAATTACTTAATGGTTGCATGATCAATGTGAACCAAAGTTTGATAACCAGTGATATAATTCCTAAATTTGTTCAAAGAACGCACCAGAAACAAGTGTTCCTTTTTGGTTTCTACTTACCTTTAGGTAGCCCCTACATCTTTTTCTGAGGCATCTACGTGTATGTAGAAAGGTAATTCCCAGTTTGGACCCCTAAGGATAGGTGCAATGGTCAAATTTTCTATTAGTACTTCAAAAAATTATTGATATTTGTTTGTCCAACAAAAATATGAATCTTTAATTGATAGTCCAAACAATGGTGAAGCCAGTTTACTAAAATATTTAATGAAACTTCTATAATACCCATCCAATCCAAGGAAACTCCTGACATATATTTGTTTTTTAGGGGCAAGGACCCTTTTGATGATGGAAATATTTTTTGGTTCAACCTGTATCCCTTCCCTAGATATAGAATGGCCAAGGAAAATCCTTGTATTAATAAAAAACTCACATTTATCAGGGCTCAGTGAGAGATTCATTTCAATCTCTCACTTAGAACTATAAGGGGTGAAATCATCCATGTAAATCTCAACAGATTCATGAACAAGTTCAGTAAATACACTTATAACTACACTTTTAAAAGTAGCAGGGGCATTGCACAGACTTAATGGAAGAAATCTATACGAAAAGGCACCCAAAGGACATGTAAATGTGGTCTTGTATTGGTCTTCAGGGCTGATATGAATCTGGTGGTATCCACTAAATCCATCCAGGAAGAAGAAGAATTTATTTCATGCAAGGCCATCTAGGACTTGGTCAATGAATGGCAAAAGAAAATGGTCCTTATTTGTAGCCTTGTTGAGTTATCAGTAATCAACACATATTATCCACTTCCCATTCTTCTTGGGAACTAAAACAAGAGGTGACACTCACTCACTATATGAAATGGGGTATATGAACCATGCATCAAATAAATTTGTAATTATTATTTCACAATGTACTTAAGAGTTGGGTTCATACTTCTCTGGGGTTGGTGCACAGGCTTGAATTCCCCCTTTGATGTAAATATGATGAATACAAACTCGGGGATGCACACCTTTCATCTCCTTATAATCCTAAGAAAAAGCATCTAGGTATTGACTTAGTACATGGCACAAATTCTCTTCCTGTTTGGCCAAGAGAGAGGAATTGATATTTGGAGTTCTATATGGGCCAAACTGTAACATATTTTCATGTTCTAGGCTAAAGTCAGCAAAGCACAAGTCAGTCCCAAGACTACTCTCATATTATTTTAGTAATTCATCAACTCGTATGGGAGTGGGAGGCTAATTTTGTAAGATATGGCCAATAAGGTCATCTACATAAAGTTTCCCCCCTCCTATGACAATGTCAAGAGTGCATATTGGGTAGGGTGTTGTATGATATAATTCATCCTCTTCCTCATCCTCTAACCATATGGGTAAATCATGTTCAATATAACGTTGAGCAGGAGGATACAACACAAGTTTTTTTGATAAATGTCCATTCTTGATATTCATGTTCCCAACCCTACAACTAATGTAGGCATAAAAAATGGCCAACCAAGGCCTTCCTAAAATTATATGATAGCCATTAAACATGGTTTTGAGCTAGAGGACCAAGAAACCAGTAGGGTACTCCCAAGAGGTAATGGAGACCATGATATCCTCAATAATTCCTTCAGGAACTACTGTGGATCTATCTACAAGCTTCAACCACGCTTCAACACTGTGGTTGTATTTCTCAAAGCCTCTTGGAGACTGAGTTTCAACATGGTTTCACTATTCATCACATTGATTGCAACCCCAAGATCAATCAGGGTATTAGGGACCATAATTCCATCGATATGCACATCCACTACTTGGCCACTAGGGTCTAGGTACTTTGGGAGATCACCCTCCCAAGCATTAGATCATATATTTTTCCAACAAAATTAATGGTGGGGGTATATATTCTTCTTCCCCTGGGCCTTTTGAAATTTTTTTCCTTAATAATTTTGTTGTAGATGGGAACATCTTTAATGGCCTGGAGAAGGGGTATCTTGACACACAAATTCTTTAATTTTCCCAGAAGTTTAACCTCTTTTGGGGTGTGCTAATTAGGGTGGACAAAACTTTCAGGATAGGGGGGCACATTGACTTGAGGGAAAATATCCTACTTCTTTTCCTCATGCTCTTCAGGTGGATAAGGCGAGTGATTTTCTAGGAGAACCTTCCCATATCGAAGGTTGATCTATTGGATTTCCACAACATAAGCAGGCTATGATGTATCTCTATTGTAGACTTATTGTGCTTGATTTTTTTTGGGTTTATATTAGGTTGAGCAGTAATTTTAGGTTTCTTAGGTGGGGTAGGATGTGTTAGCTGTGTTTGAGGTTGGGGTGGAGGTAGTAAAGTAGGAGGATGGTTTTTTTGAGGCCTCCAACCTTGTGATGGGTTTCCCCATTGGGAATATTGGGGTGGATATGGATGAATAGGATGGCTGACATGTTGAGGAGGGTATGGAGGAGCATAAGCCCAAGGAGGATGTGTGGACCATGATGGATGAGTGAAGGGTACCAAGGCTTAAAAGGTGCATTCTAATTTGTATTGTAGTGAGGATAATGTGCACATTGAATTCCATGTTGATATGCCCAAGGTATTGGTGGCATCCTTTGTTTAATGAATCAAAATTGTTCTGAACCACTCTCTACTCCTCCCTGGTATACATATTTTAGGCCTAGAAAAGAGGGGAATTTTTCTATTGCATGATTCTCTTCACAAACTAGGAATACTTCTATGACATTTAGTGGGAATTCATTCCTAGAATGTCTTTTAGTACATTTAAGGAAGAAAATAGCTAGTGCCCTTTCTTCTTCCTCTTGATTTCTTTTTATTTGCATGGTATCCATTTACAATGCAAAGGTATGAAAATTTTCACTCTTGAAATCCTCCATCATGTTCCCTATCTCATTCTTAATGGATTTTGTGGAGGGAGAGGAACTGACCAAGCCTTTGCTAGACCAACCCTTTTTCCTAGCAGCCCTAGAGTGATTCTTGAAAATAATTTTGATGTCATCATAAGGTAATTGGTAGATATATCCTCCAGATAGCATGTTGAGTGTTTCCATTTTATCCTCCCTGATCCATTGGAGAAGACCTAGCTTAAGTGACTCAAGATCAAGGGTACAACTGGCCCTCCTATAATTGAGCGAAATAGTTCCTCATATTCCTCTAGGGATTCATAAGGTCTAAGAGACATCCTAAATATTTCCTCCTTTGTTTCTTCAGACCTATAATAGTCTTGGTACTTTTCATTGAAGGATTGTTACATTTGGGCCCGCGTAGTGATGATGACCCCAAGAAGACCCATAAACCAGTGTAAGGATGCATCTTTAAGGGAATAAGGGAACAACTTCAGCTTCTGCTTGTCAGAGGCATAGTCATAGGTCATACAAATTACAAAAAACTAAAACATGAAGGTGTCAAGATCCTCAGAGGCCAATCAATGGAAATGTGGAAGGGAATCAAAGCTTATATTCTTCATTTTATCCTCTCCAATAGTTTCTCTAATGGGTAAAATCTCATTGTTCCTATTTTTAGCCATGGTTTAGGTAGGTGAAGTGGGTTCGTATTCTTCCCCAATAGGTTCTTCAAAAACTTTAGGCTACTCACCTAGAGGTTCTTCTAACTCTCATGTAGTCAGAGAGGGAATTTCAAAGGCACCAAAGAAGAATGAAGGTTGGTTGCTTGAGGGTGTGGGGGTTTTTGGTAAAAAAATTCCTTGGTTATCCCTACTCCTACAATGCATGAAAGAAATTTTTTTTTTTTCACTTTTTCAAAGCAACAAGACTAAATGAAAAACATAAAAGCAATGCTTAAGTAGAAACAACACCTACTTAGAAACCTCCTAGGAAACGATGCAAAAAATTTATGGGCCCTGGTATTTCAACAAGACTGTTGCAACTCCTAGGGGCTCCTCATCTTAAATTATCAACCCGAAGTTCGTACAAACTTAGAGGTGATAGTGATATATGCACAATAGGTTAGGTTCTACTCATGTCACCCTCAGTCATGAAATCATATCAAGGTGTTCAGATACCATTCTTCCAACTTAACTATAGTGAAAGCTTGCTGATAAAAGCACAATTGAAAACTGATTCTAACTATGAAAGTGAAATTTCCATTTATTCAACTTGTAAATTCTATTGAACATTACATAAAATAGAAAGGGATAATCTACTTGTAGGAGTAAAGCTACTCTATCTTGCATAATTCATCAAATCAATAACCATTTTTCATGTATCATTAATCTACTTCACATTTGCTTGAAAATAAAAAAATCTAACTTGTAGCATGCTTGTGAATGAAAAACACTAATTTTACTTTGTTTTGCAGTGAGGAATAGAGGTGGTTGGAGTGTTTTAGGAGCTTCTCTTGATCATCAAATCACAATTTTGGGTAATTATTCACCCTAAATATGATAAAGTGAAGTGGGGAGTAAACCAGATGGAGAAAAATGGTGCTACATGCTTGTTATAGGTGTTGCTACAGGAAGTCTTGTATTTCTACAAGAGGGGTTCCAAGAGCATTTTTAGGATGGACATGATGCCTTGAGGGTATGAAGAGGTGGATGAAGGTAGGAGGGAGTGGATGAAGGTTGGGGAAGCCTCCTAACAAAGCTTAGAACCTCTCAAAGGTATGTCTTGCACCAAGATGAATTCCCACTGTGTCCTTAATTGCCTAAATAGAGTGACTATGGAGACATAGTTTTGGGAGCAGAATTGAAGGGTGGAAAGAGAAAATGGAGAAGTCCATAGTGATATGAAAGAGGTTCCCTCACCTGTAGATCAACACATCCCTACAGCTAGCCATATGCATGCATAATTTGATCATTAACACAATGATATAAATTATGATGGAAAATATGAGTTGAATTTGAATAACATCTATTTTTTGCCACAACACTATTCTAATCACTGAACTAACTCCTAAATTGTAGAAATTAAATATGAATAAGGAAAAATAACATCTATCTATTTCCAAGAAATCGTAAAAAAATGTTTTTGGACTAATATTGTAGATCTTTCTAACCATTATCCCAAAAGAGAGGTGATAGGGAAGCTTGCAATCACAGGTTTTTATAGCTCAATATTTACTACGATAAAATAAGGACATAAAATGCTTTAAACTAAGAGCAAGACAGAAATACCGAAGAAGGACTAAAGCATCTGGGTTGGGCCCAAACCAAAGGGTTTTAACCCTCTAAAACTAACTCAGATATAGTTTAATAACCGACTTCTCATTATCAAAAAATATTATTCTCATACATCACATGAAAGTTAACAATGACAATGTCAAGCCCTCAACTTAATTTATACTCCTAGATGAATAAAAAATTTGAATCCTAATGAGGCTTTCAACTCATTTATTTATTCAAAAAGGTAGCTGATAGAAATTCCCTTGAAAATAGGAGTGATTCCCTCCTTGATATCGAAAATTGTGGATATGGTCCTCCTTGAGCTTCATTTATACTTGGATTTACTTGGTTTTTAATGAATTCAAACTTGTGAGTGAGGATGTTTTTATATCAAGTCGATTTAGGGAGTTAAGGAGGTGGACAAACTCCCTAGATTCTCTCCTGGTTGTCTCCATCAATCCCCGACATAGTAAAAGCCTAAAAATGCTTATTTTTCATGAAATTAGCCCACATTAGAACACATACTATGACAAACACCTTTTACTCTTCTTACTAAGCATATTATAACAAAAAATGTGAATTAATGTGAGAAAATGATATTTTTAAGGTTGGAGGATAGCATAATGATATTCAAGATATACCTATTGATGGGACTTATTAGTAGGAATGAAAGACGGCACTTGGGACTCAATGGTGATGAGAAGGCCATTCCACCCATGAAGTTTGCAGTTAATTGGAGGGTCGGCGTGTTGAGTCATGTTATCACTCATTTTATCATGTTGATATAGGGTGGAAGAGCAAGGAGAGGAAGAGGATAATTGAGTCAGCATGGATTTCATGAGTAGCTAGACCCTGGCTAAGGCGACGTCATGGACCCCATCCCTACTTAGCCAAATGGAACCATAGGATGCCCCCTCCCATGGATGAGGTGGGTAATGTTTTGTGTCAAATTATTACTCAGTCGAACCAACACCATAGGACCTATCATGATGAACAGAATGATATTATTAACTTTACAAATAACCTCTAGTGCACCCAACAACAAATTCAAGATTGATTGGCCAGTCCGATGAGGGGTCAAAGGTGCATGAAAGAGAATATGGACTTGCTTGATAGCAGGATAGTTCATATGTAGAAGCACATCCATTATTACTTTAGGCTTTCCCCTTTTCCAGACTCAATACTGGAGCACCCCGCTCTGGTTAATTCCTATAATTTCTAATGGTAGTAAATTGCATTATGATCTTAGAGACCTTCTATGATGCAAGAGCATTAGAGCTTTCCAAATTCTTTAATTTTTTTGAAGAAAATATGAAAAATGGGATTCAATATTGTAAAATAATTTTAACTCCTTAATTGTAAATATTCTTAGTTTCTTTAATTATTATAGAATATTTTAGAAAATATATGGATAGGAGAGATTTTTTTCATAAAGAAAAAGAAACATTTCCTTGAAAAACATGAGATATTTATGTAATAAATCATGAGAGATTTAGTAAATAAAACATGAGAGCTTTAGGGAATAAATAAAGGAGTGATTTAGGGATCTAGGAAAATCTACTTTTCTTGTAAAGTTGTATTTAGTCAATGTAAGCCTAAGGAAAATCTAACGGCCAAATGAATGTGAAATCATACCATAGAGAGTGAATAGAGAGAAACAATGTTTTTGAGTATTTTCATGTACAAGTTTTGTTGAATGAAAGAGTTTTTGAGTAAAGATAGATGCATGTACATACTTTTATTAATGGAATGAAGTTTCATACTTTATGTGTATCAATTATCTACATGCAGACTGCCTAGAGAATTATGGTTTGTGTGTGAATTGAGAATTAATATGAAATTCAACATCTAAATGAGTGTGTTATTTGAACACAATTGAGCTAGTGAATGTTAGTTATATTGAGATTAATAAAATTTGTGCATATAATCCTTATTGTAAAATAGTCCATATGTGAGAGGAACTGTAGAACAAGTAAACAGGATTGATAGAACTCGTTTAGAGCAAAGTCGGTTAGAATTCTCATTTGGAATTACATCTAGATAAAGATGGAATTTGAGTAGAACCTATTGAGGTTCCAATTTATGTAGAAGTATATATGAGTCATAGTTGAGTTGTAGGAAAATTTGAATATTCCTGAATTAATTGGTATCATAGCTAGAAATATCTTGGTGGAAAGATTAGAGAATGACAGAGCTTTGAAAACTTACGGACGATAAGATTTAGTGAAATATGATAGGTGATGCTTTAGTTTTTTAATGAATTTGAGTAGGAGATGATATTTTTAGGTTGATCTCTTTGGAGGAGAGACTCAAAGATTGTAACATCAAAGGTTTGAGAAATCTAATTGAGGTAAATTGTTTTTTTTACAATTAATATTGATGATTAAGTTCCATGTAGAAATAACAATGGAGTATTTTGGAAGTAAATGTACTTGGATAAAATTAGAATGGATTTGGATTTGAAATAAATTTGGAGAAGAATGTTCTCTGGATGAGGAAGAACAATGAAGGACTGCAACAATAGAGCCCATAGAAGGACTCAAGTTTGCAACAACAATATGCATGTTCAAATAAGCTTGAACAAAGAGGTAAAATGGCCTTATTTTTTAAACTAATTTGTGAGGTAAATTATTGATTATAGTTAGTAGTGATGAGGATGATTACATCAGGAGGAATGTAACCAAGAACAAAGGAATTCCTTGAAAATTTGTGGCAAAGAACCTTTGCAAGTTCTAGTTGAGGTTAGAAGGAGGATGATAGGAGGATGTTCTCAGAATAAGTGAATATCTACAAAATCCTAAAAGGATTATAGAAGGTCAAGATGTTATAGAGGAGAGAACCAAGGATACCAAAAATTTGGGCTCAAAGATGGATTGGTGAGGTATTGTAACAGGTTAAGGAGTAACTTGTTATTGCAGAGGCTTAGATGTGGTCTACAAGTGGACAAGGTAAGTGCACAAAGGAAGTGGGAAGAAGACTATTGATAGTCATGTCATGAGTTCAGAGAGAAGCCACAATAGAAGAAAATAATATTCCAAAGAAAATGGTATAAAGAGAAGAATGAGTCAAGAGGAGGTCGACCGAGAAGTTCTCGAGATAAAAATACAATTGAATGTACTAATGGAACTACTACAGGAAGGTAAGGAAGGCCAAATATGTGGAAGGATTATGTTGAAGAAAGTAAAGTGGCACAAGCTGCAGGTGGAGATGAAGCACAAATTGTGTGCTTGGTTGAGGAGAGAAATCAAGGTAGCAGAAATGAAATTTCACTATTTTGAACCTAAACGAGGACTTATCCTTGGTGAAGATGAAGATGAAGAAGCTGATGAGATCCAAGGATCTCATGATTTTAAAACTAATGTTTTTTTTGTGGATGTAGGTCATGAAGTTGTAGATTATGGAGAGTTACCTCATGAAGGAAATATTGAAGAAATTCCAATTAATGGAATTATGGGTGCAATTATTATACCCAAGCAAGGATACATCCTTGGAGAGGAGGGTCGAGAGAATAAGGGACTTATTACAAGTCTCATGAAATATTTGGAGATTTTATATCAACATATGGAGATTCCGACAGAGGAATCTAATGAGGTTGAAGAGCCTAATGTTTTTAAATCTGACATTTTGTGTATGGTTTCAAGTTTTTTGTAGATGGCAAAGGAAAATCATCTAAAATTATCATGAAGGTGAAGGAAGAAAAATAAATTTCCTCTCAAGACATAGAAGGAAGACAAACTCATAATTTCATTTTGATAGAGGATGAGGTAGCATTGTCTCATGATGAAAACCATATATTAATTAACAAAGATATTATTGAAAGACAATTAAAGAAACCTGTTGTTACAGAGGAAAAAGAAGAATTGGATCATGGAGATAGTAAAAGGAAGCATAAAGAGGAAGATAAACATTCAGACTTAATGTTGATTTTGTTTGAAGAAGAGCAAAGAATGTTGGAAGAATGGTTGATCAATTCAAGGATTGATGGAGAATACTACATGAAAGTTGCAGGCATAAAAGGAGTGCTTAAGGCATCAGATGAAGGAAAGTGTAATAATTCTAAATATATAAAAGAAGAGAACATGCACCATCAACTAGTGAGGAGAAACAACAATAAAGTTCAAAAAAATAGGAGTAACAAATTGCAAAGTATGTGTCAGAGAGAGGACAAGCTGGACATAGAGATAGAACAAATGACTTATTTATAAAAAAGGTTATTGGATCCTATGGTGCATGTTCAACCTGCATAACTAAGGCTACTAAAATAATTTGTTTTAAATGACATCAATATGGGTGATGTTACAAGGTATGATTAGAAAAAATATTTGAAGAGAAGTTAATAGGAAGTTTTATATTCTTATGCATAAGACTATGCATCAAATGAAAGTTTACAACAAAAAATTTCAGCAGCCAAGAACAAATTAGATTATGTGATTAATAGGTTGTGAATGTTGATGAAGAGGATATCCAGGAGAAGGTACAATAAGAGGAGAAGGACAAACAATGAAAAATAAATTTTGACTATAAGTATTTGCATCAACAAAGCAAATGGATGAGAACGTCCTAAAAATTGGAAACTTTGAGAATTGAAGGTAATAGCAGTAGTAGGGAAGTAGCACAAAGGGATGAATGGGAAACTACGAAACAAGGTTTGGGATCCTAGAGGAATTGGGAATTAATGACAAATGAAAATAAGGTCATGAATTTTTTCTACCTTGGAGTCTGATGCAGGAGCATTAAAGATTTCAAAAGTCTTCAACATTTTTGAAGAAAATCTCCAAAAGGGGTTTAAATATTGTGAAGGAATTCTAGTTGCTTAATTGTAAATATTCTTAGTTTCTTTAATTATTGTAGAATAGTTTTAGAAAAGATATGGATAGGACAGATTTTTTCCATAAGGAAAAAGCAAAGTTTCCTTGAAAATCATGAGAGAATTATGGAATAAATCAAGAGATATTTAGTAAATAAATCATGAGAGATTTAGGGAATAAATCGAGTAATTTAGGGATCTAGGAAAATCCAATTTTCTTGTAAAGTTGTATTTAGTCAATGTAAGCCGAAGGGAAAATCTAATGAATAAATGAATGTGAAATCAGGCCATAGAGAGTGAATAGAGAGAAATAATGTATCTAAGTATTTGAATTTACAATATTTGTTGAATGAAGGAGTTTTTTTTAGCAAAGACAGATGCATGTACATACTTTGATTAATGTAATGAGGTTTCATACCGTCTATGTATGAATTATCTACATGCACGATTGCTTGAAGAATTCTGGTTTGTGTGTGAATCGATAATTGATATGAATTTCAATATCTAAATGAGTGTTATTTGAACATAATTGAGCTAGTCAATGTTTGTTATATTGAGATTAATAAGAATTGTGCATTTAATCCATATTGGAAAATAGTTCATATCTGAGAGAGTCTATAGAGGAAGTAAACGAGATTGAAAGAACTCGTTTAGAATATAGCTGGGTAGAATTCCCATTTGGAATTCTAGCTAGATCAAGATGGAATTTGAGTAGAACCTATTGAGATTCCAAATTCTATAGAAGACTCTATGAGTCAGAGCTGAGTTGCAGGAAATGTTGAATTTTCTTGCATTATTTTGGTATTATGTGTGCTTTAGGATTTCGTTATCTTGGTTATTTTGGTAGTTCACTATGTATTTGGGTGTGCATCTACTGGCCAGTAAGTTTAGTAAGATTGATGCCAATAGGATTTGAGATATGGAATGTAGAAATTATACAACATGCATGTATATCTTGGCTTCACCCAATCTAACAATGTACAAAAATTAAATACTGAATCACTTCTACAAATATTTTACGGAATTAAAAACACAATCGCTAATCACATGAACATGAAGAAGAATCAAATCACACACAACACAGATAATTTCCTGGGGAAAGCTTACAGCTAAAAACCCCATTATCTTTTATTGTATATTTATCATGGATCATGAAACAATTACATACAAAACTCTTCTAACAAGATCCCTCCAGCACTCAGCTAATTGTCTCACACTGTCATGAAAAAAATTGACCAACACATAGCCAATTCTCAGCCTCTAGACAACCTGCCTTTCTTGCGCAATCCCTGATGGATGCAATCCCTAAAATATAGGAATTCTTGCCTTCCTTGACTGTGCAAGTATCATGGGCACTCCAATGGGTGTTTGGTTGCATGTATGCAACCCAATAATCCTACAACTGATATTCAACTTCCCTTTCACCTAGAACTCAACTGGGTCTCCACTGGATCTGACATGCATGAAACTAATAATAGTAAATCCTCAGTTGCATGTGATATGATTGATTGTGAATTAATTAATATTTAATTCAATTGATCTCTCACTAGTGTATCTTCAGTTATAACTAGCACAACTGAGTTTAACTCACTTAACTGAGTTAAATCGATTACAACATGCATTAAATAATGCACCACTGCAATTCGAACTCTGTTACAACTAGAATTACTATACATGCCTCACTGATACTAGGTAAACCCACAGTCCTGGTTCTCTCAGGTTTTCACTCTCAAATTGCCTCCAAACTCATTTCCCAATCAAGACCACACTCTGGCAATTCACACTGTTCTAATCACTTGAACTGGAAAATTTTGTTTTGTGGAAGCTCCTCTCCCAATGTTTGGTTTCAAACCTTATAATAAACCCTCCTTATCCAAGTGGACTCAACAATTCTCACCACGCATTATCTGTCCCATTATGTTGGTCAGCATGCTTTTCTTAATTCGAATATTAATCGGATTCACATTTCCTTACGATACACATATACATATATTAGCCATAATTATTCATACATTCACAGCGTTCTCTAGCCAACCTTGTACATTCAACCTTACAACTCGACGTTGGTTCGATCCAAACTCAAGGCTAGGCACGTACATATATCAGACCATATATTACACAACTCATATTGCACCAACTTCGCATACTCAACCATTATATGTGCATTACAATATATCAATATATATATATATTGATCCTTCTTCAATTATTAGAAGCAGAATAACACCCCAAGAACATCGGACATACCTCTATTAGGTCTGCAACCTTGGCTTGGACAACACAATCAATATAATTTAGAACTGGGCCCCAGCGCCAACGACCCTTCCATATCCAATGGTGGATAATACCTCGCGTTGCCTCGGATGATCTAACGCCCCTCGTGAAGTCTCACATTTTGTTGTTGTCCGAGTGTTAACGCCCGATGGAAGCAGTCTTTTAAAACCGCTCGAGGTCGCATGTCATTCAAATAATGTGATCGCGTTGATTGTATGAAAACCACTTACCGTTTTCCTATCATGCGATAACCGCTGGTATCCTGAACGCTGGGTTGACAGTTCAACTCATGGTTCCGCCTTCCCCATCGCAAGGTTCCACTCTCATTCTTGAACGTTGTTTTCTTCTTTAAATTTTGCCTACCTCCCGATTCTGCTGCACTCAACAATTAAACCCTTTGACTCAACCGATGTTGTAGATTAAACCAAGATCGTTCAACTCCAGCTGCCAGAGGTTCAACATATATTCCATAATCTGGATTTGAATTGTTCGAACCGTCAAAAATCAGTCAAAACCTCGTCAATTTGCTTGAATCCTTCCCACAGGGCTTGAGACTGTAATTCACTGAGATCTAAGAGCACAATTGGTACTTCGTACGGAGAGAATTAACTTAATTCTCTCATAATGTAATGACACAGGAGATAAGAAAGGTTTGGATCCCTTCTCAAGCATACAATGAGTTTATAAATTAACTTATTTCATGTCCATTTCGCCACATATACAAATCGAGATAGCCTAACAATTATTCACTGGAATTGATCATACCAATGATCGGTTCTTTCCATTGTTATTCGGATTAAAACACACACAGTAATCGCAAGGACTCAAGTCATTCTCACGCGGAATACAAATTCAGTCAATAATACTAAGTTCATAGCTTGCACACAGAATTAATTCATTCCTTGTATAATTTCAATCAAGAATACATTCAGGGTTCACCCAGGAGTTATAAACAGTTTTTCTCAAAATTACACACAATTGTAATCAAATTCGAGAACATTCACTTACAATTCCACATTGGGCCAGATCTTCAATTCTACAGCCTTTCACTCTGCACACTCTACAGTTCTGAGTAACTATCCTCCTTACCTCTACACTACATATGCCTTACATTTTATGCTCAAGGATGACCTGAATCGATTCAGGTCCTCAAACAGCTCATCAAACTCTTGACATTCCCAATTCCTAAATTTGCTCATAACTCCAGATTGGCTCTTCCTATTCCTAACATAATCAATTCTCTCATGTTCTCAATGGCTCGAGAAAAGTTACAATTCCCTACCAAATCTATTCAAAATATTAACATTTACAAGAAATTTTAAGAACACGGGACCCCCTATGTCTACTGAGATACAAAGTATTTAATTGTGCCTAATGCCCCTGCATCACTCACCAACTAAATTTAACTTGAAATACACTAGCTAACTGAGTTTATCACTCTCAGTTAACTATTTCAAGTCATCATTGAGAATAGATTACAGTTTAATGTCCATCCTAATTAAGGGATAGCCAAAATAGACATGCACCCAAAAATAGCACTGTGGGCCCCACCCTATTTTGGGTGCTTTATGCAACTAGGCATGGGTGCTGAAATTTTCTTGTTGAATCTCAACACTCCCTCTCAACAAGAAAGGGATTATCCTTCACCCTGATCCTGTCTCTATGGTATTCAAATTTTCTCCTGGTGAGCGCATTCGTCAGAATATCTGCATCCTGATCTTCCGTGGGAATGTACTGAAGCAACATTATCCTTCTCTGCACACAGTCTCTGAGATGATGGTACTGGATATTTATATGCTTGGACCTATCATGAAACATAGGACCAAACAAACCAACAAAGATATTTCTCATCCACATAGCCTCACATGCAGCTTGACTTGCTGCCATGTATTCTTCTTCTGCTGAACTGAGTGCCACAGATCATTGTTTCCTGCTATACCAGAAAACTGTTGTCGATCCTATGCTAAATATCCCTCTCGATGTGCTCTTTCTATCTGATGGACTGCCCGCCCAATCTTCATCCGTAAAGCCTTGAAGCTTCACTCCCTCTATCCGTCTGTACCATAGACCATACTCTGATGTGCCGCTCAGGTATCTCAGGACATGCTTCCCCGCCTTCCAAAAGATCTTGGTAGGCTTAACCATAGCTTGACTCAGTTGGTTAACTACGTAGAAAATGTTTGGTCTCGTGTTCACCAAATACGTTAGTGAACCCACTAACTGCCTATAGACAGTAGCATCCACTACCTCTCCAGAAGTAGCATCCTCTTTCCTCCAATTTCCTGGAAGAGGAGTATCCATGGGTTTGCAGCTCTCCATGTTAAACTTACCCAATATCTCCTTTGCATAATTTCCTTGAGACACAAAAATTTCACCATCCTGCTGCCATATTTCCAATCCAAGGAAATAATGAAGGAGTCCCATGTCCTTCATTTCGAACTCCCTTGCAAGATCCTCCTTGCATGAGTGTAGCAGATGTTCATCACTAGTCAAAATTAGATCATCCACATAAATAAAAATGATCAATAGCTTACCCTCAACCACAATATAGTACAGGTTTGCATTTTCTTCACTTTTGGTGAATCCCAGTCTGGTGAAATAGCTACCTATCCGAGTGTACCAAGCACAGGGTGCTTGCATCAACCCATACAATGCTCTTTTGGGTCGGCACACATGCGACTCATTTTTGAAGATCTCAAAACCTTCAGGCTGCTCTATGTACACCTCTTCCTTAATGATCCCATTGAGAAACACAATTTTCACATCTATCTTATGAATGTGCCATCCCATCTGCGTTGAGAGTGCAAGGATAGATCTTATTGAAGAGTACCTTGCAACAGGTGAAAAATTCTCATCATAATCTATCCACTCGATCTGTGAGAATCCCCGAGCCACAAATATAGCCTTGTATTTCTCCACACTCCCATCAGCAACTTTCTTTACCTTGTAGATCCATATCGATCCAACCATTGATTTTTGACCGGTCTTGGGATTATCTCCCATGCACTCTTCTTGACAATGGATTCATACTCCTCCACCATTACATCAACCCAAGTTGGTTTCTACACTTCTTCCTAAAAGGAAGATGGTTCAGTCAAAATACATTTGCTCATAAGAGCCATGTATCTAGTAAATGAATCAGGAGACTTATCTCTGTTTGTGATGTGAATTAGGGGCTCCTACATTCTCTGTAACATCAAGTCTCAATCTATCAGCTTACGTGGCGCGACTTCTACCATTTCTGATGGATAGCTTTGCATGAGTATTTTCCTCCACTTCATGAACCTCCTGATGTGGCTGATCCACATCTTGAGACTCATCCTTGGGAACCAACAATTCCTCTTCTGCATGGAATTCTAGCTCCCTCTCAAGGGACAACCACATGTCAAATTTTATATCCCGTCACACAATAGTCATTCTTCCGTTTGGAAAATACACACGCTAATTATAGGGTGTTTCATTGTACCCCACAAAAATCCTAATCTCAGTTATCGGTTCCAGCTTCTTCTTGGTGTCCTTGGTCACATGCACGTAAACAAATGAGCCAAAAATCTTAAAGTGTGAAACATCAAGTTTCTTACCAGTGAAATCCTCTTCAGGTGTACTCATGCAAAGTATCTTATGAGGACAATGGTTCTGCACATGTACCGTTGTGTTGCATGATTCTGCCCACAGATGCATTGGTAGGCCTTGACTATGCAACATCGCTCATGTTGCACCCAAAATAGTTTTTTTCTTCCTCTCTGTAACCCCATTCTGATGTGGGTTATGAGGCGCTATGAGTTCTCTTCGAATTCCTTCTTTGCTGCAGAATTTCTTGAACTCGTTAGAGATGTATTCTCCACCATTATCACTCCTAAGATCCTTCACTTGCTTCCCCGACTCTTTCTCCACCAGTACCTTAAACTCCAAGAACTTAGAGAATATCTGATCTTTCTTCTACATGAAGAAAATCCAACACTTACGAGAAAATTCATCAACAAATATTACATAGGACTTATTTTTTCCTGTTGAAGTAATAGAGAAAGGACCACACACATTTGTGTGAACTCTCTCAAGGATCCCCGAAGCTTGGTTTCCCTTCTCATGAAAGGTGGCCTTTACATATTTTCCCATAGTACATCCCTTACATGTGTTTGACTATGCAAGTGTACCCCTGGGAAGACCAGTAGAAATATGTTACATGTCTTTCAAGGCTCCATGGTGAAGATGGCCCAATCTTCTATGCCATAATTCACCCTCATTCTAGCTCACCACTTGATCTACCTTTCCCATCATTCCTGCATAGCCATATACCTCCAGCTTGCAAATATTCTTAACTCGAATCCCTATCCTCTTGGCCTGTCCTGCTTTTTTATGTCACATGAAAGCTTTTCCTTCACTAAAAACAACATTATAGCCTCTATCCTCCAACATTGAGACTGAGACTAAATTTTTCTTCAGACCTGGTACATGCATTACATCTTTTAATTGAAAGGATTTTATTGACTCCCTCTGAAAGGAAATGGTACCAATCCCGATAGCACTATACCACTCGTCATCGCCTATTTCAATATGCATCTAGAGACCCTTCTCCTCCAAGTCACCAAAAATTTCCTTATCTCCCGTCATGTGAAAGGAAGTGCCACTATCTAAATACCACACAGATCCAAATGCACTGGACACCATGCATGCGATCAATGAGAATTCAAGCTGAAATTGCAAGGCAAGGGTCTCACCGGCTATACATCCTCTAGCCTTCTTGTTCTTCTTCTTTTGTGGACAATTAGTAGCAAAATTCCCATGCTCGTGACAATGAAAACACTTCACCTTGGACATGTCCTGATTCTTTCCATTCTTGGACTCAGATTTAGAATGGAATTTCTTCCCCTTCCCCTTCCTCGCCTTGGTAGCCAAAGAACATCTGCCTTCATATTCATTCTTAGATGAATATCCATCTCTGGTGTTCCGTCTGAGCTCCTCCTGCACGAAATCCAACCACATTTGTTCCCAATCTCGCAATTTTTCCCTTCCATTGACAGAGCCTTGATAACTGTGCCAACTCTTGGGAAGTTCTAGGAGATCCAAGCTCACCAAATCATCATCAGTGACTATTATTCCAATGCTCCTCAATTCATCCTGACATTGGAAAAACTTTGTTAGATATTTTGGAATGGTGTCGCCCTTTTCCATCTTGATCTTCTTGAGTTTATCTTTGAGAGCTGATTTCCTATGGTCGCTGATGCTTTGGAATAGATTTGCAAAAGCCTTCCACATTGAATATGGTGTGTATTTCCCATGGAGGCTTGAGACAACGTGGTCTCGTACTCCCTCCAACATGATCCTCCTCGCCTTTGCCACTTTCTTTTGCCATGCATCAATATTTGCAGCATATGCCACAACAGGTTTAGGAACATCATTTTCAATGATTTCCTTCAAGCCATTGTCTTTGAGTACTTCCTCCATCCTACCTTCTAAGTAATATATTTTGAGTTGCCCTCGAGTGCACAATCAAACCTCAAGACATTGAAATCCATTTCGATCTTGAATCAGCTATAGCACCAAGAAAGTCTTTCTGCAAAATCGAATTCTATCCAGTCAAAAACTTAGCTCCTACTTCGCTTCTGAAATTTCTTGTGCTCTGATACCATGTATAAATTATACAAAATGCATATATATATTAGATTCACCTGATCTAACAATGTACTAAATTTAAATACTGAATCTCTTTTAAAAATATTTTGCGGAATTAAAAACACAATCACTAATCACATGAACATGAAGAAGAAACAAATCACACACAACACAGATAATTTCCCCGGGGAAAGCTTACAGCTAAAAACCCGAGTATCTTATATTGTATATTCAATATGGATCATGAAACAATTACATACAAATCTCTTCTCACAAGAGCCCTCCATTACTCAGCTAATTGTCTCACACTGTCATGAACAAAAATGACCAACACATAGCCAATTCTCAGCCTCTAGATAGCCTGCCTTGCTTGCGCAATTCCTGATGGATGCAATCCCTAAAAGATAGAAATTATTACCATCCTTGACTGCGCAAGTATCATGGGCACTCCAATGGGTGCTTGGTTTCATGTGTGCAACCCAATAATCCTACAACTAATAGTTGGCTTCCCTTTCACCTAGAACTCAACTGGGTCTCCACTGGATCTTACATGCATGCAACTAATAATAGTAAATCCCCAGTTGCATTTGAGATCATTGATTGTGAATTAATTAATATTTAATTCACTTGACCTCCCACTAGTGTATCTTCAGTTACAACTAGCACAACTGAGTTTAACTCACTTAACTGAGTTAAACTGATTACAACATGCATTAACTAATGCACCATTGCACTTCGAACTCTGTTACAACTAGAATTACTCTGCATGCCTCACCAACTACCTCTAACTTGAAATCCACTACCTAACTGAGTTTATCACTCTCAGTTAACTATTTCAAGTCATCGTTGAGAATAGATTACAGTTTAATGTCCATCTTAAATATGAGATAACCAAAATAGACATGCACCAAAAAATAGAACTGTGGGCTCCACCCTAGTTTGGGTGCTTAATGCAACTAGGCGTGGGTGCTGAAATTTTCTTGTTGAATCTCAACATGGAATTCTAAAATGTAATAGTGTTTGACTTAATATAAAACATTTGGTTAAAAAAAGTATACATTATTATACATATTAATTATAACGTATAACTTTTAATGTTTCCTCTTCTTCATTCCCCTCTTTCATTAATACAAAGTAGAGGATCAGTATATTTTCAAAATTTGAAGGGTAATACATATCCATATAAGAGAGACAAATCACAGTTTTTAGAGATTACATCATCCTTCAAACGCTTGTTGGAAAGAGAAAATGACAATCTAATTAAATTTTGTGTATGTATTTATGGGGTTCCCACTAACTTCTTTTCTTTATCTATAAATATGTATTTTCAGATAAAGAAAGTTCTAATATAATTATAAAGAAAGAGAATTAGTCTTTTACTAAAAAAACATAAAACATAAAGAAATTAATGTGGTTTTTATTAATAGTTTTATGGAAATTTGGTAATGATTATAGAAATGGAAAGTTGTGAGGTAATTATAGAGAAATAGAGTTGGAAAGTTTTGAGGTAACTGTATAGAGAGATATGGCCTTATTCACCCCAATAACTAGGACTAGGGGTATAGAGGCCCAAAATTAGGAGGATATTTTTTTTGTGATTTAATGAAAACTGGAGAATGGTAATAAAGTTATAAAGTGCGACATAATTATAGAGAGAGAAATGGATGTGTTCTCTCCACTCATTCTAATGGTTTCGATGCATAAAGGCCAATAAATATATGGGTATTTTTCATTATTTTTATTGGAAATTGGAGATGGCGATAAAGTTGGAAATATGTGAGGAAATTATAGAGAAAGAGAAAGGATTGTATCCACCCAACTAGCTAGAGTGCACTTGGGGCATAAAGGACAAGAAATACATTGGGATTTTTTCAAATTTTTAATGGAAACTCTAAGATGGTGATAGAATTGGAATGTTGCGAGGAAATTATATAGAAAGAGAAATGTTTGTTTCACCCAATTGAATTGAGTTAACTAGGTGCATATAATCAATAAATAGGTGTTTATTTTTTCAATAATTTTTTACAAACTTACAAAAGAAAAATCGTTGTATTCACTTACATAATTTAAGTGTATTGGGGAAAAAGGACCAAAAAATAGGTGGAGGTTTTTCAATAATTTTATGGAAACTTTGAGATAGAAATAGAGTTGGAAATTTATGATTTAATTGTAGAGAAAGGGAGTTTAAAAGTTGTAAGGTAATTGTATAGAGAGATATGGAATTATTCACCCCAATAACTAGGACAAAAAGTAGGAGTTCTTTTGCAATTTAATGAAAACTCTATAGAGTTAGAAGGTGTGAGGTACTTATATAGAAAGACAAATGGATGTGTTCTCTCCACTCATTCTAATGGATTGGGCACATAAAGACCAAGAAATAGGTGGGGATTTTCCATTACTTTTATGGGAAATTGGTGATGGCAATAGAGTTGGAAAGATGTGAGGAAATTATAGAGTACGAGAATGGATTGCATTCACCCAATTGACTAAAGTGTACTAGGGGCCTATAGGCCAAGAAATAAATTGGGATTTTTTCATTTTTTATGGAAACATGGAGATAGTGATAGAGTTGGAATATTGTGAGGAAATTACAAAGAAAGATAAATGATTGCATTCACCAAATTGAATTGAATTAACTAGGTGCATATAGCCAACAAATAAGTGTGTAATTTTTCAATAAATTTTAACCGAATTAGTAATGATGATAGAGTTGAAAATTTGTGTGGCAATAGAGGTCAAGAAATTGGTGGTTTTTTTTCAATAATTTTATGAAAACTTGGTGATAGTAATAGAGTTGAAAACTTATGAGGACATTATAGAGAAAGAGAAATGACCATGTTCACCCAATTGATTTGAATGCACTATGGACATTAAGGCCGGGAATTAGGTGGGGTGTTTTTTAATAACATTATGAAGACTTGGAAATGACAACAGAGTTGGAAAGTTGTAGGGAGATTATAGGGAAAAAAAATGCTCTTATTTTCCCAAGTTACTTGAGTGCATTGGAGGTATAAAGGTCAATAAAAAGGTGGATATTGTTAATTTTAAGAAGATTTATGAGGGTGCTAGATTTGGAAAGTTAGAGAGATGGAAATGGATATTGTCACCCAATTGATTGAAATCCACTATGGCCAGAGAAGCCATTAAATAAGAGGGGATTTTTTCAATAATTTTATGAAAATTTGGAGATGGAAATAGAGTTAGAAAGTTGTGAGGCAATTATATAGAAAGACAAAAGGTTTTATTCACAACATTGACTAAAATGCATAGGGGGCATAAAGTCCAAGAAATAGGTGGGGAAATTTTCATTAATGTAATGGAAAATTCGAGACGACTATATATTTGGAAATTTGTGAGGAAATTATAGTGAAAGAGAAATGATTATATTCACCCCTTTATTTGAGGGCATTGGGGGAATAGAGGCCAATGTATATGTGTGATTTTTACAATAATTTTAGGAAACTTGGAGATGGTAAAAGAGTTGGAAAGTTGCAAGGAAATGATAGAGAAAGAGAAATAGATGGATTCGACCAATTGACTTGAGTGCATGAAGGATAGAGGTTAAGAGAAAGGTGGGGATATTTTTAATAATTTTGTGGAAATTTCCCAATGGTAAAAAAATTGAAAATCTTTAAGAAAATTATAGAGATAGATACAACTATATTCCCCTTACAAGTGGAATTTTTCAATAAATTTATGAAAATTTGGTTTCATTATTAAGTATCAATTTACATTTACATTTACATACCCACCTTAATAGGTTTGTAGTTTTTATCTATAACTTTCCATTACTGTAAATTAACTTATATTAAGCATCAAGTATTACACATATAGTGATTTAGAACCTTTTTTATATTAAAATATTATCTTAAACTCCATGGAGAGGAGTCAAATTTCCTAATATGTAATTATTTTTATTATTTAATTCCATGTCACATGTTAATTTTTCCATATTGAAAAAATTTACACATTACAAATTTAATACTTTTTAATGTTTGATAAAGATGAATTTAAAATCAATATAAGTTGGTTTATTTGTTTTATATGTTGTGAAAAATATATAGTTTTTTTTTTTAATTTAATTTAAATTTATCATTTTTCTTTAAAAATAATAAGAAAATGTTTCTACTAATTTTGTTCTCGGTCACCATAAAGTAATTGGGATATTTACAAATTATATAAGTATGGCTGCTCAAGAAGACTAGGAGGAATTAGATCAAAATTCTCTTTCATCTTTTCCTTACAAGATTTTTGAAAACAAAAAATAAGGCCACTACTATAAATTCTACAATATTGATCGATCAAAAAAATACTACAATATTGGTCAATCAACAAAATGCATTTGCAGAGATTCTACAATATTGGTTGATCAACAAAATGCATTTGCAGGGGATTGACATCTCTTACCATGGGGGTGAATGGACATATTATCCATGTTTTTTGGAGCACTATTGGCAATACTCATATTGTATTCATTATCTCTTTGAGCCTGGAGATATGTCAATTTTTGGCGCACCCATTTCATTTCGTCCTCTGATTGAAGAATTGTTTCTTGTTGCTTTTTCCCTTGTTCTGACAGGGAAATGGTTTGGTGTCGGAGTCCTGGGACTAATGTGTACCAATCCAAAGGTGGATGAGGACATTGTTGACAATGTTGAGCCATTCTCGCTTGGTGGCCAATGCATTGACTGGTGTTACAAATTGGGTGTGATATTTATCCACCTTTGTGAATACACTAGGACATGAAGCTTGGAATATGCCTCCAAGATACAGATCAGGGATATAAAAGATGCTCACTAGAAGAAAGCCAATTTTCGAAATGAGGGATTGTTACACCAGAAAGGGGAGGACTCTTAATGTTGCCCCACTCTAATAATTCTTGTAAATAAATATAGGGCTTATGTTGATTATGCATCTTAAACTCAACACTCATGAATGCAAGTTGTAAATGTTTTTCTTTCCCACACATTTGTAGATGATCTCAATTTCATTTCTGTTGAATTGTGCCTAATGAAACAAATCTGGAATGGTAAAAAGAATAAAGACATATGATAGAGGTGGATAAATAGAGCGAGTGAAAAGGGAGAGATGGAGATAAACTGAAGGAGAGGGGAGAGGAGGAATGAGGAGAGAGAGAGAAGGAGAGGAGTGAGAGAGGTAGAGAAGGGTAAGAGAGGGAGAGGGTGACATAAATATGGAGGCAGGAGAGAGAGATAAGTATAGAGGGAGGGAGAAGGAGAAATGACTGGAGGGTAGAGAGAGAGAGGGAGGGGGGGGAGAGAGAGGGAGGGAGAAGGAGAAATGACTGGAGGGTAGAGAGAGAGAGGGAGGGGGGGGAGAGAGAGGGAGGGGGGGGGAGAGAGAGGGAGGGAGAGGGAGGGGGGGGAGAGAGAGGGAGTTGGAGGGGGAGAGAAGAATAAAGACATAGAGAGGGAGTGACAAGGGAGATATGGAGAGAGAGTGTGTATGTTTAGGGGTGAGATAAAGATACATAGTAGGAGTGATTGAGACAAGAGGGGAGATAAGGAGAGAGAAGAATAAAGGGAGGGATATAATAACATAGTTGGAGATATAGATAGAGTGATGGGGGGAGAGAGAGGATTTAAGGGTAGAGAGAGAGAGAGAGAGAGAGAGAAAAGTGGGGGGGGGGGGGAAGGATGAAGATAGAGGGAGGCAGGTGATAAAGGGAGAGAGAGGAAGAGAGTGATGGGGGAATAAAGAAGATTGTAGGGGAAAGAGAGAAAGAGAGTGAGTGATGGGGGAATAGAGAGGGATGTAGGAGAGGAAGGAAAAGAGAGGGGACTTGAGAGAGAGGAGGAGAGAGGGAGGGATAGAAATATAGAGTTGGAGGGGTAGAGAGGTAAGGATAGAGAGATGGAGCTGGATGGGGAGAGAGGGAGGCATAGAGATATGGGGTTGGAGGGGAGAAAGGGATGGATAGAGAGATGGAGCTCGATGGGGAGAGAGGGAGGGAAGAAGAAATACATAGAGAGTGACAAGTGGAGAGAGAGAGAGAGAGAGAGAGAGAATGGAGAGATGGAGAGAGAGTGTGTATGTTTTGGGGTGAGATAAAGAGACAAAGAAGAAGAGAAGGAGAGAATGGGGGAGTGAAGGGGAGAGAGAGGCATATAGTGGAAAAGTTAGAAGGTGAATATATAGAGAGAGAGATAGAGTGAGAGAGATAGAGATAGATAGAGGTGTGAGAGAAAGGAAGAGAGAGAGTGGAGAGATGTAGGGAAATAGAGATGGAGATGGAAGGGGAGAGAGAGGGAGGTAAGAAGAAAGACATAGAGAGTGAAATTTGGAGAGAGAGAGAGAGAGAGAAGGAGTGATAAATAAGATGGAGGGAGAGCGAGAGAGTATAACATGAGGGAAGATAGATAAAAGCGAGGGAGAGGGAGGGAAGGGGAAGAGAGAGGGAGGGAGGGAGAGGAGGAGGGAGTGATAGATAGATAGATTGGAGAAAGAGAGTGTATGTTCTGGGGTTAAAATAGAGAGACAAAGGGAGATAGAGATATAGATGGAAGGTGAGGAGAAAGAAGAGATAGATGAAGACAGGGAGGTAGGGACAAAGAGATTGATAAATATGGAGTGAGAGAGTGTGTGTGTTTGTGGGGGTGAGATAAAGAGACAAAGAAGGAGAGATGGACGGATATATATATATATATATATATATATATATATATATATATATATATATATATATATATATATGGAGGGGGGAGAGAGGGAATAATATTTCTTACAATAGATGCATTTATTTTAGTGTAGATGGTGGTTTTTAATCCTATTTGATTGCTTGCACTAGATGCATTGATTTTATGGTAGATTTTGATTTCTAATGATATTTGATTACTTGCACTAGATGCATTGATTTCAATGTAGATTATTTCTAATTGTATTTGATTTCTTGCACTAAATGCATTGATTTTAGTTTACATGGTGACTTCTAATCCTATTTGATTGCTTGCACTAGATGCATTAATTTCAATGTAGATATTGATTTATAATTATATTTGATTGCTTACAATATATGCATTGATTTCAATATAGATGATTTATAATGCTATTTGATTGCTTGCACTAAATGCATTGATTTCAGTGTAGATGGTGATTTATAATCCTATTTGATTTCTTGCACTAGATGCATTGATTTTAGTGTATATGTTGGTTTCTACTCCTATTTTCTTACTTGCACTAGATGCATTGATTTGAGTGTAGAAGTTGATTTCTAATCCTATTTGATTACTTGCATTAGATGCATTTATTTATGTGTAGATGTTGTTTTCTAATCTTATTTGATTTCTTGCATTAGATGCATTGATTTCAATGTATATGTTGATTTCTGATTTGATGTAATTGGATGTATGATGGTACGCTAATTTTAAAGTCATTGGATTAATAGTGTGCATTGATTTCAGTGTAAGCACCAAAAATAATTGACAATGTAGAAAACTTTTTGTGTTACGGTAATTAAACCTAATAATATTGGAGAGCAAGAGAGATAAGGTATGATGTTTACTACAACAAATCGAGCTAAATATTTAAATGGTTTATGATTTATGATTTCTACTGTCTTTTTCATATAATCGATATGAAAATATGACAAAAATAACAAGGGTGACAACAAGAATAGTAGAAGAAAATAGTTTGAGATTCATCACAATGAAGACTATTTGTAATTGACTACATTCTTATTATTCACATTTTATATCATTCAATATTATTACATGTCACTTTGCATTCAAAATTTTCATTTCATCATTTTTCATCATTAAAGTTATTTTACAATATTTATCATCTCAACAAACTGAGGTAACTATGAAAATTTAAAATTAAAATGATTCGATAAATCTCAAACATATTTAGCATATTTAGAATGGTTATATTAATATTAGATGTATTTACATATTATTGATAAAATTATTCATATGTTCCTCATATTATCGATAGATTTTCCTTGGTCGCACATGACTGAAACCGGCCTAGATACATCTTAACTACGGATCTATCAAGCGCCGAGAGGGAGAAAATCTCTAGAAGTGCAAACCTTTCCTCAAGTTTTGCACTCAAAAAAGAGGTTTGCACCACGAGAGATTTGATCCCTCTCGGCGCTTGATAGATCCGTAGTTAAGATGGATCTAGGTTGGTGCTAATTGAAGCTCGAGAAAAAGACGATACATCTCGGCAAGATTGTTTGATGTGTGGCCCAATCCCCATGCGAACTTTATTTCCATTTCTCCTTTGGGATTAATAAGAATACCTCTCCCTCCCACCACCCCTTTAATATAAAGCTATACATATATCACAACTACTATCTTTACATTAAATTGTAAAAACTTCTAAAACAAAATTATATTTAAATAAATTTAATTGGCTAAGAACTCGTCTTCCTTAGATGTAAGGAAATAGGTTAATGGCACAAGACACAGAGGTATTTGATAGGAGCAAAATTCTTCCCCTTATGAATTAAGAGGAAGTAAGTCCAGGTGACATGGAATTCCTTGAATAATAGTGATGAATGAGCCTGCATTTGCAAATAGAAACAAAAGATGATTCTCTCCACTATTGGTTTAAAAACTAAACCAACTGTTTAAAAAAATAAAATATTCTATCATATAAATTTACATATAACTATATAAAAATAAAATAAAATTGATATTTCTCTATATGTATAACTAAAATTTAATAATAAAACTCAATTTTGGACTTACAACTCCAAATTTTAAACTTACAACAAAACTAATGTAAAATATGCATTTGAAGAAACCCTAAAATTTAAAATAAAAAACAAAAAATACAACCCAAACCATATTCTAAAAATTACAACTACGGTGGTTTGAAATTGTGATTTTTTAATTAGATGATATATGATATTAAGAATAAAATAAATGGTTAGTAATTACGCATTGTGAATCTCATTCCACCTATATTCATTTCTCCTTTTGCTCTTAATTTGATATGTCTCTGCTCTACTTTGTTCGATCATAGAGTTGCAACCGTTGATCTGAAATCCGTGGTTTTGACTGCTAATTTTGCAGAGCCTCCTCCACCATTGTCAAGAAGAAGACTCCCAAATTTGCAAGGCCTCCACTCCCTCCAATAATAAAGGTGAGCACGATAGTTGCTGATTTAGCAAGGCCTTACTAAACTAACATACGGTCAACTGTTGGATCCAAGCGATCCAGGTATGCACATGATATCGTTTCACTAGATGATGATTGAAAATAATTCTTCTGAAATGGAGAACTAACCCAATGGAACAATGGCGCCCGTGGAGAGTACATTTCCAATAGAAGATGCCAGGCGCTTGGAGGAATCGTTGAAGGAGCCGCGTAAGGAGCTTCATAAATTAAAACAATTCATTGACGACAACTGCAAGTTGATGAAGCTTGTTAAGAAATTACCTCACAAAGTTTCTTATAATATAATGGTTTGTTCTTCTATGGATACCTACAATTTATGACCCGATTATTGAGAATTATCTTTTAGGTTCTTTCACATTTGAGTTCATGTTTGTATGAGTTCTAAACATGATTCATTGTTCTTACAGGTTACTTTTGGCAAAGCTACAATTTTTTCCTTGGCAAATGATACACACCAATGACTAATTGGTGTATTTCTCTCATGGGAACTCTACCATCTCTTTGTTTTTGTATTTCAGTTGTTTAGATATATGGTGGGGAGTTTAATTTGTGAGTTTATTTATATAGAAAACTGAAAATTACTATGATCAATGTACTCACAACAAGTTACGACAATGATTGATGATCTTATTATCAAAATGGCCCATGGCACACTATCTCATATCTGATTTCTAGGAATGAAACTCCGAACCTTATCAAAGTGTTTAGCCACACAACCAAGTTTACTTTTTCTTCTTTGAAGAATGCATCTTATATTCTATTAATGCACATTACATAATACATTAGTGCATACTAATATCCCTCACCAAGATCACTCCTTCTCTCCCACCTAAAGGACAACTTTTAACATTATTATTTCTCTATTTAAAAACATTGCACCAATCCCTCCAAGGGAAATTTCACCATGTAAAGAACATTTTGATTGATGATATGAGCTTCATTGGTCCAAAAATGGTTTTCAGTATTGATGATCACTTGAGAGAAGCATTCCCTTCTGAATGAAATGCATCGTTTGACAATCACTTCATTATCCTTGTTGGAGATTTAGGTCAACTGCCACCTGGAAAATACATTCATATGTATGTCAAAATATCATGTGGCAATTCACTTTGGAACAACTTCAACACATTCATAACACTTTCAATTGTTTTTTGTCAACTCCTAATGAACCTTAGAAATGAAACACCTACTATAGAAGATTGAAATGTTCTAATGTCAAGGACATACTCCTCTCTCACACATGAGGAGCATCTAACATTCCAATATTCCATGCACTTATATGTAACGAACCATTATGTTGTTTTCAATAATTAAACAATGCTAAAAAAATTGGACATGCCAATTGCATTATTATCTTTTGAGCAATGAAAACGACAATACTCTCTTACAACAAAAGATGAACAATTGGACGTGAAGGTCCTCTTATGCAATGAGAAAAAAAATTATCCTCACCAACAACTTGTTGATCAAAGTAGGCCTTGTTAATGGTGTGCTTGAAAAAGTCATTTCCATATTCTATGCAATTGGCTTAAAGCCCCAAAGTTTTCATCCTTCATGGTGGTTGACTTCCACCAATACAAAGGGACACCATATACACTCGGGTTCACCACCCTACTAATGTTCTACCAGTATTCACCACCCTACTAATGTTCTACAAGTATTCTTTCAATAATTTTTTGCAAACTTACAAAATAGAAATCATTGTATTCACTTACATAATTGAAGTGTATTGGGAAAAAGGACCAAAAAATAGCTGGAGGTTTTTCAATAATTTTATGGAAACTTGGAGATAGCGATAGAATTGGAAAGTTTTGAGGTAATAGTAAAGAAAGGGAGTTTCAAAGTTGTAAGTTAATTGTAGAGAGAGATACGTATTTATTCACCCCAATAACTAGGACTAGGGTAGAGAGGCCAAAAAGTAGGAGGATTTTTTTTTTGTAATTTAATGAAAAATAGATAATGGCTATAGAGTTAGAAAGTGTGAGCCTAATTATATAGAAAGAGAAATGGATGTGTTCTCTCCACTCATTCTAATGGATTGGCACATAATGACCAAAAAATAGGTGGGGGAGTTTCATTACTTTTATGGGAACTTAGTGATGGATGGCAATAGAGTTGGAAAGATGTGAGGAAATTATAGAGAAAGAGAATGGATTGCATTCACCCAATTGAATAAAGTGCAATAGGGGCATAGAGGCCAAGAAATACATTGGGATTTTTTCATTTTTTATGGAAACATGGAGATAGTGATAGAGTTGGAATGTTGTGAGGAGATTACAGAGAAAGAGAAATGATTGCATTCACCCAATTCACTTGACTTAACTAGGTGCATATATCCATTAAATAGGTTTGTATTTTTTCTATAATTTTTAACCAACTTAGTAATGATGATAGAGTTGAAAAATTGTGTGGCAACAAAGGTCGAGAAATTGGTGGGTTTTTTTCAATAATTTTATGTAAACTTGGTGATAGAAATAGAGTTGAAAAACTATGAGGCAATTATATAGAAAGATAAATGACCATGTTCACCCAATTTATTTGAATGCACTAGGTACATAGAGGCCAAGAATTAGGTGGGGAGGTTTTTAATAACATTATGAAGATTCGGAAATGATAATAGAGTTGGAAATTTGTAAGGAGATTATAGGAAAAAAAAATTCTCTTATTTTCCCAAGTTACTTGAGTGCTTTGGAGGTATAGAGGTCAAGAAAAAAGTGAATATTTCTAATTTTAAGAAGATTTGGTGACAGTGTTAGAGTTCGAAAGTTATAGAGAGGGAAATGGCTATTATCATCAATTGACTGAAATGCACTATGGCGAGAGAAGCCAATAAATAAGTGGGGATTTTTTCAATAATTTTATGAAAAATTGGAGATGGAAATAGAGTTAGAAAGTTGTGATGAAATTATATTGAAAGAGAAAAGGTTTTATTCACGCCATTGACTAAAATGCATAGGGGGCATAAAGTCCAAGAAATAGGTGGTGATTTTTTCATTAATGTAATGGAAACTTTGAGATGGCTATAGATTTGGAAAGTTGTGAGGAAATTGTCGTGAAAGAGAAATGATGATATTCACCCTTTTACTTGAGGGCATTGGGGTCACAGAGGTCAATGTATATGTGTGATTTTTACAATAATTTTAGGAAACTTGGACATGGTAAAAGAGTTGGAATGTTGCAAGGAAATTATAGAGGAAGAGTAATAGATGGATTCGACCAATTGACTTCAGTGTGTGAGGCATAGAGTCTAAGATAAAGGTGGAGGTCCTTTTAATCAGTTTGTGGAAATTTTCCAATAGCAAAAAAATTGAAAAGCTTTAAGAAAATTATAGGGATAGATATGACTATATTCCCCTTACAAGTGGATTTTTTTCAATAATTTTATGAAAATTTGGTTTCATTGTTTAGTATCAATTCACATTTACATTCCCACTTTAATAGGTTTGTATTTTTTATCTATAACTTTCCATTAAAGAAAATGGAAAACAAAAAATGTTTAATAAGTTTTTGTATTCTCTTTATAATATTAATGTAAAATCATTTTAAATTTAAATTTATTAATGCATAATATATCAAAAATTAAGACCAATAACAAAATAAAAGATAAATATTTCCTTAATTATGAAATGATAATTTAATCAATAATGTACTTCTAACAATATTCTCTTAAAATTATGAGAATAAATGTTACACATCTCATTTATCAAGGTTTTTCATACACTAATTTAAATTAACTTATATTAAGCATCATGTATTATACATATAGTGATTTAGAAATTTTTTTTTTTTTAATTAAATGATTATCTTAAACTCCATGGAGAGGAGTCAAATTTCCTAATATGTAATTTTTTTTTTTTTTTAAATTCCATGTCACATGTTAATTTTTTCACATTTAAGAAATGTATAGATTAAAAAATTTATAAATTTGAATTTAGAATCAATCTAAGTTTATTTAAATGTTTTATATGTTGTGAAATATATATAGTTATTTGTTTTTTATTTCATCTAATTTGAAGTTATATTTTTTTTTTTAAATAATAAGAAAAAGTTTCTACTAATTTTGTTCTTGGTCACGACAAAGTACTCGGGATATTTACAAATTATACAAGTATGCTAATGGCCAAATGAATGTTAAATCAGGTCATAGAGAGCGAATAGAGAGAAACAATGTTTTTGAGTATTTTCATGTACAATATTTGTTGAATGAAAGAGTTTTTGAGTAAAGATATGTACATACTTTGATTATTGAAATGAAGTTTCATACTTTCTGTGTATGAATTATCTACTTGCATGACTGCTTGGAGAATTATGTTTTGTGTGTGAATTGAGAATTAATATGAAATTAAACATCTAAATGAGTGTGTTATTTGAACACAACTGAGCTAGTGAATGTTAATTATATTGATATTAATAAAATTTGTGCATGTAATCCTTATTAGAAAATAGGTCATATGTGAGAGGGACTATAGAAAAAGTAAACGAGATTGATAGAAATTGTTTAAAGCGGAGTTGGGTAGAATTCACATTTGCAATTCCATCTACATAAATATGGAATTTGATTAGAACCTATTGAGGTTCCAAATTATGTAGAAGTATCTATGAGTCAGAGTTGAGTTGCAAGAAAAGTTGAATTGTCCTGCATTAAGTGGTATCAGAGCTAGAAATCTCTTGGTGGAAAGATCAGAGAATGAAAAAGCTTGCAAAACTTTCAAAGGATCAAATTTGGTGAAATTTGATAGGTGAAGCTTTAGTTTTTTAATGAATTTTAGTAGGAGATGATATTTGTAGGTTGATCTCTTTGGAGGATAAATTTAGAGATTGCAACATTAAAGGTTTGATAAATCTAATTGAGGTAAATTATTTTGCTTACAATTTATATTAATGATTAAGTTATGTGCAGAAATAACATTGAAGTATTTTGGAAGGAAAAGTACTTGGATAAAAGTAGAATGGATTTGGATTTGAAATAAATATGGAGAAGAATGTTCTTTGGATAAGGAAGAACAATGCAAGATTGCAACAATAGAAGGACTGGAGACTGCAACAAAAATATGCATGTTCGAATGAGCTTGAACAAAGAGGTAAAGTGGCCTTATGTTTTCAACTAATTTGTGAGGTAATTTTTTTATTACAGGTAGTAGTGATGAGGTGATTACATCAGGAGGACAGGAACCAAGAACAAAGGAAGTACTTGAATAAATATGGAAAATAACCTTTGCAAGTTATATCTGAGGTTGGAAGGGGGACGAGTGGACGTTCTTAGAATAAATGAAGATCTACAAAAGCCTAAAAGGAGTAGAGAAGCTTAAGAGGTTATAGAGGAGAGAAACAAGGATACCAAAAGGTTGGGCTCAAAGATGGATTGGTGAGGTATTGTAACATGTTAAGGAGTAACTTTTTATTGCAGAGCCTTAGATGTAGTGTACAAGTGGACAATGTAAAGTTCACAAAGGAAGATCAAAGAAGACTGTTGATAGTCATGTCATGGGTTTAGAGAGAAGCCAAAACAGAAGAAAATAATATGCCAAAGAAAAGGGTATACAAAGAAGAATGATTCAAGAGGAGGTTGACCGAGAAGTTGCCGAGATAAAAGTACGATTGAATGTACTAATGAAACTACTACAAGAAGGTGAGGAAGACCAAAGATGCAGAAGGATTATGTTGAAGAAATTAAAGTGGCACAAGTTTCAGGTGAAGATGAAACACATATTATGTGATTGGTTGAGGAGAGAACTTAAGGTAGCAGAGATGAAATTTCACTATTTTGAACCTGAACGAGGACCTATCCTTGGTGAAGATGAAGATGAAGATTTCGATGACATCAAAATATCTCATGATTTTAAAACTAATGAAATTTTTATGATTGTAGGTCATGCATTTGTAGATGATGGAGAGTTACCTCATGAAGGAAATATTGAATAAATTCCAATTAATAGAATTATGGATGAAATTATTATACCCAAGCAAGGATACATCCTTGGAGAGGAGGTTGAAGAGAATGAGGGACCTACTACAAGTATCATGAAATATTTGGAGATTTTAGATTAACATATGGAGATGCCGACAGAGGAATCAAATGAGGCTGAAGAGCCTAATGTTTTTAAATCTAACATTTTTTGTATGGTTGCATGTTTTTTGTAGATGATGATGGAAAATCATCTAAAATTTCCATGGAGGTGAAAGAAGAAAAATAAATGCCCTCTCAAGGCATAGAAGGAAGATAGACTCAGAATTTAATTTTGATAGAGGATGAGGTAGCATTGTCTCATGATGAAAACCATACATTAATTAACAAAGATATTGTTGAAAGATAGTTAAAGAAACTTGTTGTTGTAGAGGACAAAGAAGAATTGGCTCATGGAGATAGTCAAAGGAAGCATAAAGAGGAAGAACAACATTTAGACTTAATGCTGATAAATTTGTAAGAAGAGCTAAGGATGTTGGAAGAATAGTTGATCAATCCAAGGATTGATGGAGACTACTACATGAAAGTTGCAGGCATAAAAGGAGTGCTTAAGGCATCAAATGAAGGAAAGTACAAGAATTATAAAGATATAAAAGAAGATAACATGCAACATTAACTAGTGAGGAGAAACAACAATAAAGTTCAGAAAAATAGGAGCAACAAATTGAAAAGTATGTGCGAGTGAGAGGAAAAGATGGACATAAAGATTGAACATATGGCTTATTTAGAAAAAAGGTTATTGGATCCTATGGTGCATATTCAACATGCACAACTAAGGCGAACAAAAGAAGTTGTTTTGAATGACATAAATATGGGTGATGTTGCAAGGTATGATTAGAAAAAAAAATTGAAGAGGAAGTTAATAAGAAGTTTAATATTCTTATGCATAGGAGTATGCATAAAATGAAAGTTGACAACAAAAAATTTCAGCAGCCAAGAACAAATTGGATGATGTACTTGATAGGTTGTGGATGTTGATGAAGAGGATATCCAGGAGAAGGTACAGTAAGAGGAGAAGAAAAATAGTGAAAAAAAAATTGACTATAAGGATTTGCATCAACAAAGCATATGAATGACAACGTCGTAAAATTTGGAAATCTGGAGAATTGAAGGTAATAACAGTAGTAGGGAAGTAGCACAAATTGATGAATGTGAAACTAGAAAACAAGGTTTGGGATAATGAAGGAATTGGGCGTTAATTATACATGAACATAAGGTCATGAAATTTTTCTACCTTAGGAGTCTGATGCAGGAGCATTAGAGATTTCAGAAGTCTTCAAGTTTTTTGAAGAAAAACTCCAAAAGGGGTTTAAATATTGTAAAGGAATTATAATTCCTTAATTGTAAATATTCTTAGTTTATTTAATTATAATAGAATAGTTTTAGAAAAGTTATTGATAGGAGATCTTTTTCCCATAAGAAAAAAACAAAGTTGCCTTGAAAAGCATGAGAGATTTATGGCATAAATCATGAGAGATTTAGTAAATAAATCATGAGAGCTTTAGGGAATAAATCAATGAGTGATTTAGGGATCTAAGAAAATCTAATTTTCTTGTAAAGTTGTATTTAGTCAATGTAAGCCGAAGGGAAAAGTTAATGGCTAAATGAATGTGAAATTAGGCCATAGAGAGTGGATAGAGAGAAACAATGTTTCTGAGTATTTGCATGTACAATATTTTTAGAATGAAGGAGTTTTTAAAGTAAAGATATATGCATGTATAGACTTTTACCAATGGAATGAGGTTTCATACTTTCTGTGTATGAATTATCTACATGCATGAGTGCTTGAAGAATTCTGTTTTGTGTGTGAATCTAGAATTAATATGAAGTTAATATCTAAATGAGTGTTATTTGAACACAATTGAGCTAGTGAATGTTTGTTATATTGAGATCAATAAATTTTTTGAATGTAATCTATTAGTGCATAAATCTACCTCAGGTTGAGAAAGGTAGACTCTAGGGTAACATCAAACCATGCTTAACCTGGTAGCTAGCCCTACCAGATCGGGAGAGGGCTCTCTCCTTGTCAATCTCAGCAAAAAATGATCAATGAGGCTTGAGATGACTTGATGTGAAGACTGATTTTAGGCTAGGTATGTGTGCAGAAGAGTTTGATTGAATTTAATGATGTTTTGTTGGCTCAAATGGAAAGGCAGATTTGGGTCTGGGGAATGAGGCTCAGTTTTGCAGAGATCTCTATGGGGCAAGGTAGGCAAATGGCTTGGTACTTCAAATTGAGTGAGATGGAGAGCTTTTAGACTGGTGAGGAGTTGGAGAGGGCATGAAAGTCTCAGGGATCCTCTTAAAACAGCTGAAAACATAAATAACTAAACAAACCCTAGGTAGAGCACTGCAATTTCAATGGATTCTACCTTTATCTTTGTTTGATTTAGTTAAGATGAAGCAAAGAGAGATAATGGCATACATAAATCACATGTAAAACTTGCAATTACAGAAGGAAACACAATACCAAATCAATATGCCACAAGAATCCCATAAAGTGCTGCAAACCCTGGTCTATTCCTTTGTCAAACTGCAGAGATGAATGTACAATAATGCTCAAAGCATTCCCAAAAGTCCAACTATGCTAATGACTAAAAAATTACAAGATATAGGCAACCAACAACTCATCCTAGCCTCTAGGGGTCGAGCTCATAATATTAGGAGCTGTTCCAACAAAATCTAAACTGATAACTAAAAAGTAGGCAGTGGAATAGCTTGCCTCTAAAAACTAGAAAACTGATTCATTCAGTTGCAAACTACCTTTTGATGGATGAATCTACCTATATGAGTGAAAATTTAGCATAATTACATCAAAATCCATCATGTCACATTAAATTACATCATGATTTTGAAAATTAGAAGGAAAAAAGTCAAACTGTGAAAAAACTAGGCGAAAAACAGAGTTTTTGACCAAAAATGAGCAAAATTCCTCCAATGCACCGTGCTGATTTCCCTATGCGTAGCGCCTTTTTGCAGCTGATTTTTGAGGCCTTCTTGGTGTCCAAATTTGCTCCAAGTGGGCTTGTTGGAAAGGTCTTCCTGTCTACTTTTTAGCACAAGTGTAATTTTTTAATTTGACCTCCATTTTCCCCTCCAAAACTGATTTCTCCCAACACTGCTTCCTGTGTGTCCAAAAAGGGGCAGAAAGGTCATTTTTGGTGTGTTTTTGACCTTTTTGGAAGCCCAAAAATTGTCAAAATTTCTTGGCCATTTGTGAGAATGCATATTTTTTAATGAAAAATCCAAATATGTTGATTTTTCCTCAAAATGATACCTCCATCAAAAGTGAGCGCCAGGTGGCGCAGCACATTGGGCAAAAAACTCTGTTTTTTAAGGAAAATTTTCCAAAATTCATCTCAATTCATAGTTCCTTTTTTCAGGAGAATTTTGGAGGTCTTCCCGGTGTCAAAATTGGGCGCAGGATAGATTTTTGGAAATATTATTGAGTCTACTTTCCAAGCCAACTTGAATTTTTCAATTTGGAGTTCATTTGCCTTGTCAAAAATCAAATCTCCCAAGACTGGTCAAAATGTGCAAAATGAGGCTGCCTCAAGGCAGAGTGCTGTTGCAATCAACTTTGTAAGGTCTTCCTCAACTCCAAATTGAGCTCATGATAGCTCATTGGAAATATATTTTTGTCTAATTATCATTTGAATCATCAAATAAGTCATTTGGCCAACAAAGCTAGGATAAATCTTGATTTTCCCAAGGTCATTTCAAAGGTGCATCAATTCTCTTGAGGCAACTGTATTTTTGACATTTCTCTAAAACCATAATACCTGTGTAAAAAGTGAAGGAGGTTTTTCTTACTTGGCCTATTTTGGACAAAAACCTCTATCACTGTTTCCAAATTCATCTTTTCTCGCTCAGAAACATCATTGGAGTAAAACCTATCTCGATGTATGGAACAGGGGATTTGTCGAAATGAAGCGAAATGAAGGGGATAAGGGGCTTATAAATTCTTGAGAAAATTTTTGGAAGTAGGGAGGGATGTTAGGAATTAGGGGAAAGTGGAATTTCAAATATTGAGTGAGGGGAAGGGGTCCAAAAGGGCAAAACACAGGCCTAGCCTAGAAAATTGCCAAGTTGTAGCAAGAAACTAGGGTTTGTGCGAAAATGAGGAATTTGGGGGATCTCGGTGATGGGAAGTGTTTAATAAGGTACATTAAGGATAGGGGAAGGTGTATGAACATCAAGATACAAGTTTTTCTAATGATTTGACCATCCAAGAGAAATTACCTTCAAAACCCTAGGAGAGGGAAATGAACCTTACCTAGGCACAATTGAAGCATGAACAAGGTGTAAAATGAACCTTTGGAATCTGGCATGATGATGACAACCCTCTAAATGATGGTACACTCAGTTGAATGGTGACATGGACCGACATTTGGACAACTTTGACAGGAGTAAAAGAAAACCCTAGACCTAATACCTAATGACCAAATTTTGCTTGAAGACTCACTGAAATGACAAAATTTGACCTTGACACCTTAAAATCACTTTGTAAGAGCATGTTTGATCACTGGAGGAAGGCTGCAAAGACTGACACTAACATAATCCATATTGGAAAATAATTCATATTTAAGATAGACTGTAGAGGAAATAAGCGAGATTGATAGAACTCATTTAGACTAGAGTTGGGTAGAATTCCCATTTGGAATTATAGCTAGATCGAGATGGAATTTGGGTATAACCTATTGAGATTCCAAATTTCATAGAAGACACTATGCGTCAGAGCTGAGTTGCAAGAAATATTGAATTTTCCCACATTATTTTGGTATTATGTTTGCTTCAGGTTTTGGTTATCTTGGCTATTTTGGTAGTTCGCTATGTATTTTGGTGTGCATCTACTGGCCAACAATTCTATTAAAATTGATGCGAGTAAGATTTTGAGATATGAAATTCTAAAATGTAATCACTTGACTTAATATAATTTTTTTTTTTTTATATTAATATACATATTTAGGCCGATAGGCCTATTCTTTTGAATCAGATTACCTTTTAGTGTCGTCAACATTTTTCATCTCTGCCGAACATCTGTTTGTTATTTTTCACATTAAATGTGACATCTCTGTTCAATTGAAAGGTGGCGCCATTCTCTCCATGCAGTAGCAATTTCAATCACGACTTTTCCATTATCTTTTCGAGCCGATGTTGTCAGAGAGGCAGTTGCAACTAACTACAACTACTATCACACACCATGAAAATGCCAAGGCCACGAAAATTCCAAGGCCACTAGAACATTGTCTTTGCCCAAGGCTCTCTTACCTTATCCTACATAAGCCGGTTGTTGCAGCGCTTCCTCAGACAAAGTCCTCTCTGATTTTTCCACATGAAGATGGAGAAGTGGAAGGGGAATCCCTGCCAGATGTCCATGGTCAATCGATGGAGGGAATTTAGTAGCATGCTAGGTAGTGAATTGCAAAGCAAAGAAGCTATTTTACACCAAACAATTCATATTGTACAGTCATTGCAGAAGTATGTGTCTACTAATCTATAGAAATCTTAACTTGAAAATGCACTAATTTTCTCAACGTGTTTTTCTGATTAGGAATTCTAGCGTCTCTGTGCCATTAACAGTTTCTGAAAGGTTTTGTGTTGGGTAATGCTATGTTTATCCTCCCTTAATGGACCACTATAAACAAATAATCATGTACAGATAAGGTGCACATGCAGAAATTGAATCTTACAAGACCGTTGGCCTGTAATATAACCTTTATTAGCTCTTCAAATGTACTAATTTCTGACATCTATTTCTCTTCATCACTGCAGGGTACTGGGAGTGGAAGGCAGGAGCGCCATCTTGTTGCCACTATTGGTAAATTTTATGTCATTTGGAATTTTCGGCAAGTAAAAAAAAGCGATCATGTATATTACAAAGGCTACAAAAATTGTTCCAAGATTGTTCCAAAAGATGAATCCATTGTGGATAGCAATGGATAGAAAATTTATGCATCACAAATTTGCTATTACAAATTCTCCAAAAGCTCCACTTGTGGTTGCAACACCAAAGAAAGTAAGCTCTTTCAACATAGCATCTTAACAATGACATCCATTTCACACTAATCAGGGCGTTGAGCAATTAACTCAAGTGATGAACTATAAACAATTGTACTGCCTTGTGCATATAACATTCCACACCTTATTCGAGTGGAGTAAAACTAAATTCTTTATAGATTTCTAATATGTTATATAGCTCAGAGATTGGGCATTTGGTGCTTTTGAAGCCATGCTTGTTGTAATCTGCCTAAAGTGATGAACATGCGCTATGCTTGTAAGTCTGTGTAAAGTTATGAATTTATTTTGACACCACATGCGTACTTTATGATATAATTTATATTTTGTTCAAGTGGATTGTAAGTCTGGGTAAAGTTATGAATTGATTTTGACATCACATTCGCACTTTATGATTTAATTTTTTTGTTCAAGTGGATGCCAAGTATTAATATTTTATATAACTATTCACAATTTGTAATGGAGAAATTCCAGGATATGGAGAGGCAGTATGCATATTTTTGTCAAAAATTCAAAAGAGATGCATTTGATGGCCATCTGGTAGGTTAAAAGATTAAGTTCATGGTCACATGAGAGGGAGCTATATTTATTCTATTGATTTTTTTGCTCATAACCCAGGCCTTCGTTATACCTTATTTTATAAGAAAATAAGCTTAAGTTGAAAGTTTCATTACTGTGATCGAATCACATTTTTATTGAACTGTTTGTTTATACCAATTTATTTTATTAATATATTCATTGATTTTAAGGTTTTATGTTCTAATTCAACAGTTTGGTTATGTAATTTTTTACTTTATAATATTTGTTTGTGTAGACCAAAATCTCTTAAAATGCGTGTAATTAATTATAATCTGTTTCTGGTGTTTGTTTTGTCAACATAGAATGTTGATATATATGTGGTAAAAACACATATGATTCATGTGCTTAATCTATTTTTGGTGTTTTTTTTGGTCAGCGCAGAATGTTGGTATATATGTGGTAAAAACACATATGATTCATGTATAATGATGGTTTTAAATATAATACGTTAAAATTAATTGTTTAATTATAATATTAAAATTATAGATATAGGTTTACACAGGGTTTTGTTAATAATCACATTAAAATTTTAGATGTAGGATTGTTATTCAATAGAATTGACATGATTTTGTTAATAATCATCACCAATACATTATATTATTATTATTAATGGTGAAATTAAATGGTTGAATTATTTATGTTGGAAATGAATGGCTCTTTAGGGACATTCAAGTATATAATATTATATATAATATTGAATTGAAAAATGAATTATCTAACCTATATATATATATATATATATATATATATATATATATATATATATACACGTTGTATTAATAATATAAGAAAAAGAGTTCTCTCGTCTTGGATAGACATTGATTGAGTGCTTGAATATCTAGTGTTGCCAAGCTTACCAAAAAAATTAATAAAAAAAAGAAGAAAAGATAAAAAATAATTAAAAATATTTAAAGTATTAGTCAACATTCATTCAATGGAGAGATTGGACAATGTCACTACTCTAAGCATTCATAGAAAATCTAGATCAAATAATATAAAAAATTATATATAACAAAATAGTCTCCACTATTATAAAAATCAAAATCAGTGGCATTTTGATTTTTATCAAAATCTCCCGCCTCATTCTTCTACCTATGTGTAAGAGTTAGATTGGATTATTTTCATGGTCATATTCAAAAGGTCCATTCTCCTTGACCCTTTAGCACATTGTCCATCACTCTCACTTATTCATCATTCTTCATGGTGGTAAATCTACTTCTTTTACCTATTGATTATTTTTATGTGTATTTGCATTCTATGCCATTTCTGTTTCTCATTTGTTTTGTTTTATTTATTTCAAAGTTTCAATTAAATATTAAAATATTCATTAAATATTAAAAAATGGTTTTTGGTGATTTTTATTTACTTTTAAAATTTTTTACTCTAACTGAATTACAAGAATTAGAAGAATTGAATTTAAATTGTTTTTAATTTCATTAACTAAATTACAAAAATTAGAAGAATTGAATTTAAATTGCTTTTTGTTTCATTAACTAATTACAAGAATTATAAGAATTGAATTTAAATTGTTTTTTATTTCATTGACTAAATTACAAGAATTAGAAGAATATAACTTTTAAATATTTGACTGAATTACATATTTCAATAATAATTTGAGAACAAGTTTTATTTTCTTTAAAAGAAAATTAATTGAAATATTTGAAAACTTTTAATATGCAAAAAAAAACTACTTTTTAGAAAGAAACACTATGAAAAAATGGAATATAGTAACCCTTAGGAAAGGTTATTTGAATATCTATAAAGACTAAGTCTCTTTGAATATTTTTAAAACATTATGTATTATTTTTGTTTTTAATGTGTGCCTCAAAATGCAAAACAATGCAATAGATGCATACAAATGCATCTCTCATACAACTTTTCCAATTAAATAAACCTATTCACCTCTCCTTACCCCTTTTGAAATATTTGCTAATAATTATAATATATTACTTTGAACATTCCCTCTTCTTAATCATCCCTCTTTCATTTGAAGGGTAATACATAGATATATGAGAGAGACCAATCACACTTTTTATAGATTACATCTTCATTCAAATGCTCGTTGGAAAGAGAAAATGACAATCTAATTAAATTTCACGTATGTATTTATAGGTTCCCGCTAACTTCTTTTCTTTATCTATAAATATGTATTTATAAATAAATAAAAATATAACATAATTATAAAGATAGAGAATTAGTCTTTTACTAACAAAACATAAAATATCAAGAAATTAATGTGGTTTTTATTAATTGTTTTATGGAAATTTGGTAATAATTATAGAAATGGAAAGTTGTGAGGTAATAGAGAAATAGAGGTATTCACCCGATAACGAGGACAAGGGGGAGAGTGTCCTAAAAGTAGGTGGAAAATTTTTTCTCGTTTAATGGAAACTCGGGAATGGTAATAAAGTTAGAAAGTGTGATATAGTGGTAGAGAGAGAAATGGATGTGTTCTCTCCACTCGGATTGGGTGCGTAAAGGTCAAGAAATATAAATATATGGGATTTTTCATTATTTTTATGGGAAATTGGAGATGGCAATAAAGTTGAAAATATGTGTGGAAATTATATAGAAAGAGAAATGATTGTATCCACCCAACTAATTAGAGTGCACTTGGGGGCATAAGGCAAAGAAATACATTGGGAGTTTTTCAAAATTTTAATGGAAACTCTAAGATAGTGATAGAATTGGAATGTTGCGAGGCAATTATAGAATGAGAAATATTTGTATTCACCCAATTGACTTGAGTTAACTAGGTGCATATAGTCAATAAATAGGTGTCTATTTTTTCAATAATTGTTTAAAAACTTACAAAAGGGAAATTGTTGTATTCACTTACATAATTTAAGAGTATTTGGGGAAAAAGGACCAAAAAATAGGTGGAGGTTTTTCAATAATTTTATGGAAACTTAGATGATAGTGATAAAGTTGGAAAGTTATGAGGTAATTGTAGTGAAAGGGAGTTTCAATGTTGTAAGGTAATTGTGGAGAGAAATATAGATTTATTCATCCCAATAAATAGGACTAGGGTAGAGAGGCCAAAAAGTAGGAGAATTTTTTTTTGTAATTTAATGAAAACTCAACAATGGCTATAGAACTAGAAAGTGCAAGGTAATTATATAAAAAGAGAAATGAATGTGTTCTCTCCACTCATTCTAATGGATTAGGCACATAAAGACCAAGAAATCAGTGTGGATTTTTCATTACTTTTATGGGAACTTAGTGATGGCAATAGAGTTGGAAAGATGTGAGGAAATTATAGAGGAAGAGAATGGATTGCATTCACCCAATTGACTAAAGTGCACTAGGGGATTATAGGCCAAGAAATACATTGGTATTTTTTCATTTTTTATGGAAACGTGGAGATAGTGATAGAGTTGGAATGTTGTGAGGCAATTACAGAGAAAGACAAATGATTGCATTCACTAATTGACTTGACTTAACTAGGTTCATATAGCCAATAAATAAGTGTGTATTTTTTCAATAATTTTTAACCAACTTAGTAATGATGATAGAGTTGAAAATTTGTGTCGAAACAGATGTCGAGAAATTGGTGGGTTTTTTTTTAATAATTTTATGAAAACTTGGTGATAGCAATAGAGTTGAAAACTTAAGAGGAAATTATAGAGAAAGAGAAATGACCATGTTCACCCTATTGATTTGAATGCACTAGGGACATAGAGACCAAGAATTAGGTGGGGAGTTTTTGAATAACATTATGAAAACTCTTAAATGAAAATAGAGTTTGAAAGTTGTAAGGAGGATATAGGAAAAAAATGCTCTTATTTTCCCAAGTTACTTGAGTGCATTGGAGTTATAGAGGTCAAGAAAAAGGTGGATAATTTAAATTTTAAGAAGATTTTATGATGGTGCTAGAGTTGGAAAGTTATAGAAAGGGAAATGACTATTTTCACCCAATTGACTAAAATCCACTATGGTCGGAGAAGCCAATAAATAAGTGGGGATTTTTTCAATAATTTTATGAAAATTTGGACATGGAAATAGAGTTAGAAAGTTGTGAGAAAATTATATAGAGAGGCAAAAGGTTTTATTCACCACATTGACTAAAATGCATAGGGGGCGTAAAGTCCCAAAAATAGGTGGGGAATTTTTCATTAATGTAATGGAAAGTTTGAGATGGCTATAGATTTGGAAAATTGTGAGGAAATTATAGTGAAAGAGAAATGATGATATTCACCCCTTGACTTGAGGGCATTGGGGGCATAGAGGCCAATGTGTATGTGTGAGTTTTACAATAATTTTAGGAAACTTGGAGATGGTAAAAGAGTTGGAAAGCTGCAAGGAAATGATAGAGAAAGATAAATAGATGGATTCAATCAATTGACTTGAGGGCATGAAGCATAAATGTTAAGATAAAGGTGGTGATAATTGTAGGAATTTACGGGTAAGTTCCTTAGATCAAACACCAAAGGTCACCACTCACAAATAGATCAAAAATCAGTACACCAGTATTTAACGTGGTTAAAACCCTCAAAGAGGGAAAAAGTCCACGGCCTCAGCCAACGTGGTCAGTTCAGGAAATTTATTAATATAAAAAATAAAATTTACATAATTTTATCTCATAAACGGTTACTGGACAAATGGCCCTCCATGCTCTTTAAATAGAGATCATGGACCAATCGAGTGTTAAGCCACGGATCAAGTGTCAGTAATACTGAGGAGAGAGTGAACCGTCAGATAACTACATATCGTGACCATTAGATTATAAGTTACAAATGTACATAGTAAAGAAACACACTTTACCTAACTCTACACTAGACCATGTTATACTTAACTATTTCCTATGTGTCATAATATCCTAACATCACCCCTTAAGAACAACTGGGGATAGGATTGAAGGATTTACAAAGGTGACACAAAAGGAGACTATTTCCTATGTCTCGAAATATCCTAACATCCCCCCTTAAGAACAACATGGGATAGGATTGAAGGATTTACAAAGGTAACAGAATAGGAGAAGGAAGAAGGCATTAGATCCTATCCCCCCTTAATGATAACTTTCCTGAACTCCAAGCATAGATCGAAGTTTGGTAAACTTCACTTCTGTGAGAGACTTTGTAAAGATATTAGCAACTTGATCATTGGTAGAACAATACTGCACTTCAAGAACACGATCATGCATGAGCTTTATGATGAAGTGTATATGAAGCTAAATGTGTTTCATACATTGATGCTAAACTGGATCTTTGCATAGCTGAATGGCCCTCTGATTATCACACCAAAGTCTAGTTGGATGCTACCGATGAAGACCAAATTCAGACAGGATCTGACAAAGCCACATGGCTTCCTTGTTGGCTTCAACTGCACCACGATACTCTTCTTCTATCGAATAAATAGAGATGGCACTATGTTTCTTACAAGACCATGTAATAAGTAATGAACCAAGAGTGAATACATATCCTGCAGTAGACTTTCGATCATCAGGGTCACCAACCCAATCAGAATCAGTGAAACCAATCAACAATGGAGATGCTCCTGCACTGTAATTAATCCCGAAATTAAATGTACCTTGAATATATCGAAGTATTCTCTTAGCTGATTTCCAGTGACTTTCATGGGGTTGGTGCATAAACCGACCAACAAGACCAACGACAAAGGAAAGGTTGGGACGGGTATGGGTTAGATACAAAATTTTACCAACAAGTTGACGATATAAGGTAGAATCAACTTCAGGGGTAGTACAAGTGACTAAAATCTTGACTCCAGACTGAAAGGGAGAAGGGGTTGGCTTACTATCTTCCATGTGAAAGTGGCATAGAAGATCACAGGCATACTTGGACTTAGAAAGGGTAATACCTTCTTTGGATTGAAAGGCTTGAAGACCAAGGAAATAATGCAAGTGTCCTAAGTCTATCATTTCAAACTTCTTTTTGAGGCTAGACTCCACATGGTTTATATGGTTGGGATCACTACCAGTAAGGATAAGATCATCAGCATAAATAATAAGGATGATGAAGGACTTACCCACTTTCTTGGTGTAGACAGTGTTGTCAGAATGACACCTAGAAAATCCATTACCTAAGAGAAATCTATCCATTTTAGCATACCAAGCCTGAGGAGCTTGTTTGAGACCATAGACAGACTTCCTAAGGCAACAAACAAGGCTAGAGTCATTTTGGATAAATCCAGAGGGTTTTTCCATGCATATTTCTTCATGCAAATCTCCATGTAAGAAGGCGGATTTAACATCCATATGATGGACTTCCATTTAAAGGAGGCAGCAAGGGAAAGAACAAGGCAGATAAAATTCATTTTGGAAACAATGGAGAAGGTTTCAGTATAGTCAATGCCTTCAACTTGTGAAAATAATTTAGCAACAAGAAGAGCTTTATGTCTATCCACTTTTCCATCTGGTCCAAACTTTGTTTTGTAAACCCATTTGCATCTAACAAGTTTTCTTCCCTTTGGAAGAGGAACAAGATCCCAAGTACCGTTTTGCAATAAGGAACGATATTCTTCACTCATAGCTTCATCCCAATATGGATGACCTGAAGCTTCTTCAAATGTTTCTAGATCAGTATTTTCTAGAACTTGAGCCTATAAGGCTCTTTCGAACTGAGAATGTGTACGATGTCGATCTGCAGGGTCACTTGTAAGAGAACCCGCTGCATCCCGAGTAGAGCGAACCCATCTTGGAAGCTGTGGAGATGAAGGAATATCTTCAAGAGGTGGATGAGGATTGTCATCCTCGTTTTCATCATATGAACTAGAATGAATGCTAAAAAAATAGAAGATATAGAGAACATGTTAAAAAATTCACTCCTGGGTTTTAAGAAGTATACCCAAGTGTGTCTGGAAAAATCATCAATGAAAGTTAAGAAGTACTTGCAACCAGAGAAAGAAACAACAGGAAGTGGACCACATAAATCACTGTGCACAAGTTGCAAAGGGTTTGAAGCGTGCCAAGAGGCACGTTTGTCAAAACTATCTAGATGATGTTTTCTGAGTACACATCCAGAGCAAACACCATCTCGGTAAGATACCATAGGAAGACCTATCACCATATTTTCTTTACATAGAGTTTGAAGAGAGTGATAGTTTAAGTGACCAAATCGATCATGCCAAATTTTTCTCACTTTATCATTATGAGAAACAAAAACAGAGGGAAGACATGATGATCCAAAGTTTTCAAACTTATACAGCCTTGTGGAATCATCAGCAATGCCAGTAGCTAAAATATGTCTAGGATCTTTGAGGTCCTTGATTACAACATCATGAGGTGAGAATTCTCATTAGGGGAATTTTGAGGTCTGAAATGGGCCTCCTAAGAAAAATGTACAAGCAAAGTAAACTCTATAAGAACCAATAGGATTCAAGATCATGATGTCAACCATGGGGGTTGATTCACCATTTTTTAAGTAAATGGATAAAAATATTAAAAAATAATAAAACAATAAAACTACTTTTTCAACTCGTATTTTCAACTTATCTCCCAACGTTTTTACTCAAATTTCGAGCGAGAGTACTCGTTGGATGCAAAATTTAATTCCTCATCCAAGGAGTACCCATGTTGCATAATTTTGATAGACCTTGCTACACGAAAAATGAGAAATACATGAAAAACGTGATTGAAATACATGAAAAACGTGATTGCAATCACGTTTTTCATGTATTTCTCATTTTTCATGTAGTAGGATCCATCAAAAGTATGCAACATGGGTACTCCTTCGATGAGGAATTAAATTTTGTATTCAATGAGTACTCCCACTCGAAATTTGAGTAAAAACTATGGGAGATAAGTTGAAAAAGTAGGTTTTTATTTTTTCCCACCAAAATTTGATGATGTAATCAAATCTTATTTTATTATTTCCACTATTGTTTTATAATTTCCTTAGGAGGCCCATTTTAGACCTCAAAATTCCCCTAATGACTGTTTTACCTTCACCTGAATGATTTATTTGATAAACAGATAGAAGGTTGCAGGACAAGGTAGGAACACATAATACATCATTAAAATGACCATTATCTAGATGAATGGTTCCAGATCCTACAACACTAAGAGATCTATCATCACCAACATAAATATTTTTGGTGTTACAATCATTTAAAGAAGAAAACATGGCTTTATTTTTGGCCATGTGGTAAGAATCTTCAGAATCAATGATCCACTCATGAGAATGAGAAGAAGAAGATACATTTAATGCATAACCAGATCTTGATGCTTGACAACCACAAGAAAAAAGTGCCATTCATGAAGATGAAGTTGAAGAGTTCTCCAAATTGATGTGGTGCTTCTTCATTTCTGCTTCCAAGGCTTCCATCCTCTTAAAAAATTTGGACTCTACATGGTCTTCATGATTACAAAAGTTGAAATGTCCATCTGTTTTCTTCCCTTTGTTTTTATTTGCCTTATCAATTTGGTGAGTTTCTTTTTCAGTTTGCGGCTGAAATTGCTTAAGACCCTTGTTTGGTTTAGGACCAGTCTTTTTAGGATATTGTTTCTTGGGATTCTTTTGATATGGTTGTTGTTGGACTACTAAGGATTTCTCAGAAGAGTTTTTCCAGTATTGATAAGACCAAGGTGTAAGAGTTTTTCTTGTTCTCTTATCAAAGAATCACAAAATGCATCAAAAGAGGGGGACTTTTAGGTTGTTCCTTGAGAAATGAGAGCTTCTATAGTGGAATGGAAGGTGGAAACAAATACAGAGTATGCAGGTCCAGGCTTAGCAAGAATGAAATAGATAAGGCTACCATCTTCCTTTTTGACCTTACAACCTTCTAAAAGAAGTCTAAGGGTCTTGAATTTGAACAAAAAATATTCAATAGAGGAGAAATTATTGGGGTCCAAAGTAAACAACTCATTTTCAAGTTGGTAGGGCCCTGATTTCATTTTGAATGCTAAAAACAATATTTGTCTTTTTCATAGTTGCATCAGGAGTGTCAATTTCTTGGATATGAAATTGAATATCTTGAGCAATGGACATTCCTATCAACCCCCGTGCTTGATCTTGTTTATTTTCCCATTTAACGGCTTTATATCTATCAGTAGGTTTAGTTTCTTGTCTTGAGGCTATTCTATAAAGCCCTTTACTTCTAAGTAAGTCTATCATGTAGGATAGCCATTAGAAATAATTGGTGCTGTTAAGAATAACTAGGCATGCACTTTCCATTTTAAAAAATTGAATATTAAAAGGCTAAAACTAACTACTCCAATGAAAAGATCTCGAAAAATTAGGCTGGTAAAAAAAAACAGCTTGGAAAACGACTTCCGGATGAAGAAGTTATGTCTTTTTGAAAAAATGTGTTGTAGATGTTGAATATTTACATGAAAGGTTGAAAGTTGATGGTGAAGTTCTACTTCTAACTCCCCCCCCGCCCCGCCCCGCCCCTCCCCTTTTCAAACTTAATATAATAAGCTTACTTTTAAAAAAAACTACTTTATGTGACCCACTTTTATAAATAAGTGAGAGTCACTTTTACAATCTTACTTTTACATGTGCTTTTGAAATAAAACCCTCTTTTTAAAACCGTCAACTTGCCAAAGGGCTTTATAAGAAAAAATAACTTAACAAAAAAATTTTTACAAAAAGATTTGAGAGAGAGGCTTGAACCAAAGACCTCTTTTCTCATAAACTAACTTTACACCAAGTGAGCTAGTAAAAGGATTTTGTAATTGTTTGAAAGGAGGAAGGTTTTTTTTTTTTTTTTTTTTTTCTCTTCGATGTGCATGCTTTTGCCTGCAAAAAAAAACACAAAAATCTGTGCACAAAAAAAAAGAAATGAAAGCCTTACGGTAGAACGTTAGATTTTCAGTTAGCCTTACCAGCAACTATCCTTTTTTCCGCTATTTCTGATTTCCTGAGATTGCACAAAGACGCAGGGAAAGAGCATACGTAGCAAAAAAAAAACGCATCTTCCTATTTTTGATTTTCCGAGATCGCACATAGCGGAGAGAAAAGAGCATACACAAAGAAGAGGGTTTAGATCCAAAAAAAAAAAAAATAGAGGGAACCAAAATAAACAGAACGATTAATAAATATAACTGCAAAAAGATACTTTATACCTCTAGATCTAAAATGACATAACTCAGGCAACCGAAAACCTTTCCGCATGAAACGAAATGGGTTCCTCACTGTAATAGGCACTCCAGACACAACAGAGCATTTCTCCCAACTCGAAAGTGGTTAGAAATAGTAGATCTAGAAAACGACAGTCACATGCAGTCAAACCAACTTCGGATTTGGATCAACAACGGATGCAACCCTCAAAATGGATTTGATACCATGTAGGAATTTAAGGGTAAGTTCCTTAGCTCAAACACCAAAGGTCACCGCTCACAAACATATCACAAATCAATACACGAATATTTGACATGTTTAAAAGCCATGAAGAGGGAAACAGTCCATGACCTAAGCCAATGTGGCCACTTCAGACAATTTATTAATATAAAAAATAAAATTTACATAAGTTTCTCTCATAAACAGTTACCAGACAAATGTCCCTTCATTCCCTTTAAATAGAGATCATGGACCAATTGGGTGTTAAGCCACGAATCAAGTGTCGGTAATACCGAGGAGAGAGTGAACCGTCGGATCACTACATATCGTGAATGTCGGATTATAAGTTACAAATGTACATAGTAAAGAAACACACTTTACCAAACTCTACACTAGACCAAGTTATACTTAACTATTTCTTATGTGTCGGAATATCCTAACAATAATTTAAGAAGTTTGTGGAAATTTTCCAATGACAAACAAAATTGAAATGCTTTAAGAAAAGTATAGGGATAGATATGACTATATTCCCCTTACAAGTGGATTTTTTTCAATAATTTTAAGAAAATTTGGTTTCACAGTTTAGTATAAATTTACATTTACATTCCCACCTAGGTTTGTAGTTTTTATCTATAACTTTCCATTAAAGAAAATGGAAAACAAAAAAAAGTGTAGTAAGCTTTTGTATTCTCTTTATAATATTAAGGTAAATTTGTTTTAATTTTGAATTTAATAGGGATAGATATGATTATATTACCCTTACAAGTGGATTTTTTTCAATAATTTTAAGAAAATTTGATTTCATTGTTTAGTATAAATTTACATTTACATTATAACTTTCCATTAAAGAAAATGGAAACAAAAAAAAGTGTAGTAAGCTTTTGTATTCTCTTTATAATATTAAGGTAAATTTGTTTTAATTTTGAATTTATTAACACATGATCTATCAAACATTGACTACTAAAAAGGAAATAAAAGATAAATCATAATTTAATTAATAATTTACTTTTAATAGTATTCTTTTAAAAGTATGAGAATAAATGTTACACATCTTCTTTCTACTGAGTTGTTAAAGTATTTTTCCTACACTAATCTAAATTAACTTATATTAAGTATCAATTTTTTTTTTTTTTTCTAAGTAAAATTATCTATTAACAGGCGGGTAAAATTACATCAAGACCGTAGTCAGAAACAACTGCCCATGAGGCAGAAAATTCAGAAAAAACAGTGTTGTAAACTGTCGATGCCCACGCAGGGGAACATAACCATAGTTTTCTGAAGCATACTTTGACCCCAGAGATACAAAGGAGGGCCAGAAACACAGAAAAACTTCCAAAGCAGAAAAAACCCGAAGGTTTGAGAAACAGAGACATTGAAGTAACCAGACAACAAACCCATTTAATCTTCCGGGGGCTCCTCTTCGATTCTGCACCAGCCGGTGGCGTGCTTGCCCGAAGCAGGTTCGTCATGAGTTGCTTGGGTGACATGATCGGCGGAAAGCATTTCCTCATCCACGACTGGATCTGCAGGGCGAGGCGGAGGCGGAGCCTGGAAATTGCGATCATCGAGATTGAAGGCAGAAAACTGAGTGTCCGGAGCAAAAACAGTCGCCGCAGGAGCCGTAGGAAGCGAGTCATCCCCAGGAACGCTATCTTCAAGGAAAACCACCGAAAGTATGGCAGTAATGCGTGGGCGGTTTAGACTGTTGTTGAAAGTGAACCGGGCTGTGCCAGTGGTTGGGGCATAGGAAGCAGGAGGCCTGTGCGTGTGAGGACCCCAAAACAAACGATGGCCATGAGAGCTCCCTCGACCAGAACGAGTGCGGGGATAATGGCTCGAGCCTTCCCCAAAGGATGATGAGTCAGGAGAAGGGCTGGCAGGGGCATGGGAAGGGTGGCTCCGCGAGCTACCCCGACGGCTCCTCATACGATGACGAATCCTGGGCATGTTGAAAGGAAGCAGAAGCCTGAAAACCTCCCAAACCACAGAGAGAACCCGCGCAAGGTAGCCCTGAAGAGAAAACAAATGCAGCAATTGTTCGACACTCCACCAGGCGCTGAACAAACCACGAACCTCTCTTCTCATGAAACGCTTCAAGCGTTGGTCGACGCTTTCCTCCCTGCAGACTCTGCAATTTTTGACAACAGAATGATACATAATGGGAGCCGAGAGCAGGTGGTTAAAAACATGTTGCGAGTGAATGTCACCCACAGCGCGCCGAACCACAGCATGCTCCCAAGCCGTCCTTCCCAAGCGAAACCTATCAGAAAACGTAACTGCCATCATGCTGTGAATCCCGCTCAAGCATGCGGAGGAATGTCTCACAACAGCCGGAGTCGAGCGAGAACCAGAGTTTGCAGGGCGAACAGCTTTGGAATGGGGGAATGATAAATGGTGGTTTGCGTTGGGCATTATGCCATTTAACACGTCGTACCCAGGAGGCAGATGGCGGCAGAGAGTAGCAGCCCGCCAGCCCATCACATTAATTCGGCTTTGGAACACCCGCATCCGGGGATTAAGTATCAAATATTACACATATAGTGATTTATAAATTTTTTATTTTAAAAGATTATCTTTAACTCTATGAAAAGGAGTCAAATTTCCTAATATGTAATTTTTATTATTATTTAATTCCATATCACATGTTAATTTTTTTATATTAAAAAATTACATATTAACAAATTTAATATATTTCTTAATGCTTGATAAATATGAATTTTAATGGTTATATGTATATATATATTTTGTTTAATTTATTTTGAAGTTATATTTTTCTTTAAAAATAATAAGAAAAAGTTTCTATTAATTTTGTTCTCTGTCACGATGAAGTATTTGGTATATTTACCAATTATACAAGTATGCCTCCTCAAGAAGATGGGTAGAAATTAGATCAAAATTGTCAAGCTTATTAATCTTTGTCTATATATAAGTAAACTTAAATTTAAATTTAATATATTAATTATTATTTGTTTGATTATAAATATTAAAATATAATTTTTTCAATTTAATATTCCTATTATCATCTCTTTACACTTTTTTTAAAGCACTTGCTAATATTCATTTTTCCAATAAATAAATGTTACATCACCATTGTCCTTCATATAGTTTAAACATAAATGTTACGTCATCATTGTCCCTCGTAACTATAGTTTAAGCATAAGATAAATGACTAATATATATATATATATATATATATATATATATATATATATATATTAAATTTAATATCATTAAAAAAATTGAATATTATATGATTATAATTGTAACATACATCATAGTAAAATAAAAATTTAAAAAATACATTTACCCTTATAATACTATAGACTCTACAAATTCATGTGCACTTAACAAAGTGGTTTCTTACTTAGCTAGTACTATAAGTTATTGTAATGTTTGGGTGTCCACGTGGACCCACTACTTGGCTATTTCTCAACACATATGCAATGTTTGTGTCATTGCATTGATCTTAATGGCTATTGTTGGAGACAGTTTGGTTTTTAATACTTATAGCACCGATTATTAATATATGGGTAGCAGTACAATAATGACGTATCTTGAAAACCGAATTATTGATTTTATCCATAGTTAAACAAATTCCGTCACAGGTTAAAGTTTATTATACATATTTTTTGTACTGTACTTGCATGGGGATTTGTTTTTCATGGCCGACACCTGCATCGCTGATGACCGTCAGATTTAGGGCTGAGAGATCTGTGGCTGAGACTTTTGCGGTACCCGTTTAGGGTATTGACCTCCTCCTCGAAACCCTAACTAACTTCTCATTCTACATTCTTCGCTTTGTCAGCATCTCCTCTACAACTCTGCCGTGAGCCTTGCTCTATCGAGCAATTGTCACTCCTCCAGTTACAACCCTATCTCGCCATGGTGTGTGCCGAACAGGTAAACTTATTTCGCATTTGTAGATGTTGGAGTTCCATCCATTGCGGTAGTGTAAAGTATTCTTTTTAAAGTACTAAGCTCTCCTCGTTTGGGTTTGTTACAGGAGGTAGCGGAGGCTCTCTGCCGTCCGCTAAGCATTCATCGTTATTGGCATTTTGATTTGGATTGGTGATGAATTCTTCAGGTTTGTGAATTATATGGGTCGGGGCTTGTATACTCCATTCTCCTCTACCGCCTACCAGTTGCAGCTTCCTTTCTCCATGGCGGGTGAGCCTTTTTCAATTAAACACAGATTTTTTTCCAAGACATGTTGTTAGCACCTAGTTACATTCTTGTTTCATTAAATCTTTCTTATATCTCTTCCTAATCCTCTCGTAACCTCCTCTGTTACAGGGTTTCAGCCTCGGACTATCGAGATTTCTAGACCAGGTAAAACTGGCTTGCTCATCCTTGTCTCTTCTCAGTTTTACATTCCGTTTCGGATTTTAAATGTTTACATATACTAATTTTTGTTGTAAATTTCTCCTTGTGATGTAGGTAATCATTCTATGTACATATGGTCAGGTTCCGGAAATGCGTTGGGAAATTTTCTGAATTCCTTCGGCTTATAAAATCGTCCCTGCCATATCTTCTTCACAGGTATTTGAATTTCTACCAACGAGGAATTGGTTTTCTGGAGTAGAGCTCTCCATTCTTTTTCTTCGGTGATTTTCAACTTAAGGGTTCCGGCATTTAGACTTTTAAGGCACTAGATGTCGTTACTCTGTTACCTTTCTTTGTTTTACTTAAGGGCTTCACCCTAATGAACAACTTGACATGCTCTGTTGTATATTTTTTGCATCTTAAGTGCTAATAGAACCCTCGGCTCCCTTTACGAGGATTTTTCCCTCGGTAGTCAGAGTTTAGTAATATGTTAAAGGTTTACAGTGAAAGGTCATATGACCTATGGGATTCTCTTTCAATGAACTATTCGGTTCTGCCTTTTTTGTGGCTTTCTCTTCATGTTTTAGAGGTTGTAAATAGTGGCATTCTACCTTGGTGAATATATATATATATATATATATATATATATATATATATATATATATATATGTCGATATGTTATAGTTCTTCTCTAAGCCTTCGTGCTAATCTGATTTGTTGATTTGCAAAATTTCGTTATCTGCGTGGCTCTTCACAGTATTAGTTTCTTACCCATATTGATTTACAGAATGTGTATATATCATTGTTGATTATAATGGCATAGCAGCTGTATGTTCTAGGTTTTCTCTGCGCCTACTCTTTCTGTCATCATGTATGAAGATGTTCCATTTCGACCGAAGTTTTATCTTTTTTTTTCAAGAAGTGAATCTATATTTGTCTAGTGTGTTTTAGTCTATGGTTAAATGAGATGTTTGAACCATCTATATTTCAAAGTTGCTTCCTACAACTCTAACTATCTGAGTATATCATAGCTCATCAGATAATGAACAGTTTAGGGTCTAGGTTTCGACCATGGACCCTGAACTAACAGTTTTCTAGGTTTAACCTACAGTAGATGTTTTATTTTATTTTCCCGTTTTAGATGATAGTACAAATACTAATTCTTCTATGTAAACAAGTATTAACTTCAACACTACACCTCTACACAGTTCATATATATTTCTATCAGTTCTTGTTGTAATATTCTCAAATACATTAGAAAAGTACAGTAATAAATAAATCTAAATCATTCTGGAATGAGAATCTTCTTTTCATATTTTAAAGAACAGTAACTAAATTAAAGAAATATCTCTGTCTAAACAGTATATAAGTACTTAATATTTATGTAGTTTGGTTTACTTATCTTGTTTCAAAACTAGCTGATGATGTCCTCCCTACCATGAGAGAGGCAATTACGTCCTCATCACCCCCTGTGCTCCACACTGAGTTGAGTAGGTTGACAAAATTTTCAGAAGAGACCTCAAGACTCTTAGTCTAGTACTCTTCATTTCCAGGATTCGGGAACGCTGAGTGTTTTCCACTAGTCACTACCAACTCAGGAATTCTCTACTCTCTCCCTTGCTATCGTCAGTCACAGAACAAAACCCCCTTTCCTCACTGAATGTATTTTTATTCCTAGAGGAAAGGTAATTGTTTTTTCTTTAACTGTTTCTGTTCAACCACTCTCAGTTCTTGGAATACTTTTATCATCAGTCTTCTTTTAGTTTTTATGGAACCATCATTCCATAATTTTATTTTATTTCTAAAACATAATTAATTTGTACTCATCGTTCGTAATCCTTTTTCAAAAATAATGATTATATAGTCTCTTTAAAGTAAATAACATAACAATTAGTTTATACTTAAGCTAGTTGTCACAAGCATATATATATATATATATAAATATCCTTTAAATAAAAAATAATGTGTTAAATTTAATAGTAAAAAAATTACCTTTATAAAAATAAATTATAATTCATTATTATATACTTAAAAAAAAAAATTTAGAATTAAAGTTTTTGGAGATAAAAATAATTCTAAATCATAACTATTTGTCCATACTATATTTCGTTTACTTTTCAAAACCTTAAGGACCCGCATATTAGCATCCGTCCATGCGATATTCCGTTTGCTTTTCAAATTCTTAATGCTCCGCCATTTTCAAGTCCTTTCGAAAAAACCACTGAGAAAAACTTTTCTAAAATTTCCCTTTCTCATGAAAACCACCCAAGAAAACTTTAATAAAATTTCCTTTTATTGTGAAAGATCACCACCCACCAAGGGATAACGCTGTATTGACACCACACGACTCCCTTTCGATAAGGATTTTCGATGTAGTCCCTACACATTCCTTTCATTTGTGTGCCCCACTCCACTATTTCTCCAAAAAAATGAGCTCGGCATCTCCAGGCAGGACTTTTTATTAGGTCCGCCGTAGTTCTATATATATATGGGTGTGTAGATAGACAGGAACACACAAGTACTCGCACGCTCTGAAAGATTTTGTAGTGGGAAAGGAAGAAATGGAGGTTCTGAAATATCTGCTTCTGTGCCTCGCTGCCTCACTGCCTGCAGCGTGGTCTACCAATCACCCAAAGTGGAAGCCGTATTCTCATTCTCATCACGAGGGAAGTGGCCTATCTGCCCATATGCTTCAACGTCGTTCTGATTCTGAAGAAACTGAATTTGCATTCTCATCAATGGACGCCCACGATGAAAGGGACCTCCATGCTCTCTTGTCGTTCAGAAACTCCATCACATCAGATCCACATGGCTTGCTCTGCAACTGGACGGCGGAGAACTCTGAGAAGTTATGCTCATGGTATGGTGTTCGCTGCAGGAAGCATACCAAAAGGGTGGTCGAAATTGACCTTTCTTGGTCGGCATGGCAAGGTACCCAATACTTGGAAGGTACCCTTTCTTCTTTTCTTGGCAATCTGTCTTTACTGCGCAGTTTCAATGTTTCTGGTCAGATTTTAGCTGGCAGAATTCCAGTTCAGTTTGGGCAGCTTAAATCACTGCAAATACTTGACCTCAGCCAGAATGAACTCAACGGGGCTATCCCAATCGAATTGGGCCTGCTGCAGAAACTCCGCACCCTAAATCTTTCCTATAATTCTGGATTCAATGGAGGAATTCCACCCCAGTTTGGCCAGCTTAAAGCATTGCGAGTGCTTGACCTTAATGACAATTGGATCGAGGGTTCTATTCCAGTGGAGTTGGGCCAGCTTAAGGAGTTGCGAGTACTTGACCTCAGCTGGAATGATCTCAACGGTTCCATTCCAGTCGAGTTGGGTTTGTTGCAGAAGCTAGAGTCCCTGCTTCTCGAAGGCAACGTTTTCTCAGGCAATATACCATCTCAGTTAGGTAAATTGACACATCTTACACAACTATCCATCTCTGGCTTGAATATTTCTGATTCTATTCCTTCTGAGATATGTAGGCTTCCCCTCACTTATCTATCTCTTAGTAGTCTCAACTTGACAACGAGCACACTTAAAGCCATTGCCAATTTGACGAAGCTGAACCATCTAACTCTTAGTGAAATTGGAGTCACTGCCATCCCTGAAGACATTGCCAACTTGACCAAATTGACCTACTTAGATCTCTCTTATAACAGCCTAACAAACATCCCTGCACACATTTCCAATCTGCCCAAGTTGACCGACTTAAATCTCGGTTTCAACAGATTCACTAGCATCCCTGCATGCATTGCCAATCTGACCAAGTTAACGACCTTGGATCTCACGTTGAATAGACTCATTAGCATCCCTGAATACATCTCTAATTTAACCAAGTTGAGAATCTTATCTCTGTATGGAAATAGACTCACTGGAAATATACCCAAAGCCATTTTCAATTTGGCTCAATTAAGGGTACTATCTATTTCTTCAAACACGCTTACTGGTAGCATTCCCATAACCATTTCCAATTTGAGTCAATTAACTAAACTAGATATTTCTTCAAACACTTTAAGGCATTACCACTTTAAGGAACCTTAAATATCATAGCCTCTCAAATAACAATTTGACAAGCACAATTCCAAGAGCGATAGGGAAGCTCCATTTTCTACAATTTTTATATTTGCATTCAAACAAATTAACTGGACATATTTCATATAGCATAGGTCAACTAAAATATCTCAGGTACCTATTCATATATAATAATAGTTTCTTAGGATGTATTTCTCAGAGTATCAATGGTTTGATTTCATTAGACACATTAGATATATCAAAAAACAATTTGGAAGGACCAATTCCCGATAGCATTGGCAATTGCACGTCTATGACTGTTTTCTCTGCGCATTCTAATAAAATTTTTGGGACATTACCTGTATCTTTGGCCAACTATATCAAACTTTAACTACTAGATTTAAGAAAAAACGGGTTGACAGGTGAGCTTCCTTGGTACTTCACATATTTCCATGATTTGGAAGCATTAAGCCTTGGTTATAATAATTTGCATGGTTATATTCCTCAACAAATCACAAATCTGACCAAGTTGTATGTGTTGGATTTATCCAACAACAAATTGAGTGGAAGGATACCAACTCATCTTGAGGGACTCTTTGGGTTTGCAAATGTGTCAAATTATACTGAACTAGATGATGAAATTACAATTGACATGAAAAAATATGACTATACTTTGTCGTATTTATTTGTTGGAATTTAATTTCAAACTGCCCATATAAATCAGCAGGACAACGAGTTAATGAGAAGGGATTGGAAGGCGGAAAAGTAATTGTTGATGGTAAGTTGAAGATGGTGGAAGCTCCATTCATATCTGTAGCAACCACCATATTAAATTCCCTGCCAACTCCATTTATTACACAACAACACTTAAGAGTTGAGGCGGCAAGACTTTCCGCGGGGGTATGAGAGCTGGGGAGGATGAACTCCCCCGGAATATATAAATGAAAAGAAACAAAAGGGAAATAATGTTTTTAAACATTATGTTATAGTTTTGATTTAATTGTTTTATATTCACGACAATGAGTTTTAAATATTTTTACATTCGGTAAATGTGTTATTACCGCAGTATATTTTAAGTTTTAACTTTGGTTAAATATATATTATAAATATATGATATTTATAATATATATATTATGTAATGTTGCAAAAAAAAAGGGAAGAAAGCCTGTAAGACAAGAGTTGTATTGTTTTATCATTACACAGAACATAATTTAGAAGCACAGGAGTGCGGGAAAACAGAGAATATACACAACAATGATATTTGTGAAAGAGACAGAGTGTTAATCTTTGAATAAGAGAGTGATAGTTTTTCACTGTGTTTGTAGCAGACAAACTATTTTTGTAATCCCTCTGTGTTGAGGAAGAATTTGTATCAGTTTTTTTATGGAATAGAAGTTTTTTTTTGTGAAAACTCTGTCCGTGAATGAAATTTTAAATATTTTCTCTGTGTTAAAGAAGGGAGTTTTATTCTTCTTTTATTGTTTTGGAATTCTCAAATATTCCAACATGGTATCAGAGCTAGTCCAGGCTCTTTGAAGATCAAAGAAGCTGAAGGAAAGGAGTTCTTTGTTGCAGAAGCTTCTCCAGCAGTGTGAAGACTCAGCCAAAAGAATCCAAAGGTATTTCTCTATACAGTTTTAATGTTACTGTTGCAGAACAGTGAGCTATTTTAAATACACAGTCAAGTGTTTTTGAATCATAGTTAAGAGTGCAGAATGGCTGGAGCCAGCACTGGTATGGGTATGGGAAGTATCCATCTCCCACTATTTAATGGGAAAAATTATGACTACTGGTCAATAACTATGAGAGCATTATTTGTCTCCCAAGACTTATGGGAATTTGTTGAGGAAGGCTTTGAAGAGCCAACAGATGAATATGAGTTTAATATGTTAACTCAGGCAGAAAGAGAGATGCTGAAGAGCAATAAGAAGAAAGAATCCAAAGCTCTTTTCTTTTTGTATCAAGCAGTTCATGAGAGTGTGTTTCCAAGGATAACAGCAGCTAAGAGATCCAGAGAAGCATGGGAAACTCTCAAGACAGCCTATCAAGGCATGGAAAAAGTGAAGACAGAAAAACTTCAGTTGCTGAGGAGAGATTTTGAGACTCTATGTATGAAAGACTCAGATACTATTGACGCATTCTTCACTCATGTGATTGGAATGGTCACACAAATAAGATCTCATGGAGAGACTCTTGAAGGCAAGAGGATTGTGGAAAAACTCTTGAGGAGTCTACTTTCAAGATTCGATGTGATTGTCACCACCATAGAGGAGACTAAGGATCTCACAAATTTTTCAGTGGATGAACTTCATGCATCACTGATGACCCATGAACAGAGATTGGGTAGGAGTGAAAACTCATCTCTAGAACATGTCTTTAAGACCCAGATGTCTTTCGGAAGAGGAAGAGGGCAAGACAGAGGAAGAGGAAGAGGCAGAAGCCAAAACAGAGGTGGAAGGAACAACCCTTCACATTCACATGGAAGGTGCAACAGTCAAAATCACAGCCACGGCCAAGGCAGCAGCCAGCAGAATGGTCAGCAGAATGCACAAGGACAAAGGTATGATAAGTCCAATGTCCAATGTTACCATTGTAAAAAATATGGTCATTATGCTAATGAATGTAGAAAGAAGCAGCGAGATATGGAAAGTAGAACTAGTGCAAATTTCACTAAGGAAAAATATCAGGCCAAAATAATTTGTTTTTAGCTTGTAATATGGCTGAAGAAAAGAATGAGGATTTATGGTTTCTAGACTCCGGTTGCAGTAACCATATGAAAGAAAACTTAGCAATGTTTTCTATGTTAGATGAGAGTGTGAAGTCACAAGTCACACTAGGAACTGATAGCAAAGTTTTTGTTATGGGAAAAGGAATTGTAAATGTTTTAACAAGGAAAGGTGCAAAGAAAACCACAGCAGATGTGTATTATGTTCCAGGAATGAAGTGTAACCTCTTAAGTGTTGGACAGCTTGTTCATAAGGGGTATAATGTATTTTTTGAGGATGATGTTTGTACCATCATGGACAAACCACCCAGCAAACAATGTATTGCTGAAGTGAAGATGACAAGGAACATGATGTTCCCTCTCAGAATGAGAGCAGACTTGAAGAATGGTGAAGAGAAAGCAGCAGTTGCACAAGAGACTTTTCAAAGCGAACCAAAAGATGATAATTGGTTATGGCACTTGAGATTTGGACATCTCAACTTTGGAGGTCTTAATTTGTTGAACAGAAAAGGAATGGTAAGAGGTCTACCATTGATAGAGAAACTGGACAGCCTTTGTGAAGGTTGTATCTTGGGGAAACAACACAGAGAAAGTTTTCCTTCCGGGAAAAGCATAAGGGCAAAAGCACCCTTAGAGATTGTCCACTCAGATTTGTGTGGACCGATGCAAACTCCATCGCTTGCTAGCAGCCACTACATGTTAACATTCATATATGATTTTACAAGAAAAACTCTGGTTTTGAAAAACAAAAGTGAAGTGTTTGAAAGGTTCTGCAATTTCAAAGCACTTGTTGAGAACCAAAGTGGGCTGCACATCAAAGTCCTAAGGACTGATAGAGGAGGTGAGTATATCTCTAAATATTTTCTATGTTTTTGTAGAGAAAATGGTATTCAAAAGCAGTTTACAACTAGATATACTCCACAGCAAAATGGAGTAGCTGAAAGGAAGAATAGAACCATAATGGACATGGTGAGGAGTATGTTAAAGGCAAAGCATTTGCCTAATGATTATTGGGCTGAAGTTGTACATTGTGCAGCATACATTTTGAATAGGTGCCCTACAAAAGCAGTGATGAACAAAGTGCCGGAAGAGGCATGGAGTGGCACAAAACAAGGTGTCACACACATGAAGGTTTTTGGATGTGTGGCTTATGCACACATACCAGATCAGCTAAGGAAGAAGTTGGACAGCAAGGGGGAGAAATGTATTTTCATTGGATACAGTGAGGAATCCAAAGCTTATAGGTTGTACAACCCATTTACCAAGAAGTTTATTGTGAGTAGAGATGTTCAGTTTATTGAAGAGGAAGCTTGGGATGGAAGCATAGAGAAAACAGTGAATGTTAAACATTGTTTATCTCATGATGAAAATGATGATGAATTGGCTAAAATACATCCCCAAACAGCAGCTCCAACACAATAGCAGCAAGGCACACCCTTGATGAGAAATGAAGGTGCTTCTCTAAGCACACCATAAGGAGGAAATTCAAGTGCTTCTTCAAGCATCTGTACATCTAATGAAAGAGGTAAGAAGTTCAAAAATTTGAATGACATTTATGCACAAGAGGCAGCAAATGAAGGTATCAATTCTTTGTTTTCTTTATATTGTCATGTTTAAGACCCTATCCACTTTGAAGAAGCTATTAAGGATAAGAAATGGATAGAAGCTATGGATGAGAAGATTAATGCCATAGAAAGAAACAAGACATGGGATTTGGTTGAACTCCCAAAAGGTAAAGATGTCATTGGAGTTAAATGGGTCTACAAGACCAAGAGTAATGCTAAAGACAAAATAGAAAGACACAAGGCAAGACTTGTTGTCAAAGGGTATAAGAAGAAGCATGGGATAGACTATGAGGAAACTTTCGCACCGGTTGCTAGAATGGAAACCGTGAGAGTAGTGCTGTCCATAGCAGCACAAAACAAGTGGAAAGTTTACCAAATGGACATGAAGTCAACATTCCTAAATGGAGTGTTAATGGAAGAGGTTTACATTGAACAACCTCTCGGCTATGAAAAGAAAGGCCAAGAGCACAAAGTGTGCAAGTTGAAGAAAGCTCTTTATGGGCTGAAGCAAGCGCCAAGAGTGTGGTACAGTAGGATAGATTCCTATCTACTGGAAAATGGATTTGAAAAGTGCGAGGGAGAACCCACCCTCTACATCAAATAAAAAGATGGAAAAATTTTGATTGTAGTTTTATATGTTGATGATGTTATTTTCACAAGTAATGATGATTATCTTATTGAAAATTTTAAAACAATCATGAAAGAAGAATTTGAAATGACTGACATGGGTTTGTTGAAATACTTCTTAGGAATAGAAGTAGAACAAGATGAAAATGGGATTTTTATCTCACAGGAAAAATATGTTAATGAAGTTCTGGAAAGATTTAATATGCAGGAAAGCAAAGCAGCAATCACTCCCACAGTGATGGGATTAAAACTCAGCAGAGAGGACAGCAGCAATGATTTTGATCCTAGCTTGTACAAGAGCATAGTTGGCAGCCTCATGTATTTGACTGCAACTAGGCCGGACATAATGCATGCTATTAGTTTGATTTCCAGATTCAAGGAAAAGCCAAAGGATGCACATTGGCAAGCAACAAAAAGAATTCTGAGGTATGTTAAAGGTACAAAAAGGTTTGGTATTTTATATACTACTTCAGAAAATTCAGAATTAATTGGTTATAATGACAGTGATTGGGCTGGAAGTATTGATGACCGGAAAAGTATTTCCGGTTATGTTTTTCACATGGGTTCAGGAGCCATTTCATGGGCTTCTAAAAAACAGCCCATTGTAGCATTGTCTACAGCAGAAACAGAATATGTGGTAGCTACAGCAGCACTGTGTCAAGCAGTTTGGATGAGAAGAATGTTGAAAATTTTATGCTAAGAACAGATAAAAGGGACAATGATTTACTGTGATAATAGCTCAGCGATAGCTTTATCTAAAAATTATGTTTTTCATAAAAGGACAAAGCACATAGACACCAAGTTTCATTTCATACGTGAATTGGTTAGCAATGGTGAGATTGTTTTGCAGCATTGCAGAACAGAGGATCAATTTGCTGATATCCTCACAAAACCATTAGCTCAGAACAGTTTTAATAAATTCAGGAAATGCCTGGGTATGCAGGAAAACCCAGCAGTTGAAATTAAGGGGGAGTGTTGGAATTTAATTTCAAACTGCCCGTATAAATCAGCAGGACAACGAGTTAACGAGAAGGGATTGGAAGGCGGCAAAGTAATTGTTGATGGTAAGTTGAAGACGGTGGAAGCTCCATTCATATTTGCAGCAACCACCATATTAAATTCCTTGCCAACTCCATTTATTACACAACAACACTTAAGAGTTGAGGCGGCAAGACTTTCCGCGGGGGTATGAGAGCTGGGGAGGATGAACTCCACGAAGCTCCCGGAATATATAAATGAAAAGAAACAAAAGGGAAATAATGTTTTTAAACATTATGTTATAGTTTTTATTTAATTGTTTTATATTCACGGCAATGAGTTTTAAATATTTTTACATTCGGTAAATGTGTTATTACCGCAATATATTTTAAGTTTTAACTTTGGTTAAATATATATTATAAATATATGATATTTATAATATATATATTATGTAATGTTTCATATAAAAGGAAGAAAGCCCGTAAGGCAAGAGTTGTATTGTTTTATCATTACACAGAACAGAATTTAGAAGCACAGGAGTGCGGGAAAACAGAGAATATACACAACAGTGATATTTGTGAAAGAGACAGAGTGTTAATCTTTGAATGAGAGAGTGATAGTTTTGCACTGTGTTTGCAACAGACAAACTATTTTTGTAATCCCTCTGTGTTGAGGAAGAATTTGTATCAGTTTTTTTATGGAATAGAAGTTTTTTTTTGTGGAAACTCTGTCGGTGAATGAAATTTTAAATATTTTCTCTGTGTTAAAGAAGAGAGTTTTATTCTCCTTTTATTGTTTTGGAATTCTCAAATATTCCAACATTATTGTCTACAAACACTATATTTGATTTCTCTTGTAATAATCTTATAGGAGAAATTCCTGCAAACATAGGAAGCATGAATAGTTTGCGATTATTGAATTTATCTAGAAAACAATTGGAAGGAGATATCCCTGCATCTCTTAGTAGGATACCTTCTTTAGAGCAATTGGATTTGTCAAAAAATAATTTGAGTGGGTCTATTCCTGAAGATCTCTCTAAATTATCAATGCTGGCTTCTTTTGATGTTTCATCTAACAATCTTTGTGGGCCAATCCCAATAGGAACACAATTTTCCACTTTCAATGTAACATCTTTTGATAGGAATCCCTGCTTATGTGGGTTTCCTCTACCAACATGCAAGCAAGAGGATGAGCCAAAGAAAACACCCACCAGAGATAGGAGTGATGCTAAAAGGGGATGGCTGAGTTATGTCAATGAAGAGGTGTCCTTGATGGCTTTGGCACTATGAGCAGGAATTGGATTTGGTGGCGTTATTGCTATGTTTATTACTTGGGACAAAGTAAGGCTTTGGGTGATGGGTGTGCCCTCTAACAACAAAAGAATTTTTTTTATGGAGTTTACAAGTTTCCAACATAAATTACAAGCACTCCATATGCCTCAATGTATTACTCTATGTTTTCTTATTATTATCTAATGTTTAAATGTGGATAAGCTATCTTTCCACATGAATGTAAAAAAAATGTTTGAATGTGGATAAGCTATCTTTCCACATAGATGTAAAAGAAAAACTGCCCTATATGTATATAAAATTATGAGAAATTCTACAAATTTAAAAAGACGATCATTTTATTTGGTTTATAATATTTTGTTTATAGAAAATTTTTAATTAAAATTGAGATACTCATCTTGTTAATTAATTGTAATTGAGCAAACCCAGTTTTAGAACATTGTAATCTTATATGATTGTTTTAATGTAACGTAAGCTTCTTCCTCAAAAAGGCATCTTTTATTATTTTGTCCACTTAAACATTGAGTTACTTATCCTTTTGTTTTCAAGTTATTTGGGTATTGGTTGCTAAATCATGTTTTGTGGCATAGTAACAACACTTGGTATAAAAATAAATGAGTTTCGTTACGTATAGAACTTTCTAATATGGTCTCTCCGCCCTTTGGACGAGGATCGATGCATGTTTAGCGTTAAAATCTCTTCGCTTGGAGGAATTCCACGCAGCCAGCTTTCTTACAGCGCGGCCTCACATGTGGAGTGTCAACTCTCCACGTCAGTCGGCTCTCCTGGTTTCCTCCAGCGTGGATGGTCAACCCTCCATGTCCGTTGGCTTTCATCACAGTCAACGTTCTTCCGTGTCTCAGGTTCCAATGATCTGTGACCCTCTCGAGTCTCTCCCTGTTTTTTCCTTATTATTCAGAACCTCGTTCGTGCCCCCTTCTATCGTGAACCTTGAAATTGACCTGTCGTGTAATCCCGGGAAGTTTCCCTCTTTGGATGCCTCGTGGCCTCCTTTATTTATTTATTTTTTATTTTTTTATTAATAATAATAATAATATTTAAAATAATAATAATTATTTTGAATATAATAATAATCATTATTTTGGATAATTATTATTTTAAATATAATAATGATTTGGAAAAAATTAATGTTCTTAATAATAATTTTTTTAATAGAGTTTAATTGTAGTATTAATAATAAATTTTTTATTTTTTTTTAAACTTTGTTTAATAATAAGGTTGTTAATCGGGGTGAAATAATAAAGTTGTTAATCCTTTGAGCTTAGCTTTTGATTCTCTTGATTATAGTCTTTTTAAAGAAAGGTTTAAATTTTTTCTTAGTTTCTAAAAAAATCTGATATTGAATTCTGAATAAGGGACTTACTGGATGCTATTAAGGATGTCATAAGACAAGGTTGTGCGGTTATCTTGAGAAAGGCTCAACCCCCTAAGAACAATCTTAACAAACCTGAGTTTTAGGCTCTTAAAGCTTTGAACAATAACAAGGACATAATTGTTCTTAAAGCTCACAAAGGGGAAGCTACTATTAACCTAGATAAAGAGGATTAACGAAGAATAATGTTAGATCACCTTTGTAATAGCGGGAGCTATAGGAAACTTAATAGAATCCCCTAAAGAAGATTTCTAATACAGTTTCTCTAGCCACAAAATCTAGTAGCATTGTTAGCTCGCTAAGCAATAAGCTTATTGAGAGTAGCCCTCTTACTCGCTGGAGGAAATTTACAGCGCGGCCTCACATGTGGAGTGTCAACCCTCCACGTCAGTCGGCTCCCCTGGTTTCCTCCAGCGTGGATGGTCAACCCTCCATGTCTGTTGGCTTTCATCACAGTCAACGTTCTTCCGTGTCTCAGGTTCCAATGATCTGTGACCCTCTCGAGTCTCTCCTGTTTTTTCCTTATTATTCAGAGGTTGACCTTTAGAGCAACAGAGGTGATGTCTCCTCGTTCGTGCCCCCTCTATCGTGAACCTTAAAATTGACCTGTCGTGTAATCCCGGGAATTTGCCCTCTTTGAATGCCTCGTGGCCTGCTTTGTTTTTTTTATTTTTAATAATAATAATAATAATATTTAAAATAATAATAATAATTATTTTGAATATAATAATAATCATTATTTTGAATAATTATTGTTTTAAATATAATAATGATTTGGAAAAAATTTATGTCGTTAATAATAATTTTTTTAATAGAGTTTAATTGTAGTATTAATAATAAAAATATATATTTTTTTCATTTTGTTTAATTGTAGTATTAATAATAAAAATATATATTTTTTTCATTTTGTTTAATAATAAGGTTGTTAATCAGGGTGAAATAATTAAGTTGTTAATCCTTTGAGCTTTTCTTTTGATTCTCTTGATTATAGTTTTTTTTAAAGAAAGGTTTAAATTTTTCCTTCGTTTCTAGAAAAATCCCTGTGCAAAATATTAGTTGTGATATTGAATTCCGAATAAGGGACTTACTGGATGCTATTAAGGATGTCATAAGACAAGGTTGTGTGGTTGTCTTGAGAAAGGCTCAACCCCCTAAGAACAATCTTAACAAACCTGAGTTCTAGGCTCTTAAAGCTTTGAACAATAACAAGGACATAATTGTTCTTAAAGCTCACAAAGGGGAAGTTGCTATTAACCTAGATAAAGAGGATTAACAAAGAATAATGTTAGATCACCTTTGTAATAGCGGGAGCTATAGGAAACTTAATAGAATCCCCTAAAGAAAATTTCTAATATAGTTGCTCTAGCCATAAAATCTAGTAGCATTGTTAGCTCGCTAAGCAATAAGCTTGTTGAGAGTAGCCCTCTTACTCCTAGGATTTGTGGTCTTCCAAAGATCCATAAAGAAGGGGCTTCCCTGTGTCCCATCGTCAACACCATAGGAGGGACGACTTATCCTCTTGCAAAGTTTTTAGCCAATAAGCTTAAACCTCTTATTGGTTGGATTGAATCCATTGTCAAAGATTTGTCTTTGTTTGTCAACGAATTAAAGGGTATAATGTTGGATCCTGTTGATAGTCTGGTGAGTTTCGATGTGGTTTCCTTATACACTAAAATCCCCATTAATGAAGTCATTGAAGTCATCAAACGCATTACGGAACTAGATACACTGGTTGAAATATGTCTTACCTCTACTTTCTTCAATTTGAAAGGGAAATTTTATGAACAAACCTGTGGCATTGCCATGGGTTCACCCCTTTCCCCTGTAGTGGTTAATTTGTTCATGGAGGTCTTTGAATCCAAGGCCTTGTCCCCAAATCTATGCCAACCTAAGCTTTGGAAAAGGTTCATGGATGACACTTGTGCAATATGGTCTCATGGTAGGGAAAATTTCGAGCTTTTTTTCAAGCATCTTAACAATCAATCTATTTCCATAAATTTTACTATGGAATGTGAAATTGATGGTAGCCTGCCTTTCCTTGACGTTCTTATTTCAAAAAGAGATGATGGTTCTTTCTCTCACCAGGCTTCTAGGAAGAAAACTCACGCAGAGCAATATCTTCATGCTAATTCACGTTATTTCCTTGCTCAAAAGCTAGGTGTTCTCAACACCTTATGCACTTGGGTATTACGAGTTTCTGATGGAAACCACTGTTGAAAATGCAACAAGATGATGGAGCTTAGTGAAATGAAGTCACCTTCACTAAGTGGGCCCGCAGGCTATTTTTGGCGCAAAGTCTATTTTTAGACTATGTCTATTTTTAGACATATGGAGCATGGTCTAGGAGTTGCAGTATGCTATTCTTGGATGATTGTTCGAGTTGGTAAAAATAGATGGACCTCTATTTTTAGACATTTGGGCGGAGTCTATTTTTAGACTGCCAGGCTAAAAATAGAAAAGTCAAATATTATTTACCCTTAATAATATTTGGACTATAAACTTCAATTTATCCTCTTGCAGCACTTCAGTTGGAGCTACGGATGTGGCCCATGCATCTGACAAAGGAATTACGCTATTCCTAGGGGTTTGGTGAGCTCATGCATGGTTGACTTCAGTTAGAACTCAAGTGGCGGAGTTTGGTGGAGTTGATGAGACACTTGGTGGAGTTGTGTTCGGGTTAACTTAGTTGAACTAGTTGTATTTATTTTAGCTGGCTAATACACTAGAGATGAGTGAGGTGAATTAAATATTATTTAATTCACTAAATATTAACTCATTATTCAACTAAAGAACACATCAGTTGACTGCAGTGCATGGACAGTTTAATGAAGACCAGTGGAAGAGGTAGATGAAAGGGTGAGTTTGCTATTAGTTGTGCATGAGATTTGCACAAGCATTGGAGGAGATTGCCAATGAGGATTGCATAGATCAAGCCAAAGAGATTCGAACTTGGATCTCTCATTACACCAACTTGGATTGCGCAGTAGAGGCAGGCAAACAGTGGATGAGTTTTGAACCCGTGACTTGTTCAAAACTGAGCTAGTTTGTGTGTAACTTTTTGGAGATAGTACTGAGTACTTGTGAGGAGTATTGTGCTATGTATTGTTACATGCTCTCTTCTATTATAATATACAAAATAGCTGGGGGTTTTCAGCTATAAGCTTTCCCCATTACATATTGTGTTTATGTGCGCATGCGACTGTTTCTATTTCTGCATATTGATGATCAATTGTAGAAGAGGTTATGTGTTATGCATGAATTCAAATTAGTGTGTGACTAGGATAATCTCGGTGGATAAATCTTCATTATTCAGCAAATTTCTACATGGTATTAGAGCGAATTGATCATCAGGATCTATTACAGTGATTACAATTATTTCGGTAGACAGAGTCTGTAACGGGCCAGGTAGCCTCTGGATCCATCCTTTCTCTGAAAGGTGATATATCCAGTAAATTCCCTTACAGTCGATCTCTATGCTAGAAGTAATTTGTTCTCACAGATCCAGAAGCAGTTGAGTTTTTGAGCTTGGAATTCGAATTTTGCAGCAGATTGTTTTCTTGGTGCCGGAGTTGAAATGTCTTTCAACGGTTTGCGACTCGAGTATGCTCTTGAAGGCGATTCGAATTATGTTGCATGGAAAGGATTTTATGGAGCGGTATTAGATGATTTATCATGAAGGGTTCGCGAATATGGATGTCCAAAAGCCAGCCAGTCTGATGAACTTGAGGCACGGCAAAAGAAGACAGCGAAATGTCGAAGGATTCGGTGGAGGGCATGAAGGATCATTGTATCCGGCCTGCATGGGAAAGCTTCTCCATTCTTGATGTGGAAAGCTTTGACAGATTTATTCCAAAGCAAGAGCGACCAGAGGAAGTTGGCGCTCAAGGATAAACTCGGGAACATAAAGATGGAGAAAGGCGACAGTATGCCCAAGTACCTCACGAAGTTCATCCAATGCAGGGATGAGCTGGGAAGTGTGGGGGTGACTGTTGATGATGAGGAATTGGTGAGCTTGGCTCTCCTTGGGCTTCCGAAGAGTTGGCACTCCTATCAGAACTCTGTCAATGGTTGGGAGAAGTTGCCAGGATGGGAGAGACTTTGGTCGGATCTTGTGCAAGAGGAGATAAGGCGGACTACCGGGACGGATCTTCATGAAGGCATCGATGAAGAAAATTGCTTTGGCTACCAAAGCAAAGAAGGGGAAGAGCAAGAAGGCTTCTCAGTCTGGTGTGAAAGGCAAGAAGCAAGACATGTCTAAGGTGAAGTGTTTTCACTGTCACCAGCATGGACACTATGCCACAAATTGTCCGCAGAAGAAGAAAAATAAGAAGGCTGCTGGATCTGCAGCGGGAGAGGCTTTGGCTTCTCAATTCGAACTATATTTTTCACTGATCGCATGCTTGGTTTCAAGTGTGGTGGGATCGGTATGGTTCTTGGATAGTGGTGCATCATTTCACATGACCAGAGATCGAGATTTGTTTTCAGATCTGGAGGAAAAAGATCTTGGAGTGCACTTCGAGATGGGCGATGATGGTAGATACAGTGCGACTGGTATCGGTACCATTTCCTTTGAGGAGTACGGTAAACCCTTCGTATTTAAGGAAGTTTTGCATGTTCGAGTTGATGAAGAATCGATCTCTGTGGCGATGTTGGAAGACAAGGGGTATGATGTGGTCTTCGGCGAAGGAAAAGCTTTCTACTTGTGATAAGACAAGCGGAGAGATCCCGGAAGATAGGGGTTCGAGTCAAGAACAGCATCGATTGCAAGTAGATGGCGTGTGAGTAGCATGCAAGGCGGAAGGAGTGGTGAGCCGGGATGATGGCAAAGGCTGTGGCACGAAGATTAGGCCACCTTGCCATATGTGGAGCTTTGAAGATCTGCTGTGATTTCTCACGGGCTTCCTAAGGGCACTCTTGCACGGTCAGATCGGTGCGGGGTGTGCCTTGGGAAAATATGTGAAAGTCACCTTTCACGAGAAGGATAGTCGCGCCACGACGATCCTTGAGAGAGTTCACACAGACGTGTGTGGTCCTTTCTCTGTAGCTTCGACAACAAAGCACAAGTACTATCTGATCTTTGTTGATGATTTCTCTCGGAAGTGCTGGATCTTCTTCATGTAGAAGAAGAGCGAGACATATTCAAAGTTCTATGAATTCAAGGCGCTGGTTGAGAAGGAATCGGGAAAGCATGTGAAGGCTCTTAGGAGCGACAATGGTGGTGAATTCATCTCTACTGAATTCAAAGAATTTTGCAGCGCAGAAGGGATTCAGAGAGAGCTCATAGCGCCTCATAACCCACAGCAGAATGGGGTCACAGAGCAAAAGAACAGAACGATCGTGGGTGCTGCACAAGTGATGTTGCATGATCAGAGCCATGCCATACACTTGTGGGGTGAGGCATGCAATACTGTGGTTTATGTGCAAAATCGTTGTCCTCATAGGATACTTGGCATGAGTGCACCCGAGGAGGCATTTTCTGGTAAGAGGCCTGATATTTCTCATTTGAGGATTTTGGTTCACTTTTTTACCTTCATGTGATGAAGGATGCTAGGAGGAAGCTGGAGCTGACTGTAGAGGTTGGGATATTTTTGGGGTACACTGATATGCCCCACAACTATCATGTGTATTTGCCCAGGGCAGTCGCAAAGTTGTTGTGCGACGGGATAATAAATTCCCGAGGAGAAAGCCATGGTGTTCGCTTGAGAGGGAGCCACACTTGCATGCAAAGAAACTATTAGTTCCTAAGGAGGAGCTTCCGGATGTGGATCAGCCACAAGAGGAAGTTCATGGAGTGGAAGAGACCACTCATGCGGTGCCACCATTAGAGGCGCAAGCGCGATCTGAAGACGCGGCGCTCGAGATACGAGGAGAAGGTTGTGGGACCTTATGACACAAGCGAGCAAGAGGCAGTCCTTTGGGCGGTCTGCTTGGATACATGGCTCTTATGAGCAAATGTGTCGTGACAGAACCATCCTCTTTCGAGGAAGCTGTGGAGGAACCCGCATGGGTAGATGCCATGGTGGAAGAGTATGATTCTATTGTCAGAAACAATGCATGGGATATTGTCCCAAGACCGGAGGGTAAATCAGTGGTGGGTTCGCGATGGATCTACAAAGTGAAGCAGGCGGCTGACAGGAGCGTGGAGAAGTACAAGGCAAGATTTGTTTCCCGTGGCTTCTCACAGATCGAGGGGATCGATTATGAGGAAACCTTTGCACCTGTCGCAAGGTACTCTTCCATACAGACAATCCTATCTCTCTCAGCGCAGATGGGGTGGCACATCCATCAGATGGATGTGAAGACTGCGTTCCTCAACGGAGTCATTGAGGAGGAGGTGTACATAGAACGCAGAAGGTTTCGAGATCTTCAACGAGTGAGTCGCATGTGTGCAGACTCAAGAGAGCACTGTACGGGTTGAAGCAAGCACCTCGTGCTTGGTACACACAGATAGATAGTTATTTCACCGGACTTGGATTCTCCAAGAGTGAGGCGGATCCTAACCTGTACCAGATTGTGGTGGAGGGGAAGTTGTTGATCATTCTACTGTATGTAGATGATTTGATTTTGACGGGTGATGAGCTATTGATACTTTCATGTAAGGAGGATCTTGCTAGAGAGTTTGAGATGAAGGACTTGGGCCTCCTTCATTATTTCCTGGGATTGAAGATTTGGCAGCGCAGAGGTGGAATGTTTGTTTCTCAGGGTAAGTATGCCCGGGAGATACTGGAGAGGTTCAACATGCATGGCTGCAAGCCTGTTGATACTCCTCTTCCTGGTGGTTGGAGGAAGGAGGATGCTACTTCAGTGGAGGTAGTGGATGCCACTGTCCATCGAAAGTTGGTGGGGTCGCTTTTGTATCTGGTCGATACACGACCCGATATATGCTATGCTATTAACCAGCTTTCGCAAGCTATGGTTAAGCGGAAGCAGCTCTTGGGCGAGGAAAGCGGTTGCGGAAAGCAGTTGCACATCGGGATATGAGTACGTAGTACGAGATAGGAGGATGGGCTTCGAAGCTTTGCGGCTTCCAACGATGCGATTAGGCGAGGGGAGCTAACGGGCCAGAAGGCACATACGGAGGGAATCTTCGGTATCGGGTCGACATCGGTTTCCTAGTACAACGAAGCGAGAGATCCGTGGCACTCGGTTCAACGGAGGCGGGAGTACATGGCGGCTAGCTTAGCTTGCATGCGAGGCTATTTGGATGAGGAAGATCCTCGTCGGATTGTTCGGGTCGCACTTGGAATCTTTGTGATTTATTGTGATAACTAGAGTTGCATTAAACTCTCGGCTAATCCAGTATTTCATGAAAGATCCAAACACATCGACATCAGGTACCATCATATCAGAGATTGTGTGCAGCGGAGAATCATGTTACTTTCATATATTCCCACAGAGGATCAGGATGTTGACATCTTGACGAAGGCGCTCACCAGGAGCAAATTCGAATTCCACAGAGGCAGGATAGGGGTTGCAGATAATCCATATCTTGTTGAGAGGGAGTGTTGAAAATGCAACAAGATGATGGAGCTTAGTGAAATGAAGTTGCCTTCACTAAGTGGGCCCGCAGGTTATTTTTGGCGCAAAGTCTATTTTTAGACTATGTCTATTTTTAGACATATGGAGCATGGTCTAGGAGTTGCAGTATGCTATTCTTGGATGATTGGTCGAGTTGGTGAAAATATATGGACCTCTATTTTTAGACATTTGGGCGGAGTCTATTTTTAGACTGCCAGGCTAAAAATAGAAAAGTCAAATATTATTTACCCTTAATAATATTTGGACTATAAACTTCAGTTTATCCTCTTGCAGCACTTCAGTTGGAGCTACGGATGTGGCCCATGCATTTGAAAAAGGAATTACGCTATTCCTATGGGTTTGGTGAGCTCATGCATGGTTGACTTCAGTTAGAACTCAAGTGGCGGAGTTTGGTGGAGTTGATGAGATAGTTGGTGGAGTTGTGTTCGGGTTAACTTAGTTGAACTAGTTGTATTTAGTTTAACCGTGTACTAGAATGAGTAGGAGTGAATTAAATATTATTTAATTCACTAAATATTAACTCATTATTCAGCTTCAAAGAACACATCGATTGTTACGGTGCATGAACAGGTTTAGTGAAGACCAGTGGAAGAGGTAGATGAAAGGGTGAGTTTGCTATTAGTTGTGACATTAGTTGTGCATGAGATTTACATAAGCATTGGAGGAGATTGCCAATAAAGATTGCGCAGATCAAGCCAAGGAGATTCGAACTTGGATCTCTCATTCTCTCATCTTGTATTGCGCAGTAGAGGCAGGCAATTAGTGGATGAGTTTCGAACCTGTGACTTGTTCAAAACTGAGCTAGTTTGTGTGTAACTTTTGGAGACAGTACTGAGTACTTGTGAGGAGTATTGTACTGATATTGTTACATGTTCTCTTCTATTATAATATACAAAATAGTTGGGGGTTTTCAGCTATAAGCTTTCCCCATTACATATTGTGTTTATGTGCGCATGCGACTGTTTCTATTTCCGCATATTGATGATCAATTGTAGAAGAGGTTATGTGTTATGCATGAATTCGAATTAGTGTGTGACCAGGATATTCTCGGTGGATAAATCTTCATTATTCAGCAAATTTCTACAACCACCTTAATGATAAAAAGGCCCATCTCCTTAATTTTTTTAATAAGAATGGTTATAGTAGGCACCAATGTCTTAGAGCTTTCCTTGAGGCTAAAAAGGTCCTAGAATTAAAAAAAAATCTTAAGGATCAGTTTTTAACACTATTACTGATGAAATAGGTAACTACACTGGTACCTGATTTTTGACGTAGCAAGAAAAACACCCGATTTTGAAAAGTGGTGATGCAGAATCATTTTTTTTTAGCATGTTTTGGCACTTTAATTTTTATTTTAATTTTTTTTTTCTGTGATGCTTTTTATGTCGATTTTGAATAGTGGTGGCATATCATCACCAACGTTTTTTTAGAGGATTGATTCTGACACTATACATTTTCTAATGTCTTCTTCTTCCGTGAGATGTTTATATTTAAGTGCATTTATGTACTTGTGTTTTAAAAAGATTTTTTTTTTTTTTTAAATAAAAATTTGCAATGATATCTTCAATTTTTCACATAGATAAAAAATGAAAAAAGGGTCAATATTATAAAGTTTATATTTTCTACAAGTTTATGTATTGCTAATTAATTTTTCAATGCACATCAAATAATTGTCACTAAAAAACCAATATTTTGAACGATATGACAAAAAAATCCAAATTTTCAATACAAATAGAATGCAAAAAATACACTTTTAGAGACATTTTGTTGAAAAAAACATGTTAAATAAACTAATTTTTGGGAAAATCTTAACAAAAAAACTTAAGAAAATAGCATTTTTATTGAATTTTGTGTCAAAAAATAATAGTAATCACATGTTTTTTGCAAAAAATAAGGATTCTTCTCATAAAATATCAAAGTTTAAACATTACAAGTAAAACTGATTAAAAGATCTCAAAAATGAGCTTTGTTTGCAAGCATAACTTAAAGGTCATCAACAATATTAACTAATACATGTTCAACATAATCTAGAACATCATTGATGGCTTCTTTCGCAACATTTTCTGCTTCATTTTGTCATTGTCATCTTCTAATGGATCTTTCATGTCTACAAATCTTCCAAAGTGTCCCTTTCCAATCATTCCATATAATGGTGGTTGAGGTTCCTTTGATTTTTTTGCCACACATGATTCATTAAAATCCCCTTTCCTCAAACCAACTTCTTGCTTTGCATCTGGAAGGAATTCAAGAGCGTTAATTCGTTATTGAATAAATTTGCATTGCACAGGGTCTTTGTCAATGGCAATGCAATTTCTTCCTTTTGGTAGGCAACATGCTAGTGTTGTACCTAATCATCAAGGACAAAAGAAATAAGTAAGAAAATTAGTATAAAGACATAAAAAAAAATATATATATTTAAATTTAAATTTGTATAATAAAATTTACCTGAACCTAAGAATAGATCCAAAACCCAATCTCCTTCATTTGACGGCACCGCTGGGCCTGCCTTTGGCCCCCGGCTGGGTGGAGGGCGATTCCAAGAATCGCCCTCCAACCAGTCGGGGGCCGGAGGCAGGCTAAGCAGCCCTTGACAACGCCACCCAGCCGTCCTTTGCCCAGCCAGGGGCGGTTCTTGGAATCGCCCTTCGCCCAGCCGCAAGTGATTATCAGAATCGCCCTCCACCTAGCTAGGGGCCGAAGGCAGGCTGGGCAGACCTCGATGGCACCACCTGGCCAGCCTTTGGCCCCCGACTGGGCGGAGGGAGATTCTCAAAATCACCCTCCGCCCGGATGGGGGCCGGAGGCTGGCCGGGCGGCATCGTCGAGGGCTACCCAGTCTGCCTCCGGCCCCCCGCTGGGTGGAGGGTGATTCCAAGAATAACTCTGCACTTAGCCGTGGGTCGGAGGTAGGCTGAGCAGCCCTCGATGGTGCCGCTCGGCCTACCTTCGGCCCTCGACTGGGCGGAGGGCGATTTCGAGAATCACCCCTGGCTGGGGGAGGGCGATTCCAAGAATCACCCCCGGCTGGGCGGAGGGAGATTCTCAAAATCACCCTCCGCCCGGTTAGGGGCCGGAGGCCTGCCAGGCGGCATCGTCGAGGGCTGCCCAGCCTGCCTCCGGCCCCCGGCTTGGTGGAGGGAAATTTCGAGAATTTCCCTCTGCCCAGCCGGGGGCCGGAGGTAGGCTCAACAGCCCTCAACGGTGCCGCCTGGCCCGCCTCCGAACCTCGGCTGAGTAGAGTATGATTCCGAGAATCACCCCTAGCTGGGCAGAGGGCGATCCTCAGAATCGCCCTCTGCCTAGCATCACCCTACGCCCAGCTGGGGGTGATTCTTGGAATCACCCTCCGCTGAGCCAGGGGCAGGAGGCAGGTTGGGAAGCCCTCGAAGGTGCCACCAGGCCATCCTCCGGCCCCTGGCTGGGCAGAGGGTGATTCCAAGAATCGCCCTCCGCCCAGCTGAGGGCCAAAGGCTGGCCGGGTGGTGCTGTTGAGGGCTTCCTAGCCTGCGTCGGGCCCCTAGCTGGGCAGACGACGCTTTTGAGAATTGCCCTCGGATGGGTGGAGGGCGATTCTTGGAATCGCCCTTCGCCTAGCCGGGAGTTGGAGGCAGGCTGGGTAGCCCTCGATGGCGCCACCCGGCCGACCTCTGGCTGGGCGGAGGGAGATTCTTGGAATCACCCTCCGCCGAGTAGGGGGTCGGAGGCCTGCCGGGTGACATCGTCGAGGGCTGCCCAGCCTGCCTCCGCCCCCAGCTGGGTGAAGAGCGATTCCGAGAGTTGCCCCCTGCTGGGTGGAGGGAGATTCTCGGAATCACCCTCCGCCCAGCCGGGGGTGATTCTCGGAATTGCCCTTCGCCGAGCCAAGGGCGTTTCTTGGAATCGCCCTTTGCCCAGCCAGGGGAAATTCTTAGAATTGCCCTCCGCCCAACGGGGGGTCGGAGGCAGGCCGGACGGCTCCTTCGAGGGCTGCCTAGCCTGCCTCTGCCCAGCCAAAGGCCGGAGGCAGGCTGGGCAGCCCTCGATAGTGCCGCACGCCCGGCCTCTGGCCCTCGGCTGGGCAGAGGGCGATTGCCAGGTGTTGGATGCTGGTCGGGTGACGTTCTCGAGGGCTGCCCAGCCTGCCTCCGGCCCCCGACGGGCGGCAAATTAATTTTAATTTTATTTTATTTTTTTCAAACAAAAACTATATAAAAAATTTAATTTTTCTTTTAAACAAAAACTATTATAATAAAAAAAATGTGTTGTTTAAAAAAAAAACAAAAAAAAACTATTCAATTAAAATTTTAAAATATAAAAAAACAATAAAAATAAATTAAAAAATATGTTTTAAAAAAATAAACAAACAAATATAAAAAAAAATTTAATTTTTAATTTTTAATTTTTTAAATTAAAACAATTATTATTTAAAATATAACAAAAAAACAATAAAAAAAATAAATTTAAATATGTTTTAAAATATAAACAAACATATTTAAGAAGATTTTAATTTTTAGTTTTTATTTTCTTAAAACTAAAACAATTATAATTTAAAATATAGAAAAACAATAAATTTTTTTAAAAATATGTTTTAATATATAAACAAAAAAATATATGAATAATAAATTTTTCATTTATTTGTTCATTTTTAAAAAATGTTTAAGTCATATAATTTCTCCATAATTTCATGGTTCAAGTATCTTGAAAACTTAAAATTTAAAAACCTGAGATTTACAACTTGTCATTAAGGTTTTTATTCGCTACAAAATTTTATCTTTAATGTTATGGTTGAAAATAATTACAATTTTAGGGTTGTTTAAAGTCAAGATATTTTATGTTTAACAACATGGATAAAAATTGTTCAAAATGATATGATTTGATAACAATTGAATAATTATGAGTGCCCATAATTGTGAGTATCAATTCAATACTATTTTTATTTTTATTTTTTTTATTTTCTGTGAGAGGGGATCAAACCCCTAAATATGTCCCCAAAATTAAAAGGCCTTTCCAAGACATCCCGAACATCCAAAAATAAATAATATTGTGATTACAAACTTTCAAGTTTCAACGACTATATGACCCAAAAAAAAACCATTTCTTGAATTTTCAGTTCACCCTATTGTATGAATAATCAACAAGAAATGAATGTTGTAACTCAAATAAAGTTATTTCTCTTACCAATTCTTCTCCAGAAAGAGTGCTTTGCTTCAAGAGACGTGGTAATTGCATTCAATGCACATGAATCTTCTATACTTAAATCCCATATGTCCAAGGAGATGCCATATATATAGCATAAATTTTCGCTCCTCAAGAAATGTCATCTTTGAATAGTGTCTTCAAGTGGAAAGTTCAAATATTTCCAAGAATAACTCTATTGAAATGCCCCTAAGAGAAATGTTTCCATGATATATTAATTTGTACGTCATTATCCATATGTCATTCTCTAGAGGATACTCATATATTGCGTTCTAAGTTGTTCATGGTGAATTTTACTCAAAATTGTTAAATTTATTTCTAATTACATATATGTTAGAAATTTGGCCCAATAGATAGAGTGCATTTTATATATCGACAAGTGCATTAACCCATGTTATTATTTTGGAGAGATAAGGACAATGCTCCAAAGGTATCAAGCCACTAAATAATGTGGTAGACACTATTTTTACCATTAAGTAGATCTACACTCTTAATTAGAACGTGGAGTGGATAAAGACAAAATCTAACACATCCACATCCACACCCAGTTTGCTTAACTATTACACGTTCTTAGTCTGAAAGATAATTCTTCGTACTAGTATTGACCCTAGAAAGTGTTTAAATATGTAACTAGGTTTGGTCTTCATAATAACAAATGTGATCATGATTTGATGTATTTAATGAAAAGAGAAAAAATAAATTTATTATTATTGTTCTCGAGGCATGGGTTTCATGCTCAAGAATTGTTTTTATTTAGGTCAAGCACCCATTGAGTGCTTTTAGTGCTTGTTATTTAGTCTACAAGTAAATTGAGTCATTGTCATGCATTTAAGACCCATTGGGGCATGTTACATATTGTAAAGAAAAATTATTTGAGTGAAAAGTTGAGTCATAAGGTCCTCTAAGACCTCGTCATAATGCAAGTAACAAGTCGGCCTATCAAGCAGTGACAAATCAACCTAGAGATAACTACACGTCGGCCTACAAACATTGAAAATAAGACTATATAAAGGAGAAATTGACCCCATTCAATGACACTCACTCACCACACTCAAGTTCAATCAAGGAAGAGAAAAGGGTGTGAAAAAGAGAAGGATAATAGGGAGTAAAGAAGAGAAAAAACCTTGGACTGTTTTGGGCTATTACTCTCCACACATTTGAAGTATTAGGGCATCCTTATGCAATAACAAATACTGAATTGCAGTCACTTGAGTAGAGTCGAGTTTTGGGTTAAAGGAAGTCTCTCTTGCAAGTCGAGTTGATAAGGAAAAGGGATCATCTCCAGCGAAGGAGAAGAGAAGGTCAAAATATTTATCACTCTCTCAGACGTGCCACCTAGGGTTTCTGCAAAAGAATTTAATGGAAGTCAAAGTTGCAGAAGAATATTTTGGGGAGTTCAAATTTGTAGAAGAATATGTTGGGGAGGTTGAAGTTGCAGAATAACTTCCTGGAAGTTGAAATTGCAAAAGGAATGAAGGCTCATCAAGAAAGAAAGATTTTACTTGGTCTTAGAGGGTCTTGGTCAAGGGTCATAGGTCTTGGAATTTTTCAATTGAAGTTGTATAAGAAGAATATAATTCTGGTGGGTTTTCCTCTTCATTGGAGAGGTTATGGCCTTGGTTTATTGCCTACATCTTGTGTCTTCTTGTCTCATTTTTTCCTTATGTTTGTTTGATGATAATAACACTAAATATAATCAAAAGAAAGAAGAAACTAATCAAGTTAAGTAAAAACACATCACAAGCAGTGATCAAAGTAAGAGAAATCACCTAATCTAGCTTCCCTAGATTTCTCAGCATGGTATCAGATCTAAGGTGACAAGTCAAGAAGATGAAACTTAAAGATCATGTCATTGAAGAAGGGTACGTAAGGGAAGAGAACAATGAAATAATTAAAGAGGACTAAGAAGCACCAAAGAGGATTACTCATCTCAAAATATCACATCATCATAAGGATAAGAAGACCTCAAGGAACCTACCTCCACTCAAAGAAAGAAGGATTACACATTGAAGCATCTTGAAGTATAAAATTCATCAAAGGTGATACACCTCTCATTAAAGAAAAGGATCACTTTTCATCTTCACCAAAGAATACAACTTCTATTATCAACATCATCAAGGAAGTCATCATGCTGAATATTTCACCATCAAGGAGTATCTTCACTTGAAAAGTAATTATATTTATATCTATGTTTGAGCCTATCAAAATGAATTCTTCTTGCAATGAAAGAAACACATTTGTTGGTTCAACAAACTATCTTGCATGGAAAAAGAGGACATATTTGATCCTCATAGAAAATGAAGTCATTGATCATGTTAAGGGTTTAATTGTTGAACTGCCAAAACAAGAAGCTCAAGCTCTAGAAAAATACATGAAGCTTGAAATAAGGGCTCAAAGAATCCTTATAGAATAAATCAAGGATTTTTCTATCCCATATTTAGAGAAATTGGAAAAGTTAAAATACATCTATGACAAACTAGTAAAATTATTCTCCATAAGTACTGTATGAGAAGTAATATCATTGAGAACCGAGCTCTCCAAGATGAAGATATCAAAGGAATAACGAATAACCTCATAACATATGAGGGTGTCATAAATATGAGACCAACTGCAAGGCTTACGAGAGATAATGTATGATAAAGAAATGACCACCGTGGTGCTCAATTCACTACCTGATGAATGGGGTAACTTCGTATCAATCATCTATGGAAAGAAGGAAGCCACCCCATTTCATGAACTCTGGTCATTGTGTAATATTGAAGAAACCAGGTAAAAAGAAAAAGGTGATGTGGAACCAAGAGAATAAGTTCAAGCATTTTTTGTCATGGCTAAGAGAAAAGGAAAGTTTGGGAAGTTTGGTCCTCAGAAAAAGAATAAGTTCGATATGTCACATATCCAATTCTATGGTTGTAGGGAATATGGGAACCACAAGAGAAATTGTCCTAAACTCAAGAAGGAAAACAAGCAAAGTAATGAAGCCCATATCACTAAAGAAGTGGAAGAACATGAGAAGAAGAAATTGAGGAAGGAATAAGTGAGAGATCCCTATTATGACTGAGATAATATTCTTCACTTAGTTCTTTTTAGGTTTGTAAAATATAACCATCATGGTAGGAAACATTATAAGCATGATAGGATGCATCGTTTTAGGGGATGGAATCATAACAAAATACAGTTGAAGCAACAACTCATGAAATCATTATAATAAGCTTGAAACATAGATGAAGTAGAAGTCTTAGTAGTCATCATAGAAAAAAAGGAGCTCTTGGTAACCTCATAAATAATATAAAGTAGTTTGAAAAGAGCTGTCTAGCGTTCATCATGCATCATCATCACTAAAAAGGAGAATTTGTAGAATGAGGATAAAAAATATCCTCCATTATAATCTTCATTAGAAGGTTCACCTCTCTTAGGAAAAGCAAGCGTCGCACCAAGAATTCCATCTTGTATGTGATTCATGAAGGATGATGGTATGGTGACAAAAGAATGCAACATGGTTGAAGAAATTTAAAGCAAGGAAATGAATTTTTTTATGGAAGCCTAGATGACAAAAAGAATAAAAGAGGTATGTATACATGTATTTTATTGATTCATGTCATCATATGGTTGCATCGGTAAATTCTCTACATCATGAGCATGATCGAAGAAAAGGGATCTCTTCCTCTGGAAGATGCATGGAGACATGGTTCACATATTAAAAATATGAAATCAACATAATATGTACTCATATGGAATATGAGGTGGTTGAAAAAGATAAATGAACTATGGATGGAAGTTCCTGGGGAGATATATGTGAAGAAAGAAAGAAGAGATCATGAAATATGCAACTATAGTCACGTGGAAAAGGAAATCACATTTGGTGACTAGAAGAATTGGCCATGACATATCCATTGGAAAGGTATGAAGACCCTGATAAGGTTTGTAAAGAAATGAGATCCTTTAAATTGAAAGTATTGGAGATGTGTTTATGAATGTGTAGGATGTTGATGTTGCAAGAAATCAAATGTTATGATGAAAGGCCATCACAAAAGGTAACTTTGATTTTATGTTCATTTTTTTTATTTTTGAACAAAATTTGGACGGATTGACATACAGATACCAAAAGAGAGTTGTAGATGTCACATAAAACTAGCACTAATGTGGTTGGATGGAATATCTTGAAGAAAACATGACTTGGAAGAGTTAGCTATATAAAGGAAAGGAAAATGTGGACTAGAAGATCACCTTTTTATGAAAAGAAGGATGATATGAATATTGGTTCAATCCTATTGTTCATTGAAGGAAAGTGATGGATGGATGATTCCCTAAGAAGAATAACTAAAATATGAAGGATACATAATGAAGAATATAAAATTCATGACATCAAAAGGAGGAGCTGTACAAGTAGCTAAAGGTACCATGATCTTCACCAAAGAGAAGAAACCTACTAGAAACAAGCCCCTAGTTAAGAGGGAGCTTGGTTACATTCATTTTATAGGAACGTGTATATATTCCCTAGTTGAGAAGGAGAGATAGAAACACAATTATTTCTTCACTTTGTGAAGAAATAATAGAGGATTGGGCAAGCATCTAACATCCTATACTCTTTTAGGATGAGGTAGGGAATTCAAGATAAAGAGTAGTCATAGAGGGCCAATATTATTTGAGGATTGGGAATCCAAGATAATAATAGTACTGGAAGGACATACCTTGTTCCTTGAGAGACAATGATGATGGTGTATATGAGTCATTAGTCTCGCCATCATTATGCTCTAATCTTTTGGAGAGATAGAGCTATTAGTCAGGGCCTTGATATGTGACAATGTTGGTTGATATGATGCAAAGAGATGGCTTACCATTACGACTCTTCTTATGATAATTTTTTAGTTTGAGAATGTAAAATTACCTTGTATGGATTATGAATACCTCCCTAGTTAAGAGGGAGTGTTGAAATATGTAACTAGGTTCAGTCTTCATAATGACAGATGTAATCATGATTTAATGCTTTTAATGAAAATAGAAAAATAATTTTATTATTGTTATTCTTGAGGCATGGGTTTCATTCTCAAGATTTTTTTTTTTTAGTTCAAGCACCCATTGAGTGCTTATGGGGCTTGTTATTTACTCTAAAAGTCAATTTAGTCATTGTCATGTGTTGAAGACCCATTGGGGCATGTTAAATATTGTAAAGTAAAATTATTTGAGTCAAAAGGCCCTCCAATACCTCACCATAATGCAAGTAACAAGTCATCTTATCAAGCAGTGACAAGTCATCCTAAAGAAAACTAAAATTGAACCTATAAACATGGACAAGAAGACTATATAAAGGAGCACTCAACCTCATTCAATAAAAGTCACTCACCACACTCAAGTTTGATCAAGGACGAGAAAAGGGTTAGAAAAAGAGAAGGATAAAAGGGAGAAAAGAAGAGTGAAAATATTGGAATTTTTTGGGCTATTACTCTCCACATGTTCAAAGTATTAAGGCATACTTATGCAACAAGAAGTACCAAATTGAATTCACTTGAGTAGAGTTAAGTTTTGGGTTAAAGGAAGTTTCTTGCAAGTTGAGTTGATAAAGAGAAGGTCTCATCTTAAGCGAAGGATAAAATAAGGTAAAAATGCCTATCACTCTCTCACACGTGCCACCTAGGGTTTATGCAGAAGAATATATTGGAATTCAAAGTTACAAAAGAATCGGTTGGGGAGGTCAAAGTTGTAGAAGAATCTGTTTGGAAGGTTGAAGTTTCAAAATAACTTGCTGGAAGTCGAAATTGCAAAAGGAAGGAAAGATTGTCAAGAAAGAATGATTTGACTTGGTATTGGAGGTTCTTCATCAAGGGTCATACTTCTTGGAATTCATCAATTGAATTTTTATAAGAAAGAAGAATTTTGGTGGCTTTTCCTATCAATTGGAGAGGTTTTGGACCTAGTTATCGCCTACATCTTGTGTCCTCTTGTCTCATTGTTCTTTATGATTTGGTATTTGTTTAATGATAATAACACTAAATATAATCAAGATAAATAATAATCTAATCAAGTTAAGTAAAAATACATCACAAGCAGTTATCAAAGTAAGAGAAATCACTTAATTTAGCCACCCTATATTTCTTAACATAATGTAAGAGGAAAAATCTACTATTCTATTAACATACTTAGTAAAAAGTTAAATTATTGGACATGAGACCAATATACAACTCATATCTTTACATCCTAAACATATTTCCTAGTTTTATCTAATAACACCCTTGTGTGAAGTTAAATCACTCAACTTTTTTGCATGCTCACATGATCTTGTGGTTGGTCAGTATCCATTGGCTTCGATGTTTTTTCACCTCCACTAGATGTGTTACACTTTGAATCTCTTATATCACCTAACTTTGAAGAATATTTTGATGGGAAGATATTAGGTTTTGTGAAAATAGGTTTACAAAATCTAGGGAAAAAAAAGACAAACAAGGTTAGTGAAGCATTTAAGAAAATTGTCACCAACACTAGAAACATGAAATTGTAGAAACCTTTAGATATGAGCATTAGGGAATTTTACCTCACTAAAGCCTCAACCCTTTTTCTAATTTCAGGAGAGAGTAGTATTATATTTTCACACTTGGAAATGGTATGCTACTATTAGTGTTTCTCTATCATCAAAGCTTCTGCATCCTCACACTCCAGAATAACCTGTCCCAAAGTAATTATCAGGAAATAAGAAAATATTAAAGTATTAAAACTAGGTATTAGCATTCCCTGAAGGTGAAATGCTTGAAATATAGGAGTTTAAAAACATGATATTAATATATTCCTATGCATACTCCCAAATTGATTATTTCATCCAAGTCTACCTAAACAAAAGCACTTAATAAAACAAAGAAATCAGAGCATAACTAAGGGCCACTTTGAAAAAGTTATTTCATAGTTTAAAACCAATAAAATTAATTACAAAATAGGCATTCCATTAGAATTTCTTACACTAACATTAGTAATTAAAAAATATTTATAATGAAAACTATTATTGGAAGTAACTCTCAATCATTTGAGAATTTTGGAAAGGAAAGATATCCATTGAGTGCAACCAAATTTTTTCAAAAACTCCATTACCAATAATTTTGATACATTGGATGCAAAATGAGGGAATAATAAGAAATTTTCTCTTGAAACTAGATTTTTATGTGTATCCACTTTAGGATTGTCTGCAAAATAAAAATTTCATAAAGGGGTTCTTCCTTTTGGATGAAAATATGAGAAAATATGTATTTATATAATGTTCTACACTTTAATAAATTCCAAACTTGTGAATAAATTACTAACTAATCATCTGATTTCCATCAATGAAAAAATATTTTAATTGAGTATTCTAGGAGGTTGATATGAAGAGTGTTATTTATGAGCTATGACCTGAGTTGACAATGCATCCTTGTAATTACTTGAATTGCATAAAGAACCACTAAATGTGTCCTTCTGTACAAAGACTCTATCATTAGAAGGTAATTCGCCTAGCTAAAAGCCATTTGTCTTTGGACATGTGAAAGATCAATTCATAAATTATTTGAATTATTGGTGTAATTTATACATATGGCCACCTTCTCATGTATCGTTATTACTTGTAATGGACTGTTGTTTCCACTACAATACCCTCCAAAACTTTACTATCATTCAAATTTTGGAGCCTACCAAACAATCATATCAAGTGTTGCTCTAGTCTTCAAGTGTCATTTCAAGTTATCCCACATGTTTCAAGTGTTCTTGGTCATTCCTAAGTGTCATCACATTATTTAGAACATCTCTAGTTCACTTCATGGTTATAAAACCTTTGTTTGATCTAAACTTACACTTTCAACCACAATCACACACATTTTGTCTATTGTTCTTGGAGAGTGTTTTTAAAATTGTAATTTGATGTGTATTTCTCATTGCTTGATATTGTCTAAGTATTATTGATGAGTTGGTACGTGTCACACTTTATTTTATGCCTAAACTCATTATGTTTTCCCCTTGCTTTATCTTTCATACTTAGACAAATTTTGGTTGCACAAGTTATCCCACTAAGGATAGGAGAGGGCATATGACACTTTTAAGGCTTAGTCAAGACCCCTTCCATATTATGAACTATGCCTTGCACCCTCCTAGAGCACATAATGAAATCTCAAGCATTATCTTCTCCTTCCTTTTCCAAAATGAACCCTTAAAGTAAACCTTCCTCCTTGTTGAGTGCATAGTGCAACACTAAGAAACATCATGATCCCTTCAGCCTTCATCCTTGTTCCCTGCGCCCTCCCTGGACTCACTTTAGTGCAAAATGTACTTGGGAAGGCCCAATCATAACCCATTTAGCCTTTAGAACTGCACCCTGTTCCCTCCTTGGATTCCTTGAGCGCATAATGCAATTTCAAGCCTCAATGGCCTTCCTTCATCCTTCATACTTGCACCATGTTCCCTCCATCAAGCATATCCTTCCTTTTTGAGTGCACAATGCATCCCCAAACCTCAAGAACTCAATCTTTCCTCCTTGGAAATGTGCCCTGCACCCACAAGCCTCCTTTTTCTTCTCGAGCGCACTAATAAGTCATGAAAAAAAGTTTGACATGAAACATGTTTGAATAACATATTTTTTAGATTGATGTTTGATTTCCATGAGTGATCTCAGTTTTAGGTATTCTAGAAGAACATGGAAAATATGCATGAAGAGAAATTACAAGGAGGATATTCAAAGGAAGCATTCAAGAACGGAGAACGCTTATGCAAAAAAATTAGGAATAGTAAAATACTGATGATATAAGTAGCCCCAAAAGACTCCATATGATCAAAGAACCATTGGAGGGTGAAGACATAAAAAACATGGAAGTTGCATGCAAGATCAAAGATAAAAGTGGTAGCATTGACACCCATTAAAAAATTCCATGTCATCAATCACTATGAGTCCAAGTTATCAATGCTAGTGGCTTGTCATGTTCTCACCACATCATGATGTGGAAATAATGATGTAATATGTAATTATGGTAAAGAAAAAGATGTGGAAGTCCAAGAGTCCTGTATGGAAAAAAGAGCCATGTGAATAAGTCCAAAAGACATGTAATTCCAAAAGTCACATGTAATTCCAAAAGTCATTTACAAGTGCAAAGGTCATTAGAAGTTGAAAAGTCATATGAGAAACTCAAGAGTCATGGGGATATGAAAGGTCATGCCTCAAGTTATAAAATAAACCTCATTACTCAAGCAAAGGGCTTTTAACCTTGGCTTCTCCACAAGGCATTAGAGATATGGAGATAGTAATTTTTGGCAAAAAGTAGTGGCTCTAATGCTCCACTATTGCAGCTAGTTATGTTCATTGTACTCATGTATCTTGGAAATTTTTCTTAATACTTGAAGCCATTTAAGCAACACATTTTCATGCATGGATCATGGATTTTTTTAGAATATTATTCTAATGTTTGTGATTTATGTTTGATTTCATATGTACTAAATTAATTGAACTATTTCAACAACTTTGGTGCTAAACATGTTGAAAATGTGTTGTGATGATTTTAATGATCATAGCATCTATGTGAGCTATTTCTTTGCTTGATTTCTAAAAATTCTTCCCTATTTACATGTGTGCGCCTTTACTAGATTAGTACTATTAATTCTCTTTTAGAGACTCACTTTTCTTCCTTGGAATGAAAGAACCTTGATAATTTACAATCAAACATTACGCAAGGCACACTATCTTGCTCATTCAAAAGCACATGCGAGCTACTCTCTCATAATAATTTCTTAAGCCAAGGAAAATATCTATGTTAATGGAAGATGGGCCATATTTTCTAGTGGGAATCCTACTCCAAATGGTGTGAGGTCTAATTGAGACCTCATATCAGGGAGATCCCATGTATGTTGGCGGGTTCCAGCACCGTCAAAATTTTGGCGCTAGGAGGAAGGAAACCAATTTTTTATTGCTAATAAATCATCACATCCAAATAATTCATCTTCTGGACAAAGCTGTAATATCCCGAGTTCTACCCCAACTCTTGTTCCTAAGGTAGGAGTGTCTTCTCATCCTAGTCTAGAGTTAGCCTATGAAGTTAACTATGATCAAATCAAGGAAATTCAGCCTATGGCCCGTCAGTTTGTGAAATATTTTAGTTTACTTCCAGTTGCTCATAATATTCCTCATAACTCCAGGAAGAAATAAAAAATCTGTACTGGTGTATTGGTTACATCAGCGGAAGAATTGGTTTTTTCCACTCTTGAGGAATTAGCAGAGTCTTTAGAAGACACAACCTAGTAAGAGTCTCTTCCACCTATTTTCAAAGACTATTAGGAACATCTTGTTCTTTCTGATAGAGAGTAATCAACGATTTATTTTGAGTTAAATGGAGATTTGAACTGTGATGGAGAAGGCCCGTCAGAATCAGAAAAGGAGGAAGAATAAGGAGATGAAGACATGGCTGATCGAGACCTGGATTGGATGGCCTAAGGGCCACTCACTCTTCCAGATAATATTCATATAATTCCTAAGAATCCAAATAAATTACTATCAAATTTTGATCCTGACAAGAAGGCTAAGGCAAAGGACCATCTTAATGACTTCTACATGAATCTATGAATGATAGAGGTATGATATGGTGATGTTGCATGTAGGCTCTTTCCTTTCACTTTAGAAGGTAGAGTAGTAGTATGGTATCATAGTATCCTTGTTAATTCAATCCATGGTTGGAGGGAGTTTAAGAAATTGTTTCTGGAGAAATTTTCCAATGATAAAACTACCACCATTTTGTTAAAAGATCTTGAAAATAGTAATATAGGGGAAAAAGAAAAAGTAAAATATTTCAATCAAAGTTTAACCATATATTGAATAAATTCCCTCCAAACCTGAAACCTCATGCTTTTATTACTATATATTATTATACAATTTCATTTCCAACAAATTTTTCTATTTTTATTAAGAGAGTCGCAAAGGAGAGACTATTGGAAATGTATTCACTACTGAGAAAAGGGAGGGGGGAGTGAATCAGTAGTAACAATGTATATTTACTTTTAAATTAATTTTCAATTACTGCAACACAATCTTCATTAACCCATTAGTAGATTCAATAATGTATCAAAACACATGAGAATCATAAAAAAAACCAAATAATCATGCACAAGAAGAAATAATTTTTTTTGGTGGAAAACCATCCTCCTTGGTAAAAAAAACCCTTGCTACTATTGTGTTGCTAAAATAATTATATTAATCATCAAGAAATTCAATTACATACAACATATAAATGGTTTCTATAAAAGAGAACTATGATCTTGATCTACGACTCTAAAAACACCCATATGATCAACAAGCCTTGCGCAACACCCATTGGACTTACGAAGAAATATTTCCACTGTACTGAATTTTTCGGAGCCCTTGTTTCACAATATTTAAAACTGGAGTCAATCTGAATCACTTAACTAGAACAACGCAACATCCTCTAACAATATAGGCTCAAAACATCATAATGATCTCACAAAAAAAATATGCACAACTCACTCACTCAACTTCTGCAACAACCCATCAATAATACATGCAAAAAACATAAGAGATAATATGATCAAAACATGATAAGAAATCATGAAGGAAATGATCTACAATCCTTCCTACTCTTTTACCATACTACTACATAAGATCTAGGCTGAAACATAGTTTTGCTGCTATCTTCTACTACGGTGATCTGTTGAAGACATTTTGCATAAATTCCTACACAATATGCACACACAACTCTTCACTCACACAAAATATCCAAGCTCACACCACTACCACATTATTATCAAATTAACCAACCAAATAGACTCATGATCTCCATCTATTTTTAATCTTTTGAAATGGTTAATACAATTAATTCCAATTATGTAGTGGATCTATGCTCATATGTTGGAAGTGGTTTGGTTCAATGCTTCTTGACTCAATCTATACATAAAATCCTTCATCACTCAAGCCATCAAACTTCACCACAACTAACCCAACATCTGCAACCATCGATGAAAGACCCTAAAACTAATCATACAAGATGAAAACCATCCATTCACACACCTAGTACCATGAACATGAATTAACATTATCCAACATTGTTAACTAGGTGTAGTAGCTCCACAACCTACCAAGGCATTGACACGCAACCCAAAATATTACGCTAACACACACAACCATCCAAGCTAAGGTTTACAACCAATGCATAAGCCTAGTACCTTCTCACTAGCATAAGCATAGTACTCATACCAAGAAACCATGAAGCAAATATCCATACACATACACACGAGGGACAATAACCAATCAACAAATAAACCATGTATTAGTCAACCATGTGCATAAAAAATCAAATGCTACCATGTTGAAATCAGTTTCAATCAATACCAATGAAACCTCCAACACCAACAGTACTAGGTTTATATCAATTTCAACAAAAAAAGTGAGCCATAATGCCAACAATATCCCCCTTTGGCATTGATGTCAACCCGAGCTAAATAAACTAATTGGCCTCTATAAAAATCCTCATTCACTCCCCCTTTGACATCAATGGAAAAGGGTTGAGCTCTTCCATAATAACATAGTTGAATATACATTACACCCCTTGGACATCAGTTGTGTCTCAACAAGCAACAAAAACCATAGTGTGGGCAACATCATACCATAAAGAGTAAACATAGCATAAACAAAATCTCTCTCTCTCTCCTGAAGAAACAACAACAAAATCTCCATGAGCACCAATCTCAACCAGCAACAATAACACTCAATCTCAACAATAGCATGAGCATCAACAATAAAATACCATGAGCAACGACACTCTCTCCATAAACAACATAACATAATCATCAACAAAAACAATGAGATATGAGAAGAAACACATCATAAATAACAATAGTAGCAATAAATCTCTACTCAACAACACCAACTATGTCAACCTCACTCTCCTCCAAACCAAAAAAAGCATAGTGTGCTGACAACAACAACAAACCATGTCTGGTCAACTGCAAAATACTAGACATGCTCCTCCTGAGCATAATCACCCTGTAACCAATTCCTTCTAGTTGAAGGCTACACCTCAAGGACCAAGGGACGAACTATACAATATGATTGATATATAGTACATGAATAAAACGATACACATAAGTCCACATGAATGGTTTCTTTCATCAATGAATACTATACATCAAGACTCTCACTCCAACATGACCATGACCAATGATATACAATACAATGTAGTATATGGATGTATAATGAGATACATGGATATAAAAATACTATGACATGATATACAATAGCCCAAATATGGCTACATCAACTCACAAAAACATTGTCATGACTCATGACCTTCCTATCACCAAATCATGACAACATAGACTCAATGATATAAACACTTGGTTACATGGCTTCATAGACAAGATAAATGACTGAAACTACTAAAGTACAATATGAAGCATGTGTTTGTTACATGAACAAAGCTTATGAACAAAACTAAAAACATTTCGTCAATCAACAAGATGATGAATGATCAACAATATATAATTCTCATCATGCATACAACCATTCAAGTGCATAAGATAGAGCCATCTATATCAAAACACCATCAAAACAACATCATCTACTAGAAAATGAAGTGATAGAAACAAAAACCAATCATCATGAGATATGAAATAATGAGCAATAGTATCATATAACCACGGACATCGATTGATCAACGTAAAACTCCAAACTGTAGCAGCAACATAAATATAGCTCATGATCTTGTAGCAACAATTTATGGCCATCATCTACATCATCCATAACATATTAACCAATACATCTATATGGTAGCAGCAAAATCATGTAAAAAAAATATATGCATCATTTGTAGCAACAATCATCCACTCAAGGTAGCAGGAATCAAATCAACGCAACTCACATCATAAGGTATGCCTAAAACTATTATGTAAACGAACCATGGATCCATGTAACAATAAATATGATAAACAAATCCTGCAAAAAATACTAGTATATAATGTCACTGGTAACTGCCAAGCCATATGTGCATAATGCCAACAAATAATAACAACTTAATCATTTTCAAAATGAACCAACACTAAACTTGTGTAAAGTTTTTTCAATGCAAGAACCACAACAATGATCCATAAAGAGATCTACCAGAAGAACCATAAACATAGTAAGAACAACTAAACTCCTCAATGGTTCCAACCAACAAGACACAGGTGATTGATCATGTAGTAATGTGACCAATACATCACATCATATGTGGAAAAAAATAGTAGCAATAAAAAATCCATAGACATGCCTATGGAGCATAAATACCATCAATATGAAAATAATCAACTGCATGCAACTCATAAACTCAAGGAAGTTCTCCTCAACCTCTAATATCTCCTGCAAAGTCCAATGTTCAATAAATATATAATCATGAAACATAATAACCTCCTCCAACCAGGTTCCTGGATCATGGTGCCATCAATAAACCACTTGAAAATGAAATCATGAAAGATGCCACCCTGCACATGTTTCATCTCTAAATAATCTCCTACAATGACAAATTTTAGGCTATAAAATCATGCAACATAACTCTCATTCTAAACTTTTCAATATGGAATTTTTTTTAATGATCTCCAAGCAATCCATGATGCAACCATATGCTCCCCCTGAGACCATGCATGCCTCAATTTTTAGTGGGAGTGCTTTGTTTCTCCTTCCTTCTCCAAATTTTGTGAGGTTGAACTTTGGCATGCATATTCCTATTTGGCTTATTGACTTATTGAATTTGCGTGACTTTCTTCCCTTGATTTTATCGTGTGAAACACATAGGAAGCTTGTAGTATTTGGCCTTATGGCCCACATTATCACAAACATAACATCTAATATGCCCAAGAAATGTGGGAAAATATTAAGATCTATTGTTTGATATGATTTTTATTCCTTGTTCCATAGGTCCTACAATCAACACCTTTGTGACCAAAATAATTGCATAACAAAAAATAGCCATAAAATAATTTTTTAGACTTGAAAACTAATGGCACTGATATTTGAGGATCCTCCTTCTTTGGCTACTTATTTTCATTAAAATTATTAATCTATTTGTTCCTAAAATTGGTTGAAATGTGCCTGAATTTTTTATAGCTAAAACAGTTAACATTTCTCATATACTCTGAATTAGCTCGGTACTCGATTTTGTTGGCGATTTACTTTATTTCTGAACTAAAATTCTGTTTTGGGCTCTTCATTTGCTATGTCATTTGTCTTATTGGTGCTCATTTCTAATTCAGAGTCTAACTTCTCAAAATGGATGATTTGATTCTTGAGTTGGCTACCAATCTCCTCTTTAATTTTCCTTACTTTCTCCAACTGATTTTTCAGATCAGAATTCTCTTTTCTGAAAGTATGATCTCTCTCTTCAAGAATATGAAGAAGTTTCTTCAGATCTTTGTTCCATCTTAATTTCTTCAATCAATCTTGCTAGAGCTTTATTTTTGGCTTCATGGATCACTATTATTTTAATGTATTCAACTTCACATTCTTGCAATGGAAATACACTTTCCTCACTTCTTGAGGAATCAACTTCAAAACGTTTATCATCAACTTCTTCAAGAACCCAAAAATCATCATTGCTAGGTTGGCAAGGAAAATTTCGATGAATGAAAATACTGTTTTTCATATGTTTTACCAGCAGAATTGGTTCTTCGAGTTTTGAAACATTCTTGGATTTTTTGTAGCTTTTCTTTTTCTATGTTTTCTTCTTTTTATTCTTCATCATAATCCCATGATCTTCTCTCAAGCAATCAATGTTCATTGGAAGAACCCCGCTCTGATACCAATTGTTGGAAATGTATTCATTACTGAGAGGGGGGGTGGTGAATAAGTAGTGACAATGTATATTTACTTTTAATTTCATTTTCAATTAATGCAACACAATATTTATTAACCCATTAGTAGATTCAATCATATATCAAAAGACATGAGAATCATAAAAAATAACCAAAGCATCATGCACAAGAAGACACAATATTTTTCTGGTGGAAAACCCTCCTCTTGGGTCAAAAGGCACCCTTTCTGCTACTTCACTACTCAAATAATTATATTAATCGTCAAAAAATTCAATTACATAGAAAATATAAATGGATACTATCAGAGAGAACTGTGATCCTCATATACAACTCAACAAACATCCATTTGATCAATAAGCCTTGCCTAACACCCATTGGACTTATGATGAAATTTGTTCTATGTACTGCATTTTTTGGAGCACCCACTCCACTATTCTACTAACCATTGTTTCATAATATTTCAGACTGGAATAAATATGAACCACTCAATTATAACATGTTAATTTTTGTAACTAGGGTAAAATTCCACCTTGGACAACATAGATTAATGAGATGATGATTGAATTAAATTCCTCTTTTTGAGAGGACCAAAATCGACCTAAACATCACCCTATATGGTCAAGCGTAAGTTGATTTTTAAATTATTTTATTGATTCATGTATAATGGAATGGGTTGGCCCTAAGCACATGTGAAATTGGTTTGGTTGGCATCAACCCCAAGTGGATGCTGATGAAAGCCTATAAATAGAAGCGACCTCAATCTCATTTATACACACTAATCAAACCATCTTCTACTTTTTTCTTTTTTCTTGGTTTACACAATTCTGACCGAAGGAGTTCACACAAGGGTTTGAAATCATAGGCATTAAGCTCGCTTTGATCTATGGTTTTCCATTTCTTAGGTGGAGGCATGTAATTGGTTATTTTCGTCCATGGACGTTGGCATGTATCAGTTCTAGGAGTGTCCAGGAAACCTTAGATGTTGACACAAAATCCTAAGGGAGCGTCCAGGGTTTCAAAGGCATATTAGAAAATAATAGTCCATGGATGCTCGCACAGAGTGATCTTGAGTGCATCCAGGTTGTCTCGGACCCATGCAAAATAACTGGAAGTGCTATTTTGGTGGTTTGGAGTATATCTAGGTGATTTTGAACCCACATGCACCCATAGAATCTTCCTGGGAGTGTTTGAGAAGTCAAAGATGATGGAAAGAAAGCCTAAGCGAGTGCTAGGGAATTGCAGACGCACACACTTAATATTTCTAGGACCATCCTGTATTTTGATCTAGGGTTTGGAAATTACCTTCAGTTGGCTATAGTGATCTAATGCATCAAGGGTTTCTCTCTCTAGTTCTGTAGATATGTAGATCAATAGATCTATTTTGTAAATATCCACTGCAAATTTGCATATTGGGATAATTTTACTCTCTACTGAAAACCTTTTTATGATGATCTATTAAATAATAATATTTGAAAGGGTTTCCCACTCGTGGGGTTTTTCCATGGTATTATACCAATATGCTATCTCTTATGGTTTTTTGTAGTCTTCTTTGTCATTTCATATATTTTTCTACCTTCAGTTAAAATTTATGATTGGTTACATTTCTAATAATTCGATGCACCGTTAATGAAGAAGTAAATTGGGCTAAAGTAATTGATACAAACTAGAACAATCTAAAAATTAACATGGGATCAAAGAAGAGGTGAAAGAAAATCCCAAAAGAAGACATACAATGGAGCTCTCATTATTAGAAATAAGATTTCCTAGCCAAGGTCAAGATGTCTTCCTCTACCTTCAAGAAACATGAAAATTTGGGCGACGCATCAAAATTTGTTGGATGGAAAGTCAGGTTAGAGATCACACCTGAAAAAAATGATGTGCTAGAATACATTCAAGAAAGGATGCCCAAGCCTCCAAAAAATTCTTCCACTTCCATCAAGAATAGGTACAAGAAAGGTGAGTCCAAAGAAAAGAAAATTATAGCTAATGGTTTACAAGATCATTTACTTGCATATGTTGGGAATTTAAGAAAGTCTAAATACATGTATGACAAGACAACCAACATGTATAAAATCAACAATTTGAATGAGATCATCACCTTGAAATATCAGCTCAAGGAAATAAAGATGAAAAAATTAGAAGTTGTTCAATCCTAAATTATGAGGATTTTTTGTCTTATAGATCAACTACAGAGAGTTGGAGAAAATGTTTCTGGCAGAGAACTAGTAGTTGTGACTCTTAGATATCTCCCTCCTATTTTGGAAACCTTCATTACCACAATCATCAAAATAAATTTCCTCTCGTCGTTTGATGAAATTTTTTGGAAGCTTACTCAAGAATAATCGAGGATGATAGCAAGAGGAAGGATTCAAAAGCATGAAGAGGGAGAGCTCACTGCATATAGCACTCTTGAAAAAAGGAATAAGGAAAAATGAGGTCCATTAAGGAAGCCTCATTTTAAAAATACAAAAATGAGGAATGACAAATAATTATCTCATATTGAATGCTACAATTTCCACAAGAAAGGTCATTATGCTTGAGATTGTCCCGAGAAGAGGAGGAGGCCACGCTTCAACTACAGAAAAAATAGTAATAAAGGAAGAAAAGACAATCAAAGGAATAACCATGATAGAAAATATGAAAAAGTAAGAAGATATTCCTCAAGCGAACATGAAGAAGATCATCCTCCTCAAAATAAGTCAAAGGATCCTAGGTATGAAAGTAATGTTGTAAATAAATTTGAATACATTGTTATTTCTACACTTACTAGTTATTCTACACTGTATTCATGGGATATTTGGTTGGTTGATAGTGGGGACACTCATCATTTCTCTGGACACAAGGAAGTCTCCTCTATTGTAGTAGAGAGGGATACTACGCTGAAGATCATTCTCGGAGACAACTCCACTCATCCTCTGAAAGGATTTGGATACGTCAAATTTTAGTTGAATTCTGGGGAATCAATTTTGCTGCATGATATTATGTATGTGCCAAGATTAATGAATAATTTGGTATCTATATCCTCATTGGAAGATAAAGGGATAAGGGTTTCCTTCATCAATGGAAAAGTTTTGAATTGGACTGTTGATTCACCTATGAGAGATGCATTCACATTAGGATCAATATTTGGAGGACTCTATAGAGTCACGGGAAGGCCACTTCTAGCATTTTTTCATAATACAAATCATCTAAGCGAATTGTGGCACCGTAGATTGGCTCATCTAAACTATGATTCTTTTCCGAAATTGAAGGAACTAGTCGCATTTATTCTTGATGTTTAATCTCATCATGATGGAGTTTGACAATGGAGGGAATATAGGTTAAACAAATTCAAAGAATTTTGCAAGAAAGAAGGGTTCAATAAGGAAAAAATTGTGCCATATGCTCCTGAACAAAATGGTTTAGCATAAGGGAAGAACATGTCTATATTAGAAGCTTCTCGTGCCATGCTCCATGATCAAAATGTGCCAAAGTTTCTTTGGGCTGAAGCCACACATACTGTTGTATATGTTCAAAACCAAGTGCCTCATCAAGAATTAGAAATCAGGACCCCCAAAGAAATATTCTCAGGTATCAAGATAGATATTAGCCACCTTCATGTATTTGGATGCCTTGTATACTTTTTGCGTCGAAATAAAAATTGAACAGCTTGGAATCTATAGGAAGGAAAGGTACGTTTTTGGGTTATTGTGAAAATTCTAAAGCATATAGAATATATACTCTTGGTCAAAATAAGGTCGAAATTAACAGGGACGTAACATTCGATGAAAATTTAGTTCTTGGAAAAGCAAAAGACCTTCCTCCCCCTCCTCCTCCCAAGGAGGAAAATATTGACTGGGATATTATAGACGGTCCTTCCATGCCCAAGTTTGATATTTTTTATGATCCCATGGAGCCTATGGATCCTTTAGATCCTTCTTCAAGTGATCCTCCTACTATGAAGATATTACTTTGGCTCTGCAATACTCTACAAAATGATGAAATAATTGTTCCCATTCATATATCATTTAGAGAAAGGAAGCAACCATGTAGGTATTAGGGATACGTTGCAGCCATGAGCACAATGATTCAAGATGAACCATCCTCATTCAAAGAAGCTGTAAAGGAAAATTATTGGAAGGATGCTATAACCAAGGAATATTAATCGATTTCGAAAAATGATGTATGGGATGTTGTGACAAGACCAAATGCGAATTTTTTCGTGACTTCAAAGTGGCTATTCAAGATCAAACACGGAATTTATGGCAGCATTGAGAAATACAAATCAAGGTTTGTAGCTTTAGGATTCTCTCAAAAAGAAGGAGAAGATTATAATGACATATTTTCTCCCATGACTCGATACGCAACCATCTGTTCAATATTCTCCCTTGTTTCTTGTCAAGGATGGAATCTTCATTAGATGGATGTAAATACCACTTTCATTCATGGCATGTTATAGGAAGAAGTAGATGTTGAACAACCATAGGGATTTGAAGTGGAAGACCGCAAAATGCATGTTTGCAGGTTGAAGAAGTCATTGTATGGTTTGAAGAAATATCCTTGATATTGGTATGCATGCATTGACATTTATTTTATGAATATGGGTTTCACAAGAAGCAATGTCGATCCCAAAATCTACTTCAAGGTAGTCCAAGGTATGCCATTGATTTTGTTTTTATATGTTGACAATATAATCTTCACAGGTAGTGGGCCTCTGATGATCAAGTGTAATAGGGAGCTATCCTTTGAATTAGAGATGATGTACCTTGGAATCATGCACTATTTTCTAGTCCTTGAGGTGTGGCAAAGGACTGGTGAGATTTTCCTTTCACAAGGAAAATACGTTGTGAAGCTATTGGAAATATTTGGAATGAATGAATGCAAATCCATGATACACTAATCTTGAGTGGGAATGAAATACTACCGACATAAAGAGTACATCTGGACATTTCTTTAGCCTTGGATTTGCCATGATATCATGGATGAGCAGGAAAAAAAAATATGTAGCATCAAGCACCGCCGAAGCAAAATACATATCCGCTAGCATGGATAGCTGCGAATAATTTTGGTTAAGGAAGCTCTTTGGAGATCTATTTGAGAAGGTCCTAGACACTACAATGATATATTGCAAAAAAAAAAGTGGGATCTGTTTCTTAGAGAATCTTGTGTTTCATGAAAAGTACAAGCACATTGAGATTAAATATTTCTTTATTCAAGACATGGTGCAGAGAGGAGCGGTTAGACTCCACATATCAATAGATGAGAAAATTGTAGATATTATCACCAACGAATTACCAAAAGGAAAGTTATTTGTTAATAGAGAGAAACTTGGACTGATGGATGTGGCCCCTCTGGATAAGGGGCATCGCTGATTGAGGACACTGAGCCGACTCTTCCTACCCTTTTTGAGCTCCCAGGGTGAGGAATTGAGATAGAGGGCTCCAGGGGTTGAGGGATATCTGGACAATAGGGTATTCCATTATCTGTTATCCATACCGTTGAAGATGTTGCTCCCTTATCTTCATAGTGTCGAAGAATTTTTCTCTAATGTCTGGTCTTTGCAAAGTATACCCCAGTTGGGATCATACCCTCAAGCAAGGCTTGTTAGGAATATTGCTCCCCGTTTGGCCAACGGGTTGAGAGTGTACTTGGGGTGTAAAACCAAAGTTAATTATGATGCAGGTGTTCTACCACATGACTATTGAGAGTCATTGTTGGAAAGATCGGTAGGAAATAGGATTGGGTTGAGATTTTCTCCCCTTTTTCCCGGTTGAAAATGAGTTCCTCGATAAGATTCCAGTGTCAAAGATGTGCTCTCCTGTTTGATGAATTATCCTATTGCTCGACATGGGTGGATCCTATTGCTCCCCGATTCTTATTATTTTAGCTACTAGAAAGTTTCAACATATATAGTTGAGAAGATACAACCAAAGCATGGAGACAACATGACATGATGATGTGAAGATAAACATGCATATATTGGCAGATGGAATTCTTCCTAGTTGAGAGTGAGTGTTAATTTTTGGAACTAGGGTAAAATTCCACCTTGGACAACTGAGATGACCGAGATGATGAATGCATTAAATTCATCCTTTTGATAGGACTATAATCGAACTAAATATCACCCTATATGGTCAAGCGAAAGTTTATTTTTGAATTACTTTATTCATTCAGGTATAATGGAATGGGCCATCCCTAAGCACATGTGAAATTGTTTCGGTCGACCTCAACACCGTCATGAAATCCTATAAATAGAAGAGACCTCAAGCTCATTTATACACATTGATCAAGCCATCTTCTACTATTATCTTTTGTCTTGGTTCACATAGGTCTGACATAAGGAGTTTTCCCAAGGGTTCGAAATCATAGGCGTGAAGCTCACTCTGATATAGGGTTTTCAATTTCTTGGATGCAGGCATGAAATTGGGTATTTTTCGTCCCCAAACACTAGCACACATCAGCTCTGGGAGCATCCATGAAGCCTTAGACACTGGTACAAAAGCCTAAGGGAGAATCTAGGGTTTCAAAGGTATATTAGATAGTATTAGTCCATGGATGCTCAGACAGTGTGATCCTAAGTGCATCCAAGAAATCCCAGACATACGCACAGTAACTGGAAGGAAGCATATGGGGGTTTGGAGAGGATCTGGGTGAGTTTTACCCTAGACACATGCATCGAGTCTTCCTGAGAGCATTTTATAAGTCACAAACATTGGCACATAAGCTTAAGGGAGCATCCAAGGAGTTTTATATGCGCGCAGTTAATATTTCTAGGAGTGTATTGAATTTTGATATAGGGTTTGGAAGTTGCCATCAGTTGGATTCAATGATCTAATGGATCAAGGGTTTCTCTCTAATTTTTTGAAGTTATGTAGATTAATAGATCTGTTCTGTAAATCTCCACTGAAAATTTGTGTATTGGTCTCATTGTACTCTTTGCTGAAAAACTTTTTATGACGATTGATTAAGGAAGATTATTTCAAAGGGTTTCCCCCTTGTGGGGTTTTTCCCCAGTATTCAACCAATCTACCCTCTCTTATGGTTGTGATGTTCTCTTCTTTGTCATTGCATATATTTTTCTATCTTCATTTACATTTTATGATTGGTTACATTGCTATTAATTGGATGCATTGTTAATGAAGAAGTAAATTGGGCTAAAGTAATTGATACAACATAGAACTATATGAAAATTAATAGAAAAACTTAAGAATCTCTAGCAATATAGGCTCAAAACATCATAATGATATTACAAAAAAAAATTCACAACTCACTCACTCGACCACTGCAGTAACCCATCAAAAATACATGCAACAAACATAAAATATAATCTGATCAAAACATGATAAGAAAACATGAAGAAAGTTATCTACAATCCTTCCTACCTTTTACCATACTATTGCGTAAGGTCTAGGTTGAAACATAATTCTACTGCCATATTCTGCTATTGTGATATACTGAAGATATTCTGCATAAATTCCTACACAAAATTCACACACAACTCTTCACTCACACACACTCTCCAAGCTCACACTACTACCACATTTTCTTCTCAAATGAACCAACCAAATAGAATCATGATCTCCATATATTTGTAATATTATAAAATGGTTAAGATAATTAATTCCAATTATGTAGTGGAGCTATGTTCATATGCTGGAAGTGGTTTGGTAAATTATTATTGCATCAATTTATCCACTAACTTAATTTACTAATGAATATTCCATTTGGCAAAAAGTAGTGGCTCTAACGCTCCACTATTGGAACTAGTTATGTTCATTGTAATCATGTATCTTGGAAATTTTACTTAATACTTGAAGCCATTTTTCCAACACATTTTCATACATGGATCACGGGTTTTTTTATAATATTCTTCTAATGTTTATAATTTATGTTGGATTTCATATGTGCTAAATTAATTGAACTATTTCAATGACTTTGGTGCTAAACATGTTGGAAATGTATTGTGATGATTTTAATGATCATAACATATATGTGAGCTATTTCGTTTCTTGATTTCTATAAATTATTCCCTATTTACATGTGTGCGCCTTTACTAGATTAGGATTATTAATTGTCTTTTAGTGACTCACTTTTCTTCCTTGCAGTGAAAGAACCTTGATACTTTTATAATCAAACATTACGCAAGGCACACTCTCTTGCTCATTCAAAATCACATGCGTGCTACTCTCTCATACTAATTTATTAAGCCACGGAAAATCTCCATGTTAATGGAAGATGGGCTATATTTTCTAGTGGGAATCCTATTCCAAATGGTGTAAGGTCTAATTGAGACCTCATATAAGGGATATCCCATGTATGTTGGTGGATTCCAGCATTGTCAAAATTTTGGCACTAGGAGGAGGGAAACCAATTTTTTATGGCTAATAATTCATCACATCCAAATAAATCATCTTCTGGACAAGGCTGTAATATCCCGAGTTCTACCCCAACTCTTTTTCCTAAGGTAGGAGTGTCTTCTCAACCTAGTCTAGAGTTAGCCTATGAAGTTACCTATCATCAACTCCAGGAAATTCAGCCTATTACCTGTCAGTTTATGAAAGCTTTTGGTTTACTTCTAGTTTCTCATAATATTCCTCATAGCTCCAAGAATAAATAAACAATTTGTACTGGTGTATTGGTTACATCACTGGAATAATTTGTTTTTTCCACTCTTGAGGAATTAGTAGAGTCTTTAGAAGACACAACCCAATAAGAGTCGCTTCCACATATTTACAAATAATATGGGGAACATCTTTTTCTTTCTGATAGAGAGTAAAAAATGATTGATATTGAGTTAAATGGATATTTGAATTGTGATGGAGAAGGCTCATCAGAATCAGAAAAGGAGGAGGAACAAGGAGACGAAGACATGGATGATCGAGCCCTAGATTGGATGGCCTAAGGGCCACTCACTATTCTAGATAATATTCATAGAATTCCTAAGCATCCAAATAAGTTACTATCAAAGTTTGATCCTAACAAGAAGGCTGAGGCAGAGGACCATCTTGATGACTTCTACATGCATCTATGAATGCTAGAGGTACAATATGGTGATTTTGTGTGTAGTCTCTTTCCTTTCACTTTAGAAGGTAGAGTAGCAATATGGTATCATAGTATGCTTTTTAATTCAATCCATTTTTGGAGGAAGTTTAAGAAATTGTTTTTGGAGAATTTTTCCGATGATAAAACTATCGCCATTTTGTTAAAAGAGCTTGAAAATAGTAATATGGGGGAAAAGGTGAAAGTCAAATATTTCAATCAAATTTTAACCATATATTGAATAAGTTCCCTCCAAACCCGCAACCTCATGATTTTATTACTATATGTTATTATACAATTTCATTTCCAGCAAAGGAGACACTATTGGAAATTTATTCACTACAAAGAGAGGGGGGGGGGGTGAATTAGTAGTAACAATGTTACTTTTAAATTCATTTTCAATTACTGAAACAAAATCTTCATTAACCCATTAGTAGATTCAATAATATATCAAAACATATGAGAATAATAAGAAATAACCAAATAATCATGCATAAGAAGAAACAATTTTTTTTTGGTGGAAAACCATCATCCTCGGTAAAAAACAAACCCTGCTACTATTGCGCTGCTAAAATAATTATATTAATAATTAAGAAATTAAATTACATACAACATATAAATGGCTACTATAAAAGAGAACTATGATCATGATCTACGACTCTACAAACACCCATATGATCAACAAGCCTTGCCCAACACCCATTGGACTTACAAAGAAATATGTCCTCTATACTGAATTTGTCAGAGCACCCACTCCACTGTTTTACTGGCCCTTGTTTCACAATATTTCAAACTGGAGTAAATCTGAATTTCTTATCTAAAAAAACACAACATCCTCTAGAAATATAGGCTCAAAACATCATAATGACCTCATAATTTTTTTTTTCACAACTCACTCACTCAACTTCTACAACAACCCCTCAATAATACATGCAACAAACATAAAAGATAATCTGATCAAAACATGATAAGAAAGAATGAAGGAAATCATCTACAATCCTTCCTACTCTTTTACCATACTACTGCATAAGATATAGGTTGTAACATAGTTTTTCTGTGATATTATACTACTATGATCTATTGAAGATATTTTGCATAAATTATTACACAATATGCACACACAACTCTTCACTCACACACACTCTCCAAACTCACACTAATACCACATTTTATTCTCAATTGAGCCAAAAAAATAGACTCATGTTCTCCATCTACTTGTAACCATCACTCAAGCCTTCAAACCACAACTAAATGCCTTCATCACTTAAGCCATAAAACTTCACAACTACTCCAACATCTGTAACCATCAATGAAAGATCCTGAAACTGATCATGCAAGATGAAAACCATCCATGCACACACCTAGTACCATGAACATGACTTAACAGTCTCCAACATTGTTAACTAGGTCTAGTATCTCCATAACCCACCAAGGCATCCGCACGCAAGCCAAAATATTGCACTAACACACACAACCATCCAAGCCAAGGTCTACAACCAATGCATAAGGCAAGTACCTTCTCACTAGCATAAGCATAATACTTATACCAAGAAACCATGAAGTAACTATCCATACACATACACATGAGGGACAATAACCAATCAACCAATAAACCATGTATTAGTCCTCCATGTGCATAAACAATTAAATGCTAACATGTTGAAACCTATTTCAATCAATACCAATGAAACCTCCAACACCAACACTACTAGGTTTACATCAATGCCAACAAAAAAAAGTGATCCATAATGCCAACAATATACCCCTTTGGCATTGATGTCAACCTAAGCTAAATAAACTAATTGACCTCTGATAAAATCCTCATTCACTCCCCCTTTGACATCAATGGAAAAGGGTTTAGCTCTTCCATATAAACATAGTTGAATAGAAAATACTCCCCCCGGACACTAGTTGTGTCTCAACAAGAAACAACAACCATAGTGTGGGAAACACCATACCATAATGAGTAAACATAGCATAAAAAAACTCCCTCTCTCTCCTGAAGAAACAACAACAAAATATCCATGTGCACCAATCTCAACCAACAACAATAACACTCAATATCAATAGTATCATGAGCATCAACAATAAAATACCATGAGCAAAAACACTTTCTCCATTAACAACATAACATAATCATCATCAACAACAATGAGATATGAAAAGAAACACATCATAAATAACAATAGTAGCAACAACTCGCTACTCAAAAACACCAACTATGTCAACCTCACTCTCCTCTAAACCAACAAAAGCATAGTGTGCCAACAACAAGAAAAAACCATTTCTGTTCAACTACAGAATAGTAGACATGCTCCCCCTCAGTATCATCATCATGTAACCAGTTCCTTCTAGTTGAAGGCTGCACCTCAAGGACCGAGGGACTGACTATACAATATGACTGATATATAGTACATGACTAAAACAATACGCATTAGTCCACATGAATGGTTTCTTTCATCAATGAATACTATACATCAAGACTCTCACTCCAACATGACCATGACCAATGATATACAATACAATGTAGTACATGGTTGTATAATGAGATACAGGGCTATAAAAATACTATGACATGATATACAATAGCCCAAATTTGGCTACATCAACTCACGAAAACACCTTGTCATGACTCATAACCTTCCTATCACCAAATCATGACAACATAGACTCAATGATATGTACACTTGGGTACATGGCTTCATAGATAAGATAAATGACTGAAAATACTAAAGTAAAATATGGAGCATGTGTTTGTTACATGACCAAAGCTTATGACTAGAACTAAAAAAATTTCGTTAATCAACAAGATGATGAATGATCAACAATATATAAATCTCATCATGCACACAACTCTTAAAGTGCATAAGATAGAGCCATCTATATCAAAACACTATCAAAGCACCATCATATACCAGAAAATGAAGTGATAGAAACAACAATCAATCATCATGAGATATGAAATAATGAGCAGTAGTAGCATATAACCATGAAAATCGACTGATCGAAATAAAACTCCAAACTGTAGCAACAACATAAATATAGCTCATGATCTTGTAGCAACAACTTTTGACCATCATCTACATCATCCATAACACAACAACCAATGCATCTATATGGTAGCAACAAAATCATGTCAAAAAATATGTGCATCATTTGTAGCAACAATCATCCACTCAAAGTAGCAGGAATCAAATCAACAAATCTCACATCATAAGATATGCCTAAAAATATTATGGAAACGGACCATGGATCCATGTAACAATAAATATGATCAACAAATCCTCCAACAAATACTAGTATATAATGTCACTGGTAACTAATAAGCCATATACGCATAATGCCAAAAAATAAGAAACAACTTAATAATTTTCAAAACGGACCAACACTAAACTTGTATAAAGATTTTTCAATGCAAGAACCACAACAATGATCCATAAAGAGATCTACCAGAAGAACCATAAACATAGTAACAACAAATAAACTCCTCAATGGTTCCAACCAACAAGACATATGTGATTGATCATGCAATAATGTGACCAATACATCACATCATATGTGGAAAAAACTAGCAGTAATATAAAATCCATAGACATGCATATGGAGCATAAACACCATCAATATGAAAATAATCAACTGCATGCAACTCATAAACTCAAGGAAGTTCTCCTCAACCTCTAATAGCTCCTGCAAAGTCCAATGTTAAATAAATAGATAATCATGAAACATAATAACCTCCTCCAACCAATATCCTAGATCACAGTGCCATCAATAAACCACTAGAAAATGAAATCCTGAAAGATGCTCCCCCTACACATGTTCTATATCTAAATAATCTCCTACAATGACAACTTGTAGGCTATAAAATCATGCAACATAATTCTCATTCTAAAATGTTCAATATGAGAATTTTTTTAATGATATGCAAGCAATCCATAATGCAACCATATGCTCCCGCTGAGACCATGCATGCCTCAATTTTTAGTGGGAGTGCTTTGTTTCTCCTTCCTTCAAATTTTGTGAGGTTGATCTTTGGCATGCATATTCTTATTTGGCTTATTGAATTATTGAATTTTCATGACTTTCTTCCTTTGATTTTATTGTGTGAAACACATAGGAAGCTTGTAGTATTTGGCCATATGGCCCACATTATCACAAACATAGCATATAAAATTCCCAAGAAATGTGGGAAAATGTTAAGATCTATTGTTTGATATGATTTTTACTCGTTCCATAGGTCCTATAATTAACAACTTTATTACCAAAATCATTGCATAAGAAATAATAGCCATAAAATAATTTTTAAGACCCGAAAACTAATGGGACTGATATTTGAGGATCATCCTTCTTTGGCTAATTATTTTGATTAAAATTATTTATCTTTTTGTTCCTAAAACTGGTTGAAATGTGCCTGAATTTTTTATAGTTAAAACAATTAACATTTCTCATATATTTCCTTGGCACATTTTTTGGCTCTTGGCTCGGTACTCAATTTTGTTGGCGACTTACTTTATTTTTTCACTAAAATTATGTTTTGGGCTCTTCATTTGCTACCTCATTCGTCTTATTGATTCTCATTTCTAATTCATATTCTAACTTCTCACAATGGCTGATTTGATTCTTGAGCTGGCTACCAATCTCCTCTTTAATTTTCCTTACTTTCTACAATTGTTTTTTCATATCCGAATTCTCTTCTCTGAAAGTATGCTCTCTCTCTTCAAGAATATGAAGAATTTTCTTCAGATCTTTGTTCCATCTTATTTTCTTCAATAAATCTTGCTTGAGCTTTATTATTGGCTTCATGGGTCACTATTATTTTAATGTATTCACCTTCACATTCTCGCAATGGAATACACTTTCCTCACTTATTGAGGAATCAAATTCAAAACTTTTATCATCAACTTCTTCAATAACCCAAAAATCATCATCGCTAGATTGGCAAGGAAAATTTCCATGACTGAAAATACTATTTGTCATACCTTTTACCAACATATTAGGTTCTTTGGGTTTTGCAACATTCTTGGATCGTTTGTAGTTTTTATTTTTTCTAAGTTTTCTTCTTCTTATTCTTCATCACAATCCCATGATCTACTCTCAAGTTATAAATCTTCACTGAGAGCATCCCACTATGATACCAATTGTTGGAAATGTATTCACTACTCAGAGGGGGGTGGGTGAATCGGTAGTGACAATGTATATTTACATTTAAATTCCTTTTCAATTAATGCAACACAATATTTATTAACCCAGTAGTAGATTCCATCATATATCAAAAGAAATGAAAATCATAAAAAATAACCAAAGCATCATGCACAAGAAGACACAATATTGTTCTGGTGGAAAACCCTCCTCCTGGGTCAAAAACCACCCTTTCTGCTACTTCACTACTCAAATAATTATATTAATCATCAAACAATTCAATTACATAGAAAACATAAAGGGATACTATCAGAGAGGACTGTGATCCTCATCTACAACTCTACAAACACTCATATGATCAACAAGCCTTGCCCAACACCCATTGGACTTATGAAGAAAGTTGTTCTATGTACTGAATTTTTTGGAGCACCCACTCCACTATTCTACTAACCCTTGTTTCATAATATTTTAGACTGGAGTAAATATGAATCACTCAATTACAACATGTTAATTTTTGGAACTAGGGTCAAATTCCAACTTGGACAACACAGATTAATGAGATGATGATTGAATTAAATTCCTCTTTCCGAGAGGACCAAAATCGACCTAAACATCACCCTATATGGTTAAGCGGAAGTTGATTTTTAAATTATTTTATTCATTCATGTATAATGGAATGGGTTGGCCCTAAGCACATGTGAAATTGGTTCGGTCGACCTCAACCCCATGTGGACGCTCATGAAAGCCTATAAATAGAAGTGACCTCAATCTCATTTATACACATTGATCAAGCCATCTGCTACTCTTCTCTTCTTTCTTGGTTCACACAAGCCTGACCAAAGGAGTTCACACAAGGGTTTGAAATCATAGGCATGAAGCTTGCTCTAATCTAGGGTTTTCTATTTCTCAGCCGAAGGTATGTAAATGGGTATTTTCGTCCATGGAATTTGGCATGCGTCATTTCTAGGAGTGTCTCAGAAACCTTAGATGTTGGCACAAAATCCTAATGGAGTGTCCAAGGTTTCAGAGGCATGTTAGACAATATTAGTCCATGGATGCACAAAGTGATCTTGAGTGCGTCCAGGTTGTCCTGGACACATTCACAATAACTGTAAGTTATATTTTGGGGGTTTGGAGTAGATATAGGTGAGTTTGACCTCGGATGCACACATAGAGTCTTCCTGGGAGTGCCTGAGAAGTCACAGACGTTGTCACGAAAGCCTAAGCGAGTGTTAGGGAGTTTCAAAATGCACACACTCAGTCTTTCTAGGATCATCATGTATTTTGATCTAGGATTTGGACGTTGCCTTCAGTTGGCTTTAGTGATCTGATGCATGAAGATTTTCTCTCTGTAGTTCTGTAGATATGTAGATCAATAGATTTGTTTTGTAAATATCTACTGCAAATTTTCATATGGGGATCATTGTACTCTCTATTGAAAACCTTTTTATGATGATCTATTAAAGAAGAGGATTTGAAAGGGTTTCCCCCTTGTGGGGTTTTTCCATGGTTTTGGACCAATCTACTATCTCTTATGGTTTTTTTGTTGTCTTCTTTGTCATTTCATATATTTTTCTATGTTCAGTTAAAATTTATGATTGGTTACATTGCTAATAATTAGATGCACTGTTAGTGAAGAAGTAAATTGGGCTAAAGTAATTGATACAACATGGAACAATATGAAAATTAAGATGGAATCAGAGAAGAGGTGAAAGAAAAGCCCAAAAGAAGATAGACATTGAATCCTCATTATCAGGAAGAATATTTCCCAGCCAAGGTCAATATGTGTTCCTCTACCTTCAAGGAGCAAGTTGGGTGACACATCAAAATTTTCTGCATGGAAAGTCAGTTTAGAGATCACAGCTGAAAACAATGATCTGCAAGAATACATTCAAGAAAGGATGCCCAAGCCTCCAAAGAATACTTCCACTTCCCTCAAGAATTAGTACAAGAAAGGTGAGTCCAAAGCAACGAAAATTATAGCTAATGGTTTACAAGATCATTTACATGCATATGTTGGGAATTTAAGAAAGCCTAAATAAATGTATGACAAGACGACCAACATCTATGAAATCAACAATTTGAATGAGATCATCACCTTGAAATATCAACTCAAGGAAATAAAGATGAATAAATGAGAAGTTGTTAAATCCTGAATTATGAGGATTTTTTGTATTAGAGATCAATTGTAGAGAGTTGGAGAAAAAGTGTCTGACAGAGAATTAGTAATTGTGACTCTTAGAGGTCTCACTCCTATTTGGGAAACCTTCATTACGACAATCATCAAAATAAATTTCCTCTCATTGTTTGATGAAATTTTTTGGAAGTTTACTAAAGAATAATCGAGGATGATAACAAGAGGAAGGATTCACAAACATGAAGAGGGAGAGGCCATTGCATATATCACTCATGAAAAAGGAAGAAGGAAAAAATAGGTCCATCAAGGAAGACTCATTTTCAAAATAAAAAAAGGAGGAATGAAAAATAATTATCTCATATTGAATGCTACAATTTCCACAAGAAATGTCATTATGCTCGAGACTACCCCGAGAAGATAAGGAGGCCACACTTCAATTCTAGAAACAACAGTAATAAAGGAAGAAAATAAAACCAAAGGAATAACCGTGATAGAAAATATGAAAAAATAAGAAGATATTCCTCAAGTGACCATGAAGAAGATCATCCTCCTCAAAATAAGTCAAGGGATCCTAGGCATGAATGTAATGTTGTGAATAAATTTGAATACATTTTTATTTCTACACTTACTAGTTCTTCTCCACTAGATTCATGGGATATTTGGTTGGTTGATAGTGGGGCCAGTCATCATTTCTCTGGATACAAGGAAGTCTCCTCTATTCTATTAGAGAGGGAGACTAAGCTGAATATCATTCTTGGAGACAACTCCACTTATCTTGTGAAAGGCTTTGGATACGTCAAATTTCAGTTCAATTCTGGGGAATCAATTTTGCTCCATGATATTATGTATATGCCAGAATTAATGAATAATTTTGTATCTATATCCTCATTGGAAGATAAAGGGATGAGGGTTTCCTTCATCAATGGAAAAGTTTTGAATTGGTTTGTTGATTCACCTATGAGAGATGCATTCACGTTAGGATCAATATTTGAAGGACTCTATAGAGTCATAGGAAGGCCACTTCTAGCATTGAACACATATTTCATTATATTCGGAAATAAATAATGGATCTAGAATTTCAAAATAACTAAAAATATCAATTATATTTACGTCCGTGTAAAAACATTCTTCCAAATTTAATGAAATATGTGTTATTGGCTCATAATACAAATCATCTATGCGAATTGTGGCACCAGAGACTGGATCATCTATACTATGATGCTTTTCCGAAATTGAAGGAACTAGTCTTAGGTATTCTTGATGTTTAAGCTCATCATGATGGATTTTTTCCAGGTTGTGCTAGTGGAAAGAAAACAAGAGTATCATTGTCCTCTAGGGAGAACAAGACAAATGAAATCCTCAATCTCATTCAATCAAATATATGTGGTCTGATGCCTATCCATTCTATTTGTAATCATCTGTGCTAAATCACCTTCTTTGATGACATCTCAAGAAAGACATGGATATACTACCTTAAGCATAAGGATGAAGCATTTTAAAAGTTTAAGGAATTTAAAGCCTTGATCAAAAATAAAACATGGAAGAGAATAAAAGTATCCAAGTCTGACAATGGAGGGGAATATAGGTCAAATGAATTCAAGGCATTTGGCAAGAAATAGGATTTCAATAAGGAAAAAATTGTGCCATATACTCCTAAACAAAATGGCTTAGCAAAAAGGAAGAACATGTCTATATTAGAAGCTTCCCATGCCATGCTCCATGATCAAAAGGTGCCAAATTTTCTTTGGGTTGAAGCCACACATACTGCTCTATATGTTCAAATCTAGGTGCCTCATCAAGCATTGGAGAACTAGACCCCCTAATAAATATTCTCAGGTATCAGGACGGATGTTAGCCACCTTCGTGTATTTGGATGCCCCATATAATTTCATGTGTCAAAAGACAAAATGAACAAGTTGGAATATATAGGAAGGAAAGGTATATTTGTGGGTTTTTGTGAAAATTATAAAGCATATAGAATATATATTCTTGGTCAAAATAAGGTTGAAATTAATAGGGATGTAACATTTGATGAAGATGCAACTCTTGGAAAAGAAAGAGACCTTCCTCCCCCTCCCCCTCCCAAGGAGGAAAATATTGACTGGAATATTATAGATGGTCCTTTCATTCCCGAGTTCGATATTGTTGATGATCCCATGGAGCGTATGGATCCTTTAGATCCTTCTCCAAGTGATCCTACTACTATGAAGAGACCACTTTGGCTTCGTGATACTCTATAGAATGATGAAAGAAATGTTCCCATTCGTATATCATTTAGAGAAAGGAAGCAACCATGTAGGTATTAGGGATACGTTGTAGCCACGAGCACTATGATTCAAGATGAACCATCCTCATTCGAAGAAGCTGTAAAAGAAAAATTTTGGAAGGATGCTATAGCCAAGGAATATGAATCTATTGTGAAAAATTATGTATGGGATGTTATGACAAGACCGAATGGGAATTTTTTCGCGACTTTAAAGTGGCTATTCAAGATCAAACATGGAATTGATGGCAACATTAAGGAACAAAAATCAAGGTTTGTAGCTCGAGGATTCTCTTAGAAAGAATGAGAATATTATGACGAAATATTTTCTCCCGTGGTTCGATACACAACCATCCGTTTGATATTTTCCCTTGTTTCTTGTCAAGTATGTACTCTTCATCAGTTGGATGTAAAGACAAATTTCCTTCGTGGAATGTTATAGGAAGAAGTATATGTTGAAAAACCATAGGGATTTGAAGTAGAAGAACAAAAAATGCATGTTTGTAGGTTGAATAAGGCATTATGTCGTTTTAAGCAAGCCCCCCGAGCTTATAATGCGTGCATTGAATTTTAACGAAGTTGGGATTCATAAGAAGCAATGTTGATGCTAGTGTCTACTTCAAGGTAGTCCAAGGTATGCCATTGATTTTGGTTTTATATGTTGACAATATAATCTTCAAAAGTAGTGGGCCTCTGATGATTGAGTGTAAGAGGGAGATAGGCTCTGAATTAGAGATGATTTACCTTGGACTCATGCACTATTTTCTAGTCTTTGAGGTGTGACAAAGGATTGGTGAGATTTTCCTTTCACAAGGAAAATATGTTGTGAAGCGACTAGAAAGATTTGGAATGACTGAATGAAAATCCATGATACACTGATGTTGAGTGGGTAGGAAATGTTACCGACATAAAGATTACATCTGGATGTTTCTTTATCCTTGGATCTGCCATGATATCCTGGATGAGTAGGAAAAAAAAATGTAGCATTAAGTATCGCCGAAGCAGAATACATATCCACTAGCATGGATAGTTGTGAATAATTTTTGTTGAGGAAGCTCTTTGGAGAGCTATTTGAGGAGGTCCTAGACATTACAATGATATATTGTGAAAACAAGAGTGGGATCTGTTTGTTAGAGAATCTTGTGTCTGATGAAAAGTACAAGCACATTGAGATTCAATATCACTTTATTCGATACATGGTGCAGAGAGGAGCTGTTAGACTCCATCACATATCAACATATGAGAAAATTGCAGGTATTATCATCAAGGAATTACCGAAAGGAAAGTTCTTTGTTCTTAGAGAGCAACTTAGACTGATGGATGTGGCCCCTCCGGATAAGGGGCATCACTAATTGAGGACACTGAGCCAACTCTTCCTACCTTGTTTGAGTTCCCATGATGAGGAATTGAGATAGAGGGCTCTTGGGGTTGAGGGATCTCTGGAAAATAGGGTATTCCATTATCTATTACCCATAGGGTTGAATATGTTTCTCCCCTATCTTCATAGGGTCGAAGAATGTTGCTCCCATGTCTAGTATTTACAGAGTATACCCCAGTTGGCATCATACCCTCAAGCAAGTCTTGTTGGGAATATCGCTCCCCGTTTGGCCAACGGGTTGAGAGTGTATTTGGGGTGTACAACCCAAGTTGATTATGATGCAGGTGTTCTACCACATGAATATTGAGAGTCATTGTTGGAAATATCGGTAGGAAATAAGATTGGGTTGATATTTTCTCACCTTTTTCCGAGTTGAGAATGAGCTCACCGATGAGATTCTAGTGTAGAAGATGTGCTCCCCTATATGATGAGTTATTCTATTGCTCGACATGGGTGGAATCTATTTATCCCCTATTCTTATTATTTTAGATACGAGAAAGTTTCAGTAGATATAGTAGAGAAGAGACAACCAAAGTGTTACACCAATTTTTTTTCATCTAACCTGTTACTATTAGATGGACCAAAGTATACCATGTAAGACCAACTTTACCATAGTAAAATTTCTTTCACTATGAAAAATAACTTAGTAATCCATAATTTATTAAGATGTTTATGGTCTAAAGAGGAAACACCATGAGGAATAATTGAATAAATCCTTATTTTTTTGATTTTCCTCAAGGGATAATTAATTAGACCACTGTTTAATTAATATTGGGTCATATTTAACCCAAAACAAGAAAATTAATTAGACAAATCATTATTTATCTTATTATTTGCTAGGAATAATTATTTAAAACATTATTTAAATAATATTCCTTGTTAAATTTGACTAAATCATTTATAAATAATTGAATAGATCACTATTTGTTTAATTATCACTCAGCCACATTATTAAAATAATAAATAAATCATTTATTTATTTATTATTTACAAATAAAGGGATTTGACCAAATTCAAATTCTTTTTCCTTCCAACAAAAATAATAAAATATTCCATAAAAGTTGGATCTAGATTTGGTTAATAATATTTTAATTATGCACCAATATCTAGACTAACTCAATATTTTATTATAAATAGTAGGGTTTTTCCATTCATTCACTAACTTTTGTTGCCTAAAGATCGCTTTGGATCTATACTTTTGGTCTAACTTTGATCCTCAATCATTGTCAGGTTTTCCTACTTTTTGCTTGTGAGCTCCCTTTGAGTTCCATTTTTGTCTGGGTTTTCTGCATCATCAAGAGAGAGAGATCTTAGATCTAAAGCACTGAAGACATAACAAGAACCCATCCCATTAAGGGGGACTGGTAACATATTTTTATGTTCCCTTCCCAGGTTTCATAATACAAAAAATTCCTTAAAAAATATTATCTTTTTCATTGGATGCATGGAGCAACTCTTGCTTATTATTTACCGTTTAATGTCTTTAACTGTGTAGATCTAGATTTCTATAGCATTTATTCTAATCACTAACTACAGATCTAGGGAAATTTACAACCATATTTCATGTTAGGGCTGTTTGTTATGCACAGCTAAAGTGAGTTTTTTTTTGTATGCTTGTGATTAGAATTCACACTAACAACTAGCGACTCCACAAGGGTTTATAAATATGACCGCTGTCATTTTTTAGATCTCTGCATGACCAAATACTTCAATCCCTAGGGTTTTTCTTCAACTTCTTATTTTTCATTTCTTGATGTTGTTTTTAACCTTTAAAACCCTAAAACAATAAAAATTCTTACTTCCGTGTGTTTCTGGGCCTATTGCGCAGGTAATAGGTATCAACCGCAACAGAGACGACAAATTTTTTGAAATCTTCTCCCGAAATAGCCAGAGGTGTAGGTCACACTTTTTGGACCAAAACTTGCGACCTCAACCTTCAGGAAGTGGGAAAAAACCTGAAACTTGTGACCTCAGCAAAAAACATGTCAGAAACTGACCTGTACATTTTTCGGGAAATTTTCTATGATTTTTCTGGGTTTGTCTTGGCTACTATTCAGGGTTGTCTGACCTCCCTCTCCACCAGTCTTGGACCAATAATTTCTTAGTTTCACTCATAAAATTAGGAACCAAGCCCCCTAGGGCTTCAACACACTTCCTCCTTTTTAGGAGGAGTTTAGCTGAAGCAGGTATTCTGAGATTTCAGTGTGTTCAACCATTTTTCAGATCTGAACCTATACTTTCAGATCCTTTTCAGATTGGTTATTCATTCATCGAAAACACCTCTTTTCAGTTTTGTTTGGTCCTCCTTTAAGGTCCCGTTCGTTTCCCTTCAGGTTGTAGCCTTTCGCCTCCCTTTTTGTAGCATTTTTACCTCTGGTTTTTTGTTGTTTTTTGCACCTATTTCCAGCAGATTTGACCATTAAATCCCTGTCCCTCCTGACTTACTTGTTTATGATTTATCTAGTGTATGAATTATTAGAGTTATTTTTATTTGATGTATGTGTTACACCAATTTTTGGTCATCTAACCTGTTACTATTAGTTGGACTAAAGTACACTATGTAAGACCAATTTTACCATAGAAAAATTACTTTCACTATGAGAAATAATTAATAACCCATAGTTTATTAAGTTATTTTTGGTCTAAACAATAATCCCCATGAGGAATAATTAAATAAATCCTTATTTGTTTGATTTTCCTCCAGGGATAATTAACTAAACCACCGTTTAATTAATATTCCTGGTCATATTTATCCCCAAAAAAGAAAATTAATTAGATATATCATTATTTATCTTATCATTTTCTAGGAATAATTATTTAAAACATTATTTAAATAATATTCCTTGTGAAATTTGACTAAATCATTTATAAATAATTGAAAAAATAACTATTTGTTTAATTATTAATCAACCACATTCTTAAAATAATGAATAAATCATTTATTTATTTATTATTTACAAATAGAGATATTTGACCAAATTCAAATTCTTTTCCCTCCAACAAAAATAATAAAATATTCCATAAAAGTTGGATCTAGATTTGGTTAATAATATTTTAATTATGCACCAATATCTAGACTAACTCAATATTTTGTTACAAATAAAAGGTTTTTCCATTCATTCACTGTAGTATACCTAGGGGGGATAATATAGGGTACAGAGGGAGGTACCCAAGGGAATAATATGATGTAATAATGTAAGAATGATAAATAAATGGTCATATTTAATAAATAAAGTGGTTAACTTGTAATAGAACTAACAAGAAAATGTATAAAAATGGAAAATATTCCCAAGAAATAACACCATAGAAGATCAAACTTCAGATCTTCATTAATATAAAAACCCTTGAGGTAGGGCAACACCATACATTCACTCCTTAAGGAAGGAGATCACTCCACAAGCCATATTCTTTCCAATACAATAATCCTTGACCTCCCTCAATGGATAGTCTCTAGCCTCTATATTGGATTCATACATGCAATACCATGGGTCTCTCAATACCATACATCCAATACAATGGGCTGATCCCTTTATTCCCTAGCTACATGTGGTCCCTTGCATAATGTGGGTTAACCACTTTATTTATTAACTATGACCATTTATTTATCATTCTTACATTATTACATCATATTATTCCCTTGGGTACCTCCCTCTTTACCCTATATTATCCCCCATAGGTGTACTACATTACACCCCCCTTAAACATGTTTCATCCCCGAAACATGAGAAGAACAAAAATAATAAGATCTACTCAAAAGAGTATTCCACTAGTACCATTCATGTGCATCTAGCCATCCAAGTTAAAGGTGAACACTCGATCTAGTCGGTGCCTTGCTCGCTTGAGATGGAAGTAGGTTCTGGTGTTTCTTCTATGTTGATGTGTTGTGGGTGGATCGTCGCACCTCTATATGTGTTGTCCAGGGGTTGTTTCCCTTGTTGCTAATTCGTTGCCACCTGTAATATTCCCAAATTTTCACCTGATATTTGGAATATTATAGTTCTTAATTTTCTTAATGAATTAAGTAAATAAAAGGGTGGAGGGACCCATAATCCTCAATATGAATAAATATCCACTTTTTGTGTGTGAATGTGGGTTAATTAAACCTAGATCTACATAATGAGGTAGTGGAGCCACTACTAATGTGAATGGAATTAGAGATCATGTCTCATTTATGAAATGGATCATGGAGGTTGACACATTCAAATAAGATCTTGGAAGAGATCAAACAAGAGATCATGGAGCATTCATGATGAGATGATGGAGGAAGTTGTGAAATTAATGCACACATGATGGAGATGGTGTACATTGCACCTAGACATGATGGATGACTTGGATAGATAGCGCAGTCAAACATGGAGGATCTTGTCCACATGCACAATGTATTTTAGATGAGGGCCAAGGCATGGGAAGGCTCAAACTCTATATAAAGAAGATGAAGGCAAGAATGAAGATATGCTTGATATTATTGATGTTGAGTATCTACTTAGATGTGGAATTTTTATGTGGCATTCCATTGCTTTCTTGGGTTATTTAGCAAATATTTCAAGTGATGTTTAGCATAGGGTGTTCCTGGTCGGGAATCCCACCTCTTTCTTTGAGTAGCTCTGGAAAGAGGATTGTACTTAATTCTACATCAGGCATTGGTGCCACATATCTTTTCCTACTTTCTGCAGAACATCCATACTCAGAAATTGCAAATTTCTGAAGATCAGTTTGGAAGGTGGAGGTTGTCTTCAGTATTTCAGCTGGAGAACTGGTGAAGGTTTATTCCTATCACCTTGGGCTTAAAGATCAGCATTCCTAGAGCTTCATATCAGATCTGTTGTTACACAGTAATTTGTCACCATCCCTGCAATTCTCCGTCCCGCACATTGGAGGGCCTTTCCCATGACCTGTGAGCAGTGACATAACTTGAAATCACTTTCATGGCATCCCCCTTGACAAGGACAATCATTCATTTGAAGAAATTTTCCTTTGAAAACCCTAAAAACTAATCTTTTGGTCTTCGCACAACCAGCCAGTTTAGCCCTCGCGCTAATGGGGAAAATCCACCAAAGAGGGCTTACCAACTAGCGCTCTATCCCAGTGTCTTGCTCACACCAAGATTAATAAGGATTTTTTTTTTTAAATAAATGGCGGAAGTTTGATTCCAAAAAAATTCTAAACGAGTCTCTAAAATGAGTTGGGAGGTTTGGCTCTGGATCTCCATGTATGGGAGGTGGTTTTCCACCTATCATGGAAGCTTCCTCAAGGATAGGGCCAATCCCACAATTGTAGGGATGCCAACTCCCCTTCCACCATATATATAAGTTTGCCATTTTCCCTTAGCAAGCTAGAAGCAAGAGCTGAATCTGTAGTAAGGAGACTATTGCCAGACAACCTTTGAGAGACAAGCCGAAGAGAGAGAGATTTTTCCCATTTCTGACGAGCTTCATTGAGACGTGCTCCACTGTCAGCCCCGCAGAAGGAAGATCCAACGTCAGAGCTTTGGGTTGTATCTTTCCTTTGTTATTATTAATAATAAGAGACTTTGATTATGGTTTCATTCATGTGTCTTTGTCTTTGATGTAATGAATTACATCCTCTCTGACTAATGTATGGTTACAAGATTTAGATTCTATGCTGTGTATCGTTGTGTCTCTCAACATCTGTGCAGGTGTTCAGACATGTTAAGTGGAAGGATCGTGATCTGCCAAAGCAGAGGACAGGAAGCGTCATCCTTTCTTCGACGACCATTGCGTAGGACCTGAGGTAGGCAACTCATTATGTTTTGTCGTTTTTGTAACTAGAGACCTGCATCACTGCGTGATTGATTGTTGCTAGACCCGATCTGGGCTAGTAGGGATCGCCTCTGTCTACAGAGGGGATTTACCTCTCCAAAAAACTGGTGACTCTGCTGGGGAGAAAGCTTGGAGTTTGTCTTGTCTCTTTCGGTTGCTTTTGGCTTTTGTCTGTTTGATTTTCACTTCTGGTTTGCCTCCTTCTGGTGTAAAACCTCTATTCAGCCCCCACTATACCTGATCTACTCTCTGTTTTCTCTTTTTTACTCTTGTCCTTAGTAAACTCGATTGGTGCAGTTTTTAGCCTGACATTCGTGCCAACTGGCGCTTGTAGCTAGTTAGGCCTCTACGCCAATCCTGTTTTGGCGCAAGATACAGCCAAATAGTCGCGCCAACCCTGTTTAGTGCTATGGTTTGCTTGTTTTGAGCCCTATGAGTCTGATTTTTGGTTTTGGTGTTATTTTCCGACTGTCTGAGTGCCTTGAAGTCCTTGTTGACTATCTTTGACCTCTATCCTTTGGTTGTTTTCCCTTTACCATCAGTTTTACATTCTAGCCCTAGGGCATCTAGGTGCTATTGTGTGGTGAGCCTCTCGTGGGAGTTTTTAGTTTTCGCTTGTTCAGTCAACTTCGTTTTTGCTTCCTTGCATTCATTTGGTTGGTTTTTATTGTATCATTGCGTTATTTGAGTGATTTCTCTCTTCTTTGTTAAATTTTTTCTTTCTCTCATTTCGAGCCCAGATCACACGGTTTGTATGAGTCTTTTGGGATTCCTCTTTGATTTGAGGGGTTTCTCTATCAGTTTGAGGTCTGACCGTGTGTTTTGTATTAAGTAAACTTGCTTGTTTCTACTCTTTCACCATCATTTCTAAAATTGGTCTCTTTATTAGTTTTTCTTTTCGTTTGGTGCATCTTGCTCTAAAACATTGAAAAATACAAAAAAAAATCTCTTTGCTTTTCATTAGTTAGTGAAAATTGAAAGCTTCTTCTACATTATTAGTGTTATATAACTCTAAAGGAAAATATTTTAGTTTCGTTAGCGTGCATTAGAGACATTGGTGGATTTTTTCTGTTCATTTTGTTATTATTTGAAAAACTGTCAACCTTCTCGTAGTTAGCTCTTCATCGAACAAAGTGATTTATTGTGGCATGTAGTGTGCATTTAGAGGATTTTTGAGACATAACATTCGCTAGGGCCTGAAATTGAAACATAATTGAAGATCAACTCTAAAATTTATTCAATTTACCTTAAGGCAACATTGAAACATTAACGAAATATATAGAGGTCTAGGCTAGTGACGTGTTCTGGCATCGTTAAACCTACTAGCTGTCGTTCGCCTCTTGGCTTTAGATAACGCTAGTACGGACTTGTGCTCCCTGTACCGTCGCGTACATAAAGGGAGACCCCACTAGGTTGCTATCCTTTATCCGTAGGAAGCCGAGTCTGCCACCTTATACCCGTGATACACCAGACATAGCATTCGGGGAGATTACCTACACGTACATCAAGTCCTTGGTTTATTTATTTTTCATTTTTTAACCAAGGTGTATATGGAAGTTCACGGATATCTAGTACACCCTTTTGCCTAGATTACCATAGTAGTCATTTCGATCTTTTCTGACTCATTAAATTTGAAAGGATCATCAAGCACTTGTCCTTTCACGCTTGTTTCCAAATTGAAACAGATAGAGTCATCTTTTACTCATTTCTAGACTCTTAAAACATGAAACGGTAAAATTTTCCAAGTTTCAATGTGGTAAAATTAATCACCTACAATCACACGCCCTGCTAGAGATTTTTTTTTCGGCCGTTTGATTGTTTGCCTTGGTTTTATCCCGTGTGTCTTTGTTTTGATCTCTTCCTCTTTTTGTTACTGTCACAGTGGTGGAACCCTCAGTTTTGTCTACTGGTAGTCCTTACACAGACGATTCATCAAAGGTCTCTCAGTCCTCTACTAAACATCAGCAGCCTATTGTATCTGAGTTTCCCGACGGGGGACCGGTTCTATTTGAACTTCCCTTTGGTGTACTAGTTGAGTTCAATTGGCCCTTATCCAACGCTTGGTTTGGATTTGGAGTAGGGGAAAACTCCCCTCCTCTTACATCGGGATCGCCTTTCTTAGCTACTTTTATACCTCCTAGTCCTCGTTGTCTTTTAGAAGATCTTGCAGCAGGTTCAGATATGGACTCACCCAGTCCTTCTCCTAGTGAGGAAATTCTTACATCTGGTGAAGATTACCAGCTTTTTCTGGAAAATAACCCAGAGTCCTCTGTTATGTCTTCACCTAGTCCTTCGCTTCCAGTGGTATATAGGTCCTTAAGTGAGATTGTGGCTACTGTGGCCTCCATGGGAGTATTGACTCAGTCCACGAGGCTGGTTATTTCTTCGTTAGGGATGTCGCCATCGACACCTCTCACGTCATCTTCTCATGTCACATCAGTACCTGTTAGAGCTACTGTATGCGTAGCTGTGTCTACTCCCGCTGTCACTACTCAATCCAACAGGACCTCATCACTTCCTGAAGAAATTTACATAGCATCTGCTATTCCAGAGAATATCTCTCCTGAGGAGTATCGATTGTCTTTACAGCCGTCGAGCTCCGAGGTTGGTCAGTCCTCCCAAGATCCCAACCGTCCTTATTTTTCCCATTATGGACCAGATGGTACCCCTATCTATGTTTTTCCATATCATGATGAGCAGGGTAACCCTCTTTGTTTTCCTGCTCCAGAGGCTTATCAGTATGTTCATGGTTTTCTATCTGCCCAAGCTAGGCAACCTTCCAACCCACAAGGACAACCCTTCCAGGGTCAACCTTCAGGCCAACTTGGTTATCTTTATGACCTGCAAGGACAACCCTTCCAAGGCCAACCTTCGGGCCAGCAGGGGTTGTGGTACGGTCCATAAGGGCAGTCCTACAACCCTCAAGGTCAACCTCTACAGCCTCACCCTGTGGTCTAGCCAGGGAAACCTCTAAGACCCACAAGTCAGCCGGGGTATCAACCTAGACCGTTGTATGGTCCTGAGTGGCAAATCCACCCTTCTCAACCTATGGTGCAACCTCAGCAACCTTAGTTTCCCATCGGTCTGAATGTTGCACAGCCAGGGCCATCTTATGG